>VYXD01008570.1:627477-645596 GCA_013397195.1 Hylia prasina | reverse complement strand
GGCTCCCGTTTGGGGCTCCCGGGCTCTGAGCCCCAAACCAAGAGCCCCAAACTGGAGCCCCCAGCCCCGCTGGAGCCCCCGGGCGCTGCCTGTGGGAGCTCTGCTCCGGAGCTGGGGCTGCCACAGCCCTGCCTCATTTGTCTCTTTCGTGTTTATTCACGGAGAGCCGTGACAGGACCCGGCTCCGTTCGGGAGGTGCCAGCAGGTGGCCTAATAGTGGGAATTAGTGAGGCACAGAGCCGCGCTGGGGCCGCCTGATGCTGCCGGGATGAAGGAATGAATAAAGCTTCTTCGAGGGGAAAAAAATAACTGCGAGGGGATGGAGGGGAGCAGCAGGAACCGCGGGGGGAGCGCAGTGGTGGGGATGTGCTCCGGTGCCACGTGTGTGCTCCCGGGGAGAGGGGAACGTCTTGGGGCCCAAAATCCCCAAAATCCCAGCCCGAGCCCTGGGGTCCTGCCACAGCCGGCACAGCATCTCCTCAGGTGGGCAGGGGGGAGAGGCACCAGCAGCTCCCGGGGCAGCGGGCGTGGGGAACAGACCCCCAGACCTCTGCCAGCCTCATCTCCCGCTGCTTGCTCCCCACCTCGGCTTTTCCGACACCATTCCAGCCCCCTGGAAACGTTCAGCTCCTTGGGAAAGGATGGCAGGGGACTCCAGGTGATCTTGCTGCACAACACCAAGGCTCCTCACAGCCTCTGACCTGCTCTTTGGAAATCAGGGATGAATTTTACAGCAGGGGAGGAGAGGGAACACTGCCATGCCCATCCACGTCACCCCATCCTGCCCGGGATTTTCTCAGCTAGCAGCGCCACAAATAGCAGCAAGAGGAGCTTTGTTTCTTCTGCTCATAGTTCTTTTCCATTACAAATGTCAATTTTGCGTTTTCTCCAACAGTTCTGCGTTATTTTTAAACGCCAGACGTGTACAGGTGAGAAAAACCCCAACTCAAACCACAGGCAAAGCCCCTTTCCTCTCCCTCCTGCTTCCTGCAAAGAGGAATCACACACACAGACACATCCCACCAAGCACACACAGTTCCTGCCCAGCACTGCAAACTCCTCTGCCTTGTTCCCTCTTTATGAATTAGGTGCCCAGTTGTTGGTTTTTTCCCCCCTTTGGAATTTTAAACAGCTTCCACACCTGGCCTGACGAAGGTTCCGGGTAAATTACCGAAAAAAAGCACTGACTAATTTGAAAAAATATTTAAGAAACTCCAAGTTCCCTGCCTTTTTTACTATCCTCTGCTCCATAATTACATTGCACTGCCTGATATTTTCATGGAACATTAACTGAAGTCAGGTGACTGCCCCCTTACAGTCTACGCCTATCCGTTACCCATAAGACCCCCATGGACCTTGACATTATTAATAGTCCTATTCATTAAGTATTACTCTTGTAGAATGAGTAGCATAATATTGGCCTGGAGATAGGAACAGGCAGAAGGAATAAGTCAAATTAATTTTCCGCAGCAAACGCCCCGATTCTGTAAATGACATTCTATACTGTTAGCATTTTAAATGTGACACAAATGGCAGGAGATACAATTTGAAAGCAAAATAGTAGAAGACATGGCTCAGGGTGTAATGTGCTGCATAAAAATCCAATAACATCAGTTACATGAAGGAAGGGAATGAACCAACCCGATGGAGGGTTTTAATTTGCATTTGTTTAAAATGGCAGGTAAGGGAGCAAGAGGAGGGAGCAGCTCCCTGATTGGGGTTTTCCCCCCTTCTGCTCGGGATGAGGAAGAGCTCAGAGCCACCCTCACACCTCCCTGCCACCTGCTCTGCTCTGCTCTGAAGGTGGCCAAAGGGTGAATCCCATCTCAAGGGCTCCGTGCAAACCCAGGAGGATCTGCAGGCTCAGCCTGCCTCGTCTCAAATCCCTGCAGACAGCTCCAGCTCTCCCAGGAAAGGACAGGAAAATGTCTCCACTGGAGTGGTGTGGTCCCCATCCCTGGAAGGGTTCAGGAGAACACGGGTCAGTGGTGGCCGTGGCAGCGCTGGGTTAGTGGCTGAATTTGATATTAAAGATCTTTTCCAACCAAAACAACTCCAGGACGGAGTGAGAGGCTCGTAGGTACCGTGCGCTCAGTGACACCCCCTGGTTTTCCATGTGTCACCCTTGTTTGAGGGTTTTTCTGGGCCTTCTGATTTGTGTTTCATACTGGAGTCAGAATTTTTACTTCACACTTTTACTACAAACAACAGCTTTGTTTTCCTAACTGTCCTTCGTTGTTTACATATTTTTAGGTAGGAGGAGAAAGTTGATTGACAGTTGTCTTGACAAATGTGGTTTGGGAGGTGGGATTTCATCCTCCAACCCACGGGCACCTTTGGAAATGTATAAAATTGAGTTTTGTAAATAAACTAGCCCCTTTTTTTTCCTGCTTTGCTCATCACCGTGCCCTTGTGAGATTCTTTCACGTTGTGTTGCAGCAGCCACGCTGTGAAACTCGGGATTTGGACGGGGCTGATCCTCACGGGACCCTCCCAGCTCAGGATAACCCCTGAGGTGATGAATATCTGATCGACAGCATCTCCCCCAGGGAGCACCGAAGCCACACTCCTCTGGGCTGCCCTGGAGCTGGGAGAGAGGGGCCAAGGCCTGAGCCCTGGTTTAAACCCAGCCAAGCCCAGACACCTCGGGGGGAAGGTTCAGACCCAGGGCTGAAGGCAAATCTGTGAGAAAACGTTGCCAACTTGGCGGTGGTGCAAATCAAACTCTCAGATCTCCAGCTCCCAACAGCTGCCCACAGGATGAAAGGGGCTGAAACTCAACACCGGTGCTGAATCCTGGGCTTTCAGCTTTTTTTTTTTTTTTCCTCTCTCAATAATTTTTTAATATCTAAAGGCATCTGCTCTGGGGGAGGCACAAGAATGCAGCTCTCCAAGCCATTTTGCATTTTTCTTCATTCCCTTCTCCCTTCATTTCCTTCCTTACAAAGTTCACTGTACCAAGACTGCAGACCACCAGACAGCAGAGATCGGATCAGGAAAATAAAAAAGAAAAAAACCAAAGCCTGACCTCCATTAGTTTTACTTAGGGTAAAGCCCTGCACTGTAGTTTATTTATTAACAACATAAAAAGACACTGCCTATAGAACATAGAATAAATACACATAATTTCCCCAGAAAGAGCATTGAGCTGGCTTCCTGAGGGGAAAAAACTATCACTTAATTGAAGCAAGAAATGTTCAATCCAATAATCTATAATTAGATATTTTATGGAATATGTTACCTAGAGATGTTTATTTATAAAATGTCTCCGTCAATAACAAGTGGTTGGGAGGAGGGAGAGCGGGTCCTTTCCTTGGCTGTGGAGGGAATTTCATGGGCAGCAAAGGAGGCTCTTCCTGCAGCTCAGCACCACCAGGTGCCCCAGACAAAGGAGTGTCACCAGAGAGAGAGAGCTCAGAGAGGACAGAAGCTTCCAGCCATGGAATGTCACCCTGCTTTTGAGAGTTTTTCCAAACCTTCTGATTTGTCTTTCATATTGGGAGTCAGAATTTTTACTCCCCCACACTTTTACTATAAACAACAGCTTTGTTTTCCTGACTGTCCTTCGTTGTTTACATATTTTAGGTAGGAGGAGAAAGTTGATTGACAGTTGTCTTGACAAATGCGGTTTGGGAGGTGGGATTGCATCCTCCAATCCACAGGCATCTTTGGAAATGTATAAAATGGAGTTTTGTAAATAAACTCGACCCTTTTTCTGCCTTGCTCATCACCCTCGTGAGATTCTTTCATGTCGTGTTGTGGCAATGGAAAGGAAAGGAAAATGCATTTTAAATTTTTTGGGGGGAAGCGTCCTTGCCCATGGCAGGGTTTGGAAACAGATAATCTTTGGTCCCTTCCAACCCAAACCAGTCTGGGATTCTGTGCTGAAAACCACCTCAAAACAAAGAGATAAAGTGGAAGTTTCTAGGAGCAGGGCTCGAAGCCAGCGCTGCAGCCACAGCCTGTGACACTGTCATTCCAAACCCACTAAACTCCCTCAGATACCCTCACTCTCATGTTCCCATGCTCCCAGAACACAGGGGGCAGCTCACAGAGGGGATGTGGGCAAATATTTGAACGCTGCTGTGGTGGAACCAGCAGGAAAAGACGCCTCTGATATCCCACAGGCTCTACAGCCCCCGATGGCACACACAGCCCCCACTCGCGCCTTCCCACTGCTGCTTTTCCTCCAGACAAATTATTATTTCTGCCCATTGCAACCCCACTGTTGTTCTTATTACAAAGGCAATTTTCCCTCTCCCTTTAATTTGGGGTTGCTCAGTGCTCCAGCTACTTCTGCGGTGTGGCAAACTGTAAATTGTGTTTGGAACTACAAAGTGCAGAATAAAGCAACTGATTGAAGCAGTAAAAAGGAAAAAAGAAAAGAGCAAATGCACGTTGGTGGAAGGGCTGTAGGAAAGAAGATTCTTCATTCATCAAGGTAACAAGATTTGGGAGGGAATATACATGTCAGAGATGAAATACAGGTGATAATTAACACATATCCTACACAAGATGATGCTGTGGTATAGAAATACCCAGGCAGAACTGTCTGGTGACTCCCAAAAATATCTAAATAAAGATTTGCTATAGACTAAATAAGATTTGTTATAACCTCTAGCAGTTCACAGAATATTAACAGACTGTGGCAAGGAAAACACTCTGTCCAGAAGTGGTGAATTTGCACGGATATTCAGAACAGCGAGGCACCGACAACAGCAAATGCTCGCGTCCTTTTTTTTTCCCTTTTTGTCCTAAAAACACAGTGGGAAGTGCTGGCACAGGGAACGTTTGCATTAGCTCAAAAACTGCCTACGAAGGACTCGTTTGCCCTTGCTGCCTCTGTCCCAGGCAGCTCCCGTGGAGCGGGGTGTGCCATCAGCAGGGACAGGGGACACCAGAGCCGGGCTGGGGGCAGGCAGCAAACCAAGCCAGGCCTGCCCTGACCCCGTCCGTGCCACCAGAATCAGCCAGGCCACCCCTGGGGGCTCGGCCCTGGTGACCAAAGCAGCGTTTGAGGGGTGCCAGGGAGGTGACGCTGAGTCACACGGAGGGCACACGAAGCGCGGGGAGCTGCCCTGGCGAGGGGGGGAAAGGGGAAAAAAAAAAAAAAGCCATTTCCCAGAGAAATGCTTTGCCTGGCACCGTGAGAAGGTGCCACCTGCAGCCGTCACCAGCACACCAGGCCCCTCTCCCCGTCCCCACCCGGCCACCGCCGATCCATCAGCCGTGTTTACACTTGGCTCCCTCGCTCTGCCACGAGCAGGAAATGGGGGGAAAATTATAATAATATCACAAATGAAATTGAATGAGTAACAACATTTTCTAAGAACAGAATAAATACAGTTGGTGGCGCCTTTTTTTTTTTTTTTTTTCCAATTTAGTATTGTTTAATATGCATTTAATCAACCCATTCAGTATTATAGAGTCTATGTACCGTGACACCCTCCTATGCCACAGAGGAAGCATTCATAGGCCATTAGGCTAAAGTAATATGTATGAGGAACCACTTTTCCCCAGGGTGTAGTAACTATTTTTGCTCCCCAGTCGTCCCCATTAAATCATTAAACCTCATGACTATGCTTTCTGAACTCTACCCTGATCTTTAAAAAGCAGAACATTAAAGGGCAACTGTCACCCTCCATTGCACAGGCCTTGTGTTTTATATATTCAAAGCATTAAGCCTTTTGTCAGTCTATACATCATAAGCACTGGAAGAGTGTATGCACAAACAGGAAATGTTTATAACTGATGTCCCTTTTATAGTGGATGTGCGAATGGGCAGGATGAAAGAGCTGAGGCTCGGCTATTTTATGGAAACTGAAGCAACGTGATTTTCCCCAGCTGCTTGCAATAAAACCATCTCCCTTACTTATCTTTATGTGGCCAGTTGCAGGAGAAAAGAGCAGCAGAGTAGCACAGGCTGAGAGTTGGAGGAGTCGGGAGGAGTTGCCAACTTTGGACTTGAAGATCCCATTTCCCTTGTTCGTGGCAAGAGTTTTATTGGAGAACAGAGAATCTACTGAGAGATGGTTGGGCTGGGTTTACAGAGATTCTTCCAAACGTCTCTTTAAATGTGTCACTGCTGAAATGCAGCCACATCTGGGAGGTGAACAAAGAATGAGGGTGCAGCCACCTCTGCCACAGCTCAGTACTGCTGCTCTTGAAGGGTTTTGAAAGACCTTCCACACAAAACTCTTTGCTCCTCTTCACACTGGGGGCTGCAGGTACAAGGAACCAGGAGAGGTCTCAGCCTGATCTCTGCCTGGGAAACCATTCCCAGCTCCCTCACAGAGCCTTGGAAAAGAGGGCTCTCTGCTGCCTTGTGCCTTGCAGCTCCCACCTCGCTGCTGAGAAAGCAAATAACGCTTCCTGTGGCACGTGTTCAGAGCAAGGAGATTTTGCTCAGGCTTCTGGAATTCTCTCCTGGGTTTCTGGAGAGTCAGGTGCTGCAGAAACCCTCGCATGGACCTTGATTAAGATTTCGGGCAAGCCACTTCCCTGCACCTGTGTCCTGCCCTCTGTGTGCTCCTAGTATGACAACTGAGCTTTACAGACCATGGACGTCCTCATGAGTAAACGGGAAACAACGAGCACAGGCAGAGTTTTGCCAGGGTTTTTATCACTTGGGCAAGGGGGCACAGAAAACAGCCCCTGGAAAAAGGTTTCTGAGGCGGACACAACAGCAACCCCAGAAAAGAAAAATTGGGAAATACCTTTCAAAGCGGGGGGAAAAGAGGTGGAAACGGATGTTAAGGTCAGGTGAGGGGCAAAGGAGCAACACGCCTCCATATTCTTTAGGCTGTGCAGCACAGGTAGCAGCTCCATCACCCACCTCAGCTCCCTCCCCCAGCACCACGTCCCCTCCCCATCCTCAGGCAGCTGAGGACACTCCCCAGTTACCCGCAGATCCCTTGTAAAACAACAGGGAACGTTAGGTTAACATGACTTAGGGAGCGATAGCGGGGCTTGCAAAATGTCACAGCTTTCATGCTGTATGTTAACTTCCCAGCCAGTGGTATCAATCTGCAGCAAAACACAGTTATTTCATCGTGACATCAGTTCACCTTTAAAGGCATATGGTAAAGCCTGCTTTGTGGCTTGCAGCAGATGAGCTTCCTATAATTACAATTTGAACTGTTCCACAGGCAGCTCTATAGATAGTGGATCAGTGATTAAAGTTGAAATCACAGGGTAAGTAGTTCTGTGACACCGTGAGTCACAACAATCATCAAAGACTCGACTCTGGTTTCTGATGAAGTGGAGATAGTGCAGTGATTCAAGTAGGGGACTGAGACTCAAGTGCTGCTACTTGGAGGCAGGAAAAGAGCAGACACATTCTTGAGGAAGATACTCAGTGCGTGCTATTGACTGGCCCCAAGCAAATCTTTAACCCCGCGTCTGGGAGAGAGCATGACTGCGCATCTCATTGCGGCGGGGCCGGTGTCACACCTGAGGATCACAGGCTCCGCTTAAACATTCCTGCCGCCGATCCCGCTTTGATTCCAGCAGCAATGCGTGCGGGGCGCGGGGCCGCCGGCGCTGCCGGGGCTCGGCAGCGGGGCCAGGGGCGCGCTTGTTTTTCCCCGCAGAGCTTTTCCTGCTCCGCAAAAATCCCGGCAGCGCCAGGCGCGGGAGGGGAAGGGAGGTGCGCTCACACCGCTGTCCCCCTGGCTGACCCCCAGCACGAAGGGCGTTTGTTTATCGCGATGATTTTAAACATGCAAAAAGCCATGGCAAGGAACTGAGAAAATCCAGCCACTGCCTCTCCTGGCAGATAATTCATTCTAAATTTCAGGCTAAAGCATTCCCTTTCCCTAGTGGATCTCCATTAAACTTGGGCGAGGCTGATCCCGAGATCGTTTTGGTCCAGGGGGAAAAAAAAATTTAAAAAAAAAAATCAATGGGTTGAAATCTGTACTAAATAAACCACGATGGAATTGCCACAGCAAAAAGCCCCACGCAGATAAGAATTAACTTAATTCCCAGCAGAGAGGAGTCTCACTCGCACACAGAGTAAAAGGAATTTTAGCACCTGCAAGGAATTGGATCCTTTCTCTCTCTGGCTGTAAAATCTGCTCCTTCTCAGCCCTACACATTCCCACTGCAGGAACGCACAAATCCAGGTGCTGAAGAACTTTCACCAGCCGTAAAAAGGAGGAGAAGGATAAACGGAGGCACTGGGGGATGTCACACCCATGGCTCAGGTGACAGCAAGCGTCACAGCAGTGTCCCAGCCCAGGTGGCACTGGACTGTCCCTGGGGAAAGGGCCCAGGAGAGTGCCAGAGGACCATTCCAAAGGACCATTCCAGTGCCAGAACCTGCACTTTTCAGGTGAGCCAAATCCTGCAGAACCCATTTTGTCAGGAATGGCTTTCTTTCCTATTTCTTCGAAAGATGAGAGACACTGCAGGTGGCACAGGGAGGCTCCAAAGCCACCAAAAGCTGCTCCTCGGGAGATCCTGGCTCCCTGCTGGCCACCTGCCACCGCCAGGGAGCGGGACACGCACAGACGGACAGATGGACGGATGGACAGATGGATGGGTGGAGGGATGGATGGATGGATCGATGGATGGATGGATCGATGGATGGATGGATCGATGGATGGATGGATCGATGGATGGATGGATCGATGGATGGATGGATCGATGGATGGATGGATCGATGGATGGATGGATCGATGGATGGATGGATCGATGGATGGATGGATCGATGGATGGATGGATCGATGGATGGATGGATCGATGGATGGATGGATCGATGGATGGATGGATCGATGGATGGATGGATCGATGGATGGATGGATCGATGGATGGATGGATCGATGGATGGATGGATCGATGGATGGATGGATCGATGGATGGATGGATCGATGGATGGATGGATCGATGGATGGATGGATCGATGGATGGATGGATCGATGGATGGATGGATCGATGGATGGATGGATCGATGGATGGATGGATCGATGGATGGATGGATCGATGGATGGATGGATCGATGGATGGATGGATCGATGGATGGATGGATCGATGGATGGATGGATCGATGGATGGATGGATCGATGGATGGATGGATCGATGGATGGATGGATCGATGGATGGATGGATCGATGGATGGATGGATGATGGATGGATGGATGCACAGAGCCAGGCACAGGCTGGGACACGGCCCCGTGCCCAGCACAGCTGCTGCCCCCTGAGGAACGGGCAGGATCTGGGGAGCATCAGCCCAGCTGGGACAGGTCTGCTCTCCACAGCCCTGCCCTGCCTGGGTGCCCATCCCGTGGGGAGCCTCTGAAAGGAGGTGATGGACCTGCAGCCCTGCCCAGCTTTCCCACCTCACCAGGTGTCTCTTCAGACAGCTCAGCAGCTGGTGGCTTTAAAGGCTGTATGCAGGAATTTTGGGGATATCTGCTCTGCACGCCGGTGTGAGGAGGGGCTGACAAATGGAAAAGGGAAGAGGAGAAGATAAATAAGAGAATGAATGTGACCCAGTGGGTGACAAGGAAATCCTGGCAAGACAATGTCACCCCGGGGACTTGTGCCCACCCAACACTCAGAGCACAGCAAAGCCCTTAGGGCAGGAATTGGAGCTTGTGAGGAATCTACCATGAGGTTTGGTCCTAACTTTACAGTGCTCATTTTAAGTGGATAAACCAAATACATGACCTTGCCTGGGAAAAGGACGAAGTTATTTCCCACAGGACATTCTGAAGCATACATTCACAGGATTTTCAGAGCCACAACCCCACACACTCGCTTAAGCTTCCCATTTTCCTTGTCCCCCCCGAGAAATTCTCAGCGGGGTTTGGTTTTCAGCTGGAGATTCAGGACCCAGCAGCCTGGCTGAAGGCCAGCACGGAGCATCCACTGCTGGAATCCTCTGTGTGTGTGGCTGAGCAGGGAAGGGTTAAGCCCAGGGCACCTCCAGCACAGCAGCACCAAGGTCCTTCCCAAGGCTGCAGGAACAAAGCAGCCATCAGTCTATATTTGCCCTTTGCCCTCGGATCATTTATGACTTATTCTTCACCTCCGATGACCACCGCAGCAAGCTTTCAATCTCCTGCTCTCTAGCCCGGAGCAAGGGCTCCGCCTGCCCCCCTTTCAAAATCGCACCATTTGCAATTAAAAGCGACTGCCTGAAGGAGGGCTGAGCAAGGCTTCCCTTTGTGCCCTTTGCCTCGCACAGACCCGACCTGGGCCGGGATGAGGTGGTGCTTCGGGGTGTGGGGAGCAGGGAAATGCAGCTTGGAGTCCACCCTTCGTTAGAGAAAAGGTCTGCAGGCCGAGGTGCTGGTCAGAAAAAAAACCCCTCTCCCCTGTGAGGACACGCACATGCAGCCAGGAGCTGCTGGGATTACACCAGATGGGTTTCACTCAGGAGAGCCTGGATTTGTTCCCTCAGCCCAAAGCTGAGCCTTTCCTTCGTCTCACAGCCACGTCCTCTCCTGCTTCACTCAGAAAAACCTCTCTGATGTAAATATACAACATAATCCTGAAAATAAAGACGGAAGCATTCCCTTTTCTCACACACCTTTATCAGGACTTCAAACACACAAGTGAGTGAGACTGTTCCAGGCCTTCCCTGCTCCCAGCAATGTCTGCAGAAAGCCGGAGAACCAGGCTGAATGCTCCCCTCAGATGTGTGCTGGGCTCACTTTCTGTGAGCAGCTCAGCCCCGGGGGCTGTGGCCACCCAGCACCCCCTGAACACATTCCCAGGGAATGCACCAGGCTCTGCCCCTCAGATGGGCCAGGTGGAGGGTTCTGCCCCCCTGCAGTTATCCCAGTGAGGACACAACCCCAGCCCACAACACTCCATGACAGCAGGGGACACTGAGCCACTCCTCACGGTGAGAAGGGGAATGGATTTAATTTCATTTTGGTTTTTAGTGCCTTCAACACTGCCTTTCCAAGGTCAACACTCCACCCTGGCCAAACCCAAAGACAGACCCGCTCCTCTCCCTCACGGATTTTTGGGAACACAAGCCACTGACAAGCTTCCTCTTCAGAGCCCAATCCTGCTCATCCTCACCAAGTCACCCTGAAGTCAACTAAATCCAGAAGGGCTGATGGTATCAAGGGATGAATCAAAAAGTCAATTAGCCTCGGAAATCCTTTCCAAAACCAAAATGAAGGTGAGAAATGGACCCGCATTGGATCTGAAGCACTTGCTAGGGCCTCATCGCAGAATAATTCGATTATTTTCTTTCACACTCAGGATGTTTGCACAACCCAGCAGCAGCCTGAGACCCTCTTTTCATCCGTGGCAGCGGGCAGGGGAGAGGAGGAGGGATGCAGGCTGCAGGGGTGGTTTTGCAGGGAGTGACCCGTGCATGCAATGCAACAGCACTGTGCTCCTCCCTGCAGTCCCTTGCAGTTGGTGCCTGGTGGGAACTGCAGCTCTGGGCACACAGGAGGGATTCCAGGACTGTTCCAGCTTTATGTATTTGTAGGAAAATATTTTTCCCTCCCGTGCACAGACTTGTCTCCTCCAGCTCAAAGCACTCAGAGTTGCAATATAAAATATGCTTATTTTTTCCCCAGCCAAGCAAAAAGAAAACGCTGCTGTTTTCTGCTGTGGCTTTGTTTCTTTTTTTTTTTTTTCTCTATTTTATTAAAAAGCCACTTCCCTCAGCTTTAACTAGCTAATTTTCCTGCAGAAACAGTACATTTCTTTTATGTGTTAATTTTTCTTCCTCTATTTGCACTTCACAGCATGTAGTGACATGCCAGGCATTGAAGAACAAGCCTCTTCCACTTTTTTTTCTGGGATGACAAATATTCCTGGTGCAGAAGACCAAAATGCATCTGTGAATTCAGCTGTATTTGTGCATTTTGCAGGAAGAGGCTTCTCCTAATGATGCAATTTTCACTAATATAATTCAATTCATCTCGGGTTAACCTTTTCCCAGACAGGTTTATCAGGGAAGTTTCTTGCTTTGGAGCCTTGCAGGGAGCCTTTCATCCAAACCATGACCCACACCTCCCCATAAAAGGTTGGTCAGCCAATTCTCACATATTCTGTTTCATAAACTCAATATGTTTGGGGAATAAAGGGGATTTTTTTTTCCCCCCCAAAATATCCATCTAGGGAGTAATTTGTTTTACCAGAGCTGTCCCAGTGAAACAGATGAAAAATTCTCAGATACCAGAAGGATAAATTCCTGCCAGCACCATCACAAATAACCCAAGAGGGGCCCTGCTGGACTGCTACAGTTATTTCTATATAAGAAACTCCAAAAAATTGCAAGTGGAGGTGAAAAGAAGCCTGGAAAGTGACAGCAAACATCTCCAACCACTTTAACCTGGGCTGCCATAAACAATTCCACCAAACACACCATTCACCCTTTTGTTAGACAAGTGCTCTGCTCTTCCCTGCTGCACATCACACACTCAGCCCACTCAGCAAAACATCTCAATTCACAAGTTCATAACAAATAACCCCATCATTAACCTCATCCCCCAAAATATCAGCTCCACTTGCAAGACATGACATCTGCCCCTCCTGTGGGCTCAGAAAAACACCATCAACAGCTTCAAATAGAACATCAAGAACCAGAGCTGGGCTCAAACTGAAAAAATAACCCAAAATGAGGGGGTTTTATCCCCTTCCTGAGCTGTCTCCTTGTCTGAGCCTAAAACTCTCCTTGTCCAAACCCAAGTGACCACAGAAACAGAAGGTTTCACCAATGGGAACTGCCCAAGTCTCCCTGTAGAGCAACCACTGCTCCCTAAAATAAAACCCCACACCGTGGGAGCGAGAGAGGACAAAGCACCACAGGGTTTTTGTCCCCTTCCTTTGCAATCTCTTTTCCCAGGAAGGGTGTGCTGGCCTTGCAGCCTGTCCCCAGCACTGCTGCTGAGAGCTTCAGACCCTCTGCATCCCCCTGTCCCTGTTCCTGTCCCTGTTCCTCTGCATCCCCCTGTCCCTGTCCCTCTGCACCACCTTTGTCCCTTCCCTGCTGCTGCAGGAAGATTTTCTGCATCTGGAACGCGAAGACAACTTTGCTTCCCCAGGCCCCAGTTTGCTGAGCATCAACGTTTGCCTTCCCCTCTCCTCTGCTGACAACTGTTAATTCTGTCACATCAGCCACTTTCATGGATTTCACTTTGCTCTTCTGCTCCAGCCATTGTAGCTCGATAATAAATCAACAGCCCGGAGGCCTCACGTGCAAAGCAAAGGCCTTTGTGGTGCATGGGAAGATGGGAATCTTTACATTTTTAACTAGGACTTTGTCACACTCAGGAGGGGTAATAAAAAAAAAAAATTTACATCTTGACTTTCAGGAGGAAAAACGTGGTGGGGAAATGCTGCTGTTGGAGCCTGCTCAGCACGCTCACTGCACCTCAGGGCCCAGGAGGTCACTCTGCACTTCCCAGCCAGCACCTCAGCTCTGCCAGGCAAAAAAGGGTGTAGGGGAATTTCTTAGAGAGCAGGGGCATGATGTGCTCTGGAATTAGGTTGGTCAACCCAGCCTGATCCAGGTGCAGGCCTGAGTTAGGCCCTGCAGCCTGTGGCGACGTTAGACATTATGTTAAGGTATGCCCAGGGAGAAAGTAGTGCACCTAATTAATAGTGGATACACGTTAGTCTGAGTGCTTTAGCCACCTTAAGTGTAAGAATAAACATAGTTTAGTTACATTCTTGTGCACTGTAGGCCAGTGAGGGGATGCCTGGAAATGTAAACTATGCTGAACTGTAGATAAGCTGCCATTTTGCCTGGAATAAAGGAGAACGCCTGTAGCCACATTGGTGTGATTACTCGGCTAGTCTCCTCACAATTTCCAGGGCACTCCCCCTTCTAAAGGGTTTGCAGCCTTCCCTGAGGACGCAGAGAGCAGCCCTTGCAGGCGATGCCAGCTTCACCTGGATCTTCCTGCTGCGTCTCCTTTTGGAGTTTACACACAGGGAGAACAGCAGGACTCACCCTGCAAGGCAAAGCCTCCTGAGCCACCCCGCAGGTGAGCCATTCCATGTGGAATTCCACAACCTTGCTGAGATATTTATCTTTACACGCTAAAACCGCCTCCCCCAGCGGGAGTGGAACAAAGCATTCCCAGCTCCCAAAGCCGGGCAGCTGCTTCCTTGAAATTCCTCCCAGGATCGTGTCAGAGGCTTTGGCATCCCCAAGGGCACATTCCCTGCCCCTCTCCAGCAGCCCGGGGGAGCCGGGGCCCGCTCGAAGATGGGCACCGAGGGATTGTAGCAATGTATTTACGCAACTCAGACCATGCTATCAGCCAAACCCATAGACAGATAACGGGGCCGTCTGCAGGCTTGTTTTTAAGGTTCTCAGGAATCCTTCAAGGCGACGGGGGAAACAACAGGACAAAAATAAGACCAAGATCCTGAGAAACTGTGGTCAAAAGTGTGCAAAGCTCAGAGAGAGGACACAGAAGGTGAGGATGGACACTTGGCCAGTTAAGTGCCCGGGAGGGTCTGTGCTGCCTCCTGGACCAGCCAAGAGACACTTGCACGGGTGGACAGGAGTGTTAGAAAACCGTAACTGGGGTTGAATGTAAACAATAAATGGGCTTCTGTTCAATCATATTGGTTGTCTTAGTCCAATTTCTCCCTGCTGCAGGGGACAGCGTCCCTGCCCTGTCCCAGGCCGGCAGCAAACGGCAGCTCGTGTAAAACGGGGCAGCCGCTTCCTAAAAGGACTCTAGAAGGATTCTAGAAGGATTCTAAAAGGACTCTAGAAGGATCCTAAAAGGATTCTAAAAGGACTCTAGAAGGATTCTAAGAGGACTCTAAAAGGACTTTAAAAGGACTCTAAAAGGATTCTAAAAGGACTCTAAAAGAACTCTAAAAGGACTCTAGAAGGACTCTAGAAGGGNCTAAAAGGACTCTAGAAGGATTCTAAAAGGATTCTAAAAGGACTCTAAAAGGACTCTAAAAGGATTCTAAAAGGACTCTAAAAGGACTCTAAAAAGGCGTTTTCGGGCGCGGGGCAGGCGGGGAGGGCAGCGGGACGGGACCAAGGGACCCCCGCCCGCCTCCCAACGCTCTGTGCAGGCTCCTCTCCCCCGAAGGCAGCGCTGCCTTCCCCTCGGGGGCGGCGGGGACGATGCGAGCCCGGCATTCCCCGCACATTGTCCCTTCCTGCCGTGCCCCTTCTGGCCCGGCTCGCAGGCTCGCCAGTGCCAAAGGGTCCTTGCGGCGTGCTCGGGCAATCTGTCCTTTCCTGAGCTCTGCCAGCTCCCACCAAGGATGGAGAGCGTGCCCCGGAGCGAGGCAGGGGAAGGGAGGCCTCCTCTTGCCCTGTGGATGATAACCTCGCACGCATATTATTTCCCACCATAATCCTACTGTTTTTAATTAGTGCGTTGTAAAAGGAAGAAGCGCCGCATCTCCAAGGGGAAAAGGAGGAGGGAAGAGGGGAGGGAGGGAAAAAAAACCAAACCAGCACAGAGGATTCTGTCCAACTTTTCCAAAAGCTTAATAGATTTTTAAATGGGGTTATTAACACCACCTATGAATTATTTTAGGGACCTAATTATAAAAAACAAAACCCAGTTAATTAGGTTTCCTGAACTCGCCTTGACATAGGTGAAACAAGATCTCTAAATGCAGGAGGATTGAAAAGCGAATCACTTCAAACAAAGAATCAATGAGTATTATTGCAGAACCAATTGAACAATTACTTCTTTAATTGTTGGCACCCTGCTACCTTCACTTAACAACAGGATGGATCAGCAGAGTTACTTAACCTCCTCCAGTAACTAAAAGTCCTGCTGCAGCCGAAAGGGGAAGAGGTGAATTCCGAGGGGCCGGCTCGCCCCAGAGGTGACACGGAGCTCATCCCGCACCTCGGACAAGGTGAGTGCCTCTTTCAGGCCGTGCGGGCACGACCGAGGGGCTGCTCTCCCCGGCAGCTGCGGGGGGATGGCAGCGCTGCCGCGGGCGGAACCAAACGCGCACCGACCCCGAACCTGGCTGGGAAAAGGCCGGCCTGGAGCTTTGCTACAACTTCACCGGCCCCAAAGGCGAGCCAAAGCCGCGCCCGGGGACACACGGGGCTCGGAGGGGGCGCTGGGGAGGGTGGCGGAGAATTCCGCCGGCACATCCCCGCGCCCAGAGGCAGCGCGGGGATGGAGAAGGAGCATGGATGAGGAGAAGGATGGAGGGGATGGCAGAACGCCCTCTGATGCTGTCAGCTTGAGGAGCAGGGCCAGGGGCAGCGCTGGGGCACGGCCGAGCCCGGCCCCGGCTGCCAGCATCCCTCTGCCCCCGTGGGATCGCCCCGGTGCCAAGGACACGGCCCCGCAGAACCGGGAGCGCTTCACCCGCCGCGCTGATGCCCTGAGGGGGTTTGGCTCTGTCTGTGCCCTGCCCAGAGCACAACAGAGCCTCCTGCAGCCTGCTCAGCGAAGTATCCCCCGAGCCGGAGCTGAAAGCGGGCTGCAGCCGGCGTGAGGAGCAGAAATCAATCCCAGCGCACAGCCCGGGGGGCACGGGGAGCTCCTGCTCCACACCACACACAGCTCGCCGCGCACCGACCTAAAGCGGGCATGAACTGCCCCCGTGGCGTGAGCGATGCGGCTTCAAGCCCCGCCAAGAGATGGATGGAGAGCCCCAGCTTGCACCAGTAACCCGAATTTGGAACGGCCTGACCACAGTGATGCCTTTGGGGACAGCAACAGGGCTGCTGGTACCTCTTGTGCCCCTCCAGCCGCGGCAAACAACAGAAAAGTGCTATTGAACAAGTCAATAAAAGGCTCAAAATATAGAGGTAATCTTTTCTATCGGCAGCTATTGCTGGAAACTAGGCTGGCACTTATCAGAGTATAAACACAGCTTGGGAATGAAGGTAATAACAATGGAATACACTTTTCTCCAGGTTAAAAAAAAAATAATAATAAATCCCATTTTAGTGTAGAGGAGCAAGCATTTCTGTGCTCAGAACGCAGAGAGCAGATAACGGGGAAGCAGCCGGCGCAGGGTGTGTTGTTTAATGCTCCCGAGTTAATCTGAGCACGGGAGATTGGGTGGCAGAACCTCGGCCCCGCCGAGGTGAGCGCTGCAGATGATCGTCGCTCAGGGCCATTGTTTCAGGCACATCACATTTTACCCTCCCGTGGCACCTCTCACCTCAGGCGACTTCCCAAAGTACATCATTTCGCAGGCGTGGAAGTGCCAGCTCTCCTGTATATTAACAAACGCTGCCTCTCGCCCCGCATGGCAAAGGAGATGACAAATGCAATAACCCCTCAACGCTGGGAGCAAATAACACACAGCAAGTGGGTAAGAAGAAGGAGAGAAGAAAAGTAGAGGAGAAAAAAATAAAAAGACCGGGTGTTTTCGGACCCACATATGTAGGTTAACCCCCCAAAAAAATCTTCTAGGCAAAAAAAAAATTAAAAAAAAAAAATTAAGTCAAACACAGTCACCGACAGCTCATTTGCAAACAGCCACTTGAGGCCAAAGGAAAACAAAAAGCTGAAAATCAGGGCGCTTGGTTGGGCAGCACAGCAACAACTGCCTGATCCAAACTCCACCACAGCGAGTGAGAATGGGCTTGCAAAGGCTCGGGAGCCCCAGCAGAAACTGTAAAAATGGGTTTGATATCTTCCTCCTTGGCCTTCAAGTACTGCCAAAAACCTCCAGCAGTGGCTCAGTGCAGGGGTATTTTGACTTTTCTTTTCTAAAAACCCAAGTGGAACAGTTCCTATTTCATCCGCTGCAATTTAAGTTCTAGTTTTTCATAAAAAGCCGATATTTGAAAGTGGAGATGACACACATATCAGGAATGACACTTCATATAAAGTACTGATAGCCACAAATCAGACCAGAAACATCACATTCCATCTTTAAAAGCAGAAGCAATTATAAAAAAACCTCAAGTTATTTTTCCTTCGTGCCGTTTTCCTCATAGGAAAAAAATCCCTAATTTTGACCATTTTATTTACAAGCGTGTTGAAGTCAGCTGTCTTCTGCAGACAATTTGGTTTTCCAACAGCCCAGTCCTTAGGAGGTACCACCTATTTCATTTTGAGACCAACCTCTCATGATTCGACGTGGCACAAGAGAACCCCTGAAACCAGAGCAGCTGCCACTCCCCTCAATTTACCGACGCACTGACTGCAGTTTTAATTAAAGCCTGGACATCT
>VYXD01008570.1:608155-621842 GCA_013397195.1 Hylia prasina | reverse complement strand
GACCCGGGGGGAGAACAGCGGGTTTGCCCCGGGGGGAGAACAGCGGTGGCCGCAGCCATGCCCGGGGTGAGGGCTCCCTCTCCCGTCACAATCGCCTCTGCCTTCGGGGGAAGCCTCAGAGGCCGCGCTCCGGGGGGAGATGTGGGATTCTGGGGAGGAGCAGGGAACTACTGCCAGGGCTCTGCTCAAGATCTGGAGTGGGGTTTTATCCAGAAGCTAAACAAGGAAGGATAGCTCAGAAATATCTCTTTCCACTGCACAGGAATGCCAGGGTGAAATGCCAGTAAGACGGGTTAGTTTGCGTTTGCAGCAGCAGCACAGAGCTAGCTCAGCCTTGGCAAATCAGAGGATTGGTTTAGTGTTTGCCAGCAGCCTTTCCCCATTGCTCCCTCATGTTATGCACAAAACAATCATCATCTCGGCCTCCTTGAGCCTCCCCTCATCCATTACAGCCTGGCAGGGGGAGGAGGGAGGCGTGGGGTGAGACAAGTGAGCATCATCCTCCTCCAGCCCTCTCCTTCCTCTGAAATCCTGGTCCTGAGCTCCAGCCCCGACCACGGGCATTTCCTGCCTCCTGGCTCTGCCCATCAAATCATTATTAATCTCTCTGGCCCGTGTATATTCATTAGATAAACACTGAAACCGGGATGGTTTTTATTGTCTGCACCGTACACATCATAACCCTGGGAAGACAAGATGAATTTGACAGCTAATGTAAAAATTACAGCAGGCAATATATCTTAGATTTGGGCGGAACACCAAGATGAGAGTTAATCAATAAAATCCTAACTTAGGTATTGTATGAAATGGCACTTCATTCATTATTAGGAGTTGGTATAAAACATGATTTACTGGTTTGATGTATTGGCCCTTCACCTTAGGGACCTATTTTCAAATCCAGCCCAATCCAAAGTGACTAAAGATCCCTGTGGCCCGAGGGCTTGGGAAGGATACCACTGCCAGGAATTTATGGGAGTTTGCTTGTGCTGAAATGTTTGCAGGCACAGGGAGGCTGGAAGGGTTAACCCCCAAACCAACACATTCATGGACAGTCATCCGTTTCCTCCGAAAACATCAAGGAAAAATGAACATGTGCTGTCTCCTCATGGATTCTCCCCAGTCCCTCCACAGCAAGTGCTGATCACAGACTGCTGTCCACTTCCATTGCCTTCTCTCCCTGCTCTGGAAAGCTCCAAGGGCTTAAATAACTGAGGGGGGTTTTTTTGTTTCTTGGGGTTTTTTTAGCCCTCAACGTGAAAAACACCTTCCAAACAAAGATGCAGGCATCATAAAACCCTCTGGCAGCACCCAGCCCAGGTGCTGCAGAGTGTTTGGCTCCTGAACCCCCAGTGGATTCCACAGTAATTTTAAAGCCACATTCGCACATCAGTTTAACAGGTTTAACTATAATATTAACTACAGTTTTAATTGGAATGGCCCAAGAACAGACCTCTGGTGGAGCTGCCCTGCCACGGAGCTCCTTTATCCCCCTCCCACTCCGGAATGAGAGGGAAGAGATGCTCCTATTGTATCACACTTGAAAATTAAGTGGGTTGTTTATTTTTTTTTTTTTTTTCCAAAATTCCTCACGTTTTGGTTTGGTTTTTTGGTGGTTTTTTTTTTTGCACAGGGGTGCTGCACTACCATGCACAACACAAATTCAATCACCCTACAATATTTCAAGAAGAAGAAAAAAAACTTTAATAATTCATAGAGAAAACACATGGGCAGCACAGCCCATCCTCCCTGCTCAAAAGGGCACAGAAACCAGTGGTTTGCTCTCCTGCTGTCTTTTTACAATCAATTGCTCCAGGAGACCTTGTACAAAAGACCTGGCTCAGGTGTCCTATGAATCCAGTAGCCATCACAGCCCAGTAAACCTGAATGAGGAGTGGGGATGATTTAGATGCTAATGACTAATGGAGTGATATCTGTCCTGCAATTGGCAGCCGTGCAGGGATAGCAGGGAGCTCGCTCAGGGCTTGTCTGTGCAGGGAGAAGAGAAAGATTCCTTATCACATTTTATAAGTTTGCATTTATAGGGCAAATAAAATGGAGCGTTTTTAAAACCAGGAAGCATTTCAGAGGACAGATTTTTTTTTTTTCCATATAAAAATCACAGATAGAATTTAACTTTAAATACTTTTCTGGCTAGGGGGGAAAAAAAAAAAATCAATTGAACTGATTACCTTGTTGAGTACCAGTGAAGATTTTAGTTGTCTTTGTAATTGCAATTTTTCCTTGCTGGCTTTTAAACATAAAAGGAAAGTGACTTTACTGCTGCAGTAAAACCATGGGCCCTAGTCAAAACCAACAAAGCAGAGTGTTAACCCCCTCTGTGCTGTTCCAGCTCCACAGCACCTTTAAAGTCTTTCTGTTCAGAAGTGGTAAATCCATCTCACGTGCTTCAGAGGCAACACTTTAATTTATTTTTTTCCCCAAAAAACCAACCGATTTTGACAAGCTTCTAGAAAAAAAGTAAAATTAAAGGAGCTGGTAATTAGTGTAAGGAGTGAAGTGGGTGCCACGAAGAGGGCGAGGCCGTGTCTCAGGTTCCCAGGGGCTGCAGGGAACATTCCCTGTCCCATCCCACACAGCACCTGCACCTCTCCTCCCTGCCTTTCCCTTCCACACTTTCAGGAGTGCCCTGTGCTGGTACCAGTTCTGCACCTGAGCCAGAGGGGCAGAGGTGCCTGCCCTGGGGATGGGGACCTCTCAGACCCCACTGAGCAAAGCCCTCCCAGCAGTTTGTAACTCCTGCCCTGATGGAACCACTGACCTGCTGGAAATGCCACCTTAAAACTCTCCACAGCCTGCTCAGATTGGGTCGATACCACAGGATTTTGGGTCAATACCCAAGGTTTTAATGTCAAAACCAGCTGTGAGGCTGGGACAGACCCCGGCAGCAGCAGGAGCTGCCCTTGGCACACTCTGCAGCCTGTTGGCATTGGTGCCTCCAGCACTTCCAAAGAGATGGAACCCTCAGGCCAAGCTGGACCAGCTCAGCCCTGCATCCCCCTGCTCCCCAGATCACCATATCAGAGTGCCTGCAGTGACAAAAGGGCTTTCAGTGTCACCTGGCAGGGATAAGGTTCCACACGTGTCTCCTGAGATTTATATTCACGCATTGCTCTGTATACAACACTCCCCACTCATAACAGGCATGGTTACAAGACAATCAGTTGGAGGGAACAAAAATAGATTTCCCAAACCAGACATCATAAATCCAGTGCTTCACCCCTCCTGGTTTAAAACCAGCACGAACTGCAAATATAAAAGTGACACTTGGAGGCTTCTGCAGGTCCTGCTGGCTCTCTGAAAGGGAGCAGAACCAAAGGGAGGCAAGGACTTGAGCTGGAGATGCAGCTTTCCTCTGAATTATCATCCAGGAACGAAATGGACTTTCCTCAGACAAAACAGCAAAGATTCTGCCACTCAATAACCGTTTCTGGCCAGAATTTACTCTGCTTTACCACCCTGGATCCTCCAGACAGCTCTTTATGCATTTCCCCTGCCACCCTAAATCACCAGCCCTATTGTAACACTTTTATTGCAGCCCCATTCACAGGCACGGACTGTCACTGCTGTGAGCAGGGAGCCAAGGGAGCAGCCCCTGACCCAGGCAAGGGGGCTGCCTCCAGCCCGAGCCCCCACTGGCACAGAGCTCCCTCCCAGGGGGCACAACTCCCCAGCCCCATCACACCTGCTTGTTGGATAGCGTGTCTTAAGACAAACTTCCGTTCCTAACGCTTTGGGGATTCCCTAAAGGTCCCTCTCTGGATGCTTCAAGAGGCAGGAATGGTTGAGGTTACACTTCATGTTCTTTAGGGCTCTGTGTTTTCAACCACTTTGCTTTCTAGGGTTAAACCAGCTGAAAGCAAGTCCAGCTAAACCCAGCTTCACCTCAGTTATGATCCCAGCCAGCTGGGCCCCCTCTAACATTCCCCCCAAAATCCCCAGCAGTTGGCACTGAAATACCCCAAGCAAGGAAGAGGAAATGGTGTGAGGTGTCAGTGCCAGGGTTTGAAAGATCACAGACTGCTCTGGGACTGACAGGGAAGTGTGGTAGACACTTGCCAAACTCACAGTTTGCTCTCACTCAGCAGAGCTGAGCTCTTGGGACACCAAATCCACAACACTTTTTTTTTTGGTGGGCAGGAGATCAAAGGTGATTCACTCAACGACTTCAGCACTTTTGTCCGGGCAGGGAGCAGAGAGTCAACAGAATTTCCTCAGTTCCTCACTTCTAACGCCTTAAATGTCTTAGAAAGCCACCAGCCCGTGGTGGTTGTGCAACACACAGGGACTTTGACAGGACATTCAGGAGCCAAGCCCCTTGATCTGGCACACAAATTACCAGGTGTTTACCACGCATGGGTTTGAACACAGAAAGGGGAGTGAAACAGCAGGTGGAATTCACAGCCAGAGGAGCAAAAAGCCTGGACACATCCTAAATAAAGTATTGAATCGAGTATTACCCCTACAGCTGCTCCCAAAGCAATCACCCCGTGCCTGTTCCAGGTGCCAGACCCAGGCTGTGCAGGTGGCTCTCACACCAAGCTGCCACCAGGCAGGGGTGGTTTAATGCCACGCAGGGCTCTCCCTCAGCCCCACACCGCACGTCCCTGCCCTCACTCCAGCTGAGGATTTAGCTCCTTGTTGTCAGAGGATGAACGTTTTTATTCTGTTTGCTCCCAGGCCAGTATCAAAAGCTCCCAGTACGTGGGTTAACCAGATGATCCTTTAATACACAAAGGACCCCCAAACAGCTTAACCTTAACCCATCCGTAAAGATTCCACCCAGCCTGCTAATGCTGTCCTGAGTCGTGTTCTCTATTATTACGTCTGAAATCCGTTAAAATTTCACACAATTTCCTGCACAGCAGTGTATATAATAGTGCTGGGAGCCAATATGTTTCTATAATTGGGCCTGTAGTGGGGCAGAGTCCAAAGCAATTAATCCAGCCTCCTTCCTTGTTTGCGCCCATATAAAGCTGACAGGGTAGAGAGTAATTGGAAGTGAGCGGCCTCTATCCCCTACTTTAAATTAATATTTTCCTGTTCTGATTTAATTTCACCCGGTAACAGTGACACAAAGACACGCCATGTCAAGCACTAAGTAATCTGCAGCAGCTGCCTTAGGAGGAAACTTTTATTCATCAGTAATATAGTGACCTGTATATCACTCCACGCACTGTATACAATATTCCTGTCACACAGACAGCTGCATTTAACTCTGTATAATCAGCAGAGATGGGGGAAAAAAAATTTATATATATATATATATAAAACATGCATATAGCCCTTTATATGTGGGTTTGTATGAAGATACAAAACAGATGCGGGAATTTATTTAATTATGAAACACTCAGCTTTCTAAAGGGAAAAAAAAAATTTAAATGGCAAATGTAAAAAACATGCTAATCAGCACAGCCAAGAATCCATGCAAATGAAAAGCCAGAAGTAATGGCCAAAACAGCCAGGCCATTAAATCAAATCACTGCGAAAATAATGGCTAAACTCTCTCTTACTTGTAACACTCAATTTATGTAGTCAATATGGCTCTGAATGAATGAGTGAAGGTACTAAGAGCACAAATCTAAATTCAATATACATATCTTAGAAAAATCCCCAGCGCCCGCTGACGAGGCAGAGAGAGGGAAAACAAAACTGCTTCAGCCGAGCTCATCCCCTGCTTGCACCACACCCAACACCCCGACGTCCAGGGATCAAGGTGACAAGCCCACAGGTGCCAGAGGATTTACGGGAGCCCGTGGCCAGCGGGGAGCAGGCAGGGCTGGGGATGGGAACTGAGAGCAGGAGCTCCTGGAGCTGCCCCGGGACCTGCACAAGGTCTGGGACACGGTTAAACACAGCCCTGCTGGGAAACACCAGAGCTGTTCCCCTTCAATACCTGCTATACTCATATACCATGTAATATATTTTTAATTCCTAGACTGCTCAGACGTGGGCCAGAAGCAGGAACTCTCTCTTGAAGTGACATTACTCGTTGGAAGTAAGGGGTTTGTTTCCCAAATAAATGGGGCTGCTCAGTCTTACACCCCAGATTTGTTTCCCAGGGAATTTGAGGCTAACAGCATCTTTGTCTCCAGCCCACCTTTGAGAAGCACAGTGGAGTGGCACGGACAGCACCACAGTGGCTGCAGGCACAGCTCCCCCAGAGCACAGCAAAACTCACCACTAACACCCCGCAGGCTCAGCTCTCCGTGCCCGGGAATAGGGAGGAGCTGAAGGATCTGTCTGCAGGGTGAAGGACTGCAGATCCCAGTTTACAAGCTGGTGCTGGATGTGCAGCCTGGAGCAGCGACATCCGAGTTTATCAGGGACACGGGAGGAGCTGCAGGAGGTTTATTTGCAGACAAGTGTAGCCTCAGGGTACTACCGAGGGACAAGGCAGCTTAGGCCTCTGTGGATCAGCAGCTTATTCCCAGTTGCTTAAATGTTCTCCTCCTCTCTTGTTCCTGATTCCATTGGATTTTCTCCCTGCTGGCCAGTATTACATTTCCACTTACAGGCAACGTGCTTAGGCCAGGGATGATCACCAGCACGGGCAGCTGGAAATGGAGCTGACCCGAAGCTCAGCTCAGCTGCCAGGTGATCCCACAGCAGTGAGATCCCCTGTGAGACCCCTCCTGTACCTGCTCCAGGAGCTGAGGCCACAGGACCTCACATTCAGCTGTCACAATATTGTCACCTGCCCACAGAAACAGCTCCTGCCCTGGCAGGGCACTTCCAGAAACACTCTCAGCCCTGGGATTGGTGTCTCCCCCCCAAAAAACCCATCATATCATTACAGCCCTGCTGGCAAGACTCCCAAAAATCCCACAGGCAGAGACTTGGTGACATCCTGCACAGCTGCAGCATGTGTCCCACAGCTGGGGACACCGAAGCTCTCTGCACCCCCAGGGTTGGTGCCCACACCACTTTGCAGTGGTAACTTTTGGTGCTCGTTTTGCAAGAGGAAGGAGGGTTTGGTTCTGCTGAGCCTGATTTGTTACTGCTGCTCCCATCACCTGCCAAATCCATTTACACCAGCAGACGTTTCTAAACGTGACCTTGCTTTTGCACTCAAACGACAAACAGCCTTTCCCCAGCAATGCTTTGGGCGCGGCTGCATGTGTCCCCCTGCTCTTCTGCAGCGCACAGAGCTCGGGCAGAATGGGTGCTGTGAAGGAGAAAGGTGTTTACTTCAGGGCAGGGTTCTCCTCTCCTAAGGAAAACCGTAACAAGATGAGCTGCTGCTGCAGCATCCTGCCTGCAGGAGGGAGCCAGGGTGGGCACTTTGCAATGCAGAATTGCTCCAGCCAGGACGCAGACCTTCTAGGCCAGCAGGGCAATCTGCAGCTGAGGATCCTTTTTATTCCAAGAAAAAAACAAGCAATGACACCACCAGCACTACGTCTAACCACACCCCCCTGCTCTTATCCAGCACTTTGTCTCACGGTGAGACTGGAACAATCCCAGCCTTTTTACCTTTTTTTCCCTTACTTAATTTTGCTAAATTCTGCTGTCAAAAATAGTAAATAGGAAGCAAATAGATCAGCCCGATTCCACTCATTATTTCCATTGATTTTAAGTCTGGACAGGGCTATTACGATCGTGTTACAAATCGTCTATTTGTAGAAAGAAAAGTTTAAAAAATGGCAAGTTATCTGTTCTTGACCCAAAGCGATGGGCAGCATTATAACCAGCTGTTCCACTTCCCTCCCGAGGTGGCTGCAGTTAGTGGCAGAACAAATTATCCCTTTTGTGCAGTTTTGCATAAATGTTTGTCAAGTGTCTCGGGCTTCCCTCACAACGCTGGCTATTAAGGAACAGAAGTAAAATTCCCTGGAGCAGAAGCCTGCGTGGGGAGTTATCCACTTAGGCTAAAAATCCCCGTCAATATATTTCTGTCTCGGGAGAATCCTCGAGCAAACGGGGGAATAAAATCCGTGATCACCATGCAGAGGGTGGTTGCAGCAGGACAGGCAGGTGCAGGGAGCACTCGAGCAATCCTGCAGCTTCTCCAGCTGGCAAAAAAATGCTGGAGCCAGCATTAAAAACAAACAAACAACAACAAAAAAAACCTCCACCAACCTCAAAAGCTTCTGAGCATCAGCCTTGCAGCCAAGCACACCCAGCACACTTCGATTTTGATGTACAGTTTGAAACAAATCAATAGCAGTATAATAATACTCAGCACGCTGTGTAATTTTTATATCATTAGTTTTCATTTTCCGCTCCCCATGCATCAAAAAACTTACAACGGGCTCGTAAAGTTTATTTAGTATTCCATGAATTCCTAATCAGTTTCATTTCATAATGATTCAGAGCGGCCGTTGCCAGGGCCCTGGTGTCAAAAAATCGATAAAACCAACACACTTTTCCTGATGGCGGCTGCAAAAGGATCTATTGTAGGGGAATTATGATTTATGTCTGGGCTGCACCACGAGCAGCAGCGAGCGACAGCCCGGCTCAAGAGCTGAGATGTTCGCCAATAATGATTTATATGCGCTCCTCTCCCTCCCCCGGCCCCCGGGGGGGCTCCGGGATCAGGGAGCGGGGCCGGGGCCGCGTGTGCCGGGCTCGGTTCGGTTCGGATCGCTCCCAGCAGCGGTCCCTCCTCGCACGGGGACCACCCCCCCGCTTGTCCCCGGGCCCTGTGACAATCTATTCGGCCCCAGATGAGCACGGGCACCGCTCGATTCCCCAGCTCCGCGCACAAGGCGCCCATTTATCTTGGGGCGCCCGCGCTGTCCAAGGGCGCGCTGCGAGTGTCCCCGAGCCGCGCCAGGGCACAGCACACACCGCGGGGACACGGCCACGGGGGGGACACGGGCACCCGCGAAGTTAAAGGCTTCAGAGGGAAAAGCCTTTTCTGAAGGGCGAGAAGGCGGAACGTGAATGTTGCGGGTTTTGTCTCGGCCACAGGACACGGGGATGCGCCGGGCTGGGGGCGCGGGGGTCGCTCCCGCTCCAGGAGGAAGCGGCGATGCGCTGGGCTCTGCCCCGGTTCATGTGTTAATCGGGTTGGTGCTTCTCCAGCGGGGAGAGGCAGGGCCAGGGAGGAGCATTTGGAAGCGGAAAGCGCGGGTAGGGCTTGTTGTTAAAGTCCTGTTTACAGGAAGGATTAACAGCATCGCTGCGACATCTAAATTAATTCATCGAGGTGCCTTTACTACCTTTTTCCTCATTTCCGTAAAGAATTTTCCACTGCCCTGCTCCACCAGGAGCTTCCCTGCCCTCACTCTGCTCCACAAAGCCATTGATGCTTTTCCAGGCACAGTCCTTCAGCCTGCAAGGCACAGCCACCTTTCCACCCTCGTTTTAAATATTGAGATGTACAGCAGCTTGTATCATTAACAGCTTGCTCTCACGTCTGGGCTCCAGCAGAACTGCAAGGAACAGGATGTGCTGGGAGTCACCAGGAGCTCCAGCACAGCCCCCTCCACTCTGCCAGGCAATAAAGTAAATTATTGGGGTTTTTCCTATAGCAGAATCACCCTGCTTCGTTGTGCACATCAGGGGAGAGAGGGGAGCTAAGGGGGAAAAATATTCAGAGAATAATCCCCCTTTCGGGTGAGCTGCTGACCAGAAATCAGCCTCGTGGCCAGCACACTGTTAACCCTGAGCAGACAAAGCCTTCACTCACACTTTCAGCCTCTGGCCATCAAGAAGTGCTCAGTTCTGGGGCTGGCTGGAGGAAGGAGTGCACATAAACCTCCTACGAGGACAGCTCATGCACATCATCACCTCCCTTCCCTCTGACAACGGTGCTCACAAGGGTTTTTCTCTGTTAAAACACAGACCTGAAACTTTCTCCTAAGAATAAAGTTGAGGTTCACACCCAGCTCTGGATCTAAACACTGCTTGGTCCTTCTATGAACACATGCAGTGAGAAGGTTGAAAATTAAGCATTCAGCACAAGCTCTTCAGCAAGTCTCCAGTAAACAAAGGGGGAAGTTTAAGTTGGAATTATGCCACTTGGTTAATAACAAGCAGTTATGATGAGATGATTCAATAGCTTGGGTGAAATGAAGGTCCCAGGGACAGTATTGCCTCCATTTATTTACATACCTCGTGTTCACACACACACACGCACTGTTTGCTGATTATCTTGGAAAAGCAAAGGTTGAGACCCAAGCTTCTCCTGCTCTCCCTGCTCCAGTGTGAACTCAGGCTTTGTAAATTGAGAGTACAACATCCACTAGCAAAGCACTCTTGAGGCACCCAAGGGTGCTGCTGTTCTTATTTGGGGAGCAATTCCACGAAAAAGCCTCCCTGGAACACAGCATCCTCTAACAGGAACATGCAGACAATTACACGAGCCCCTGACAGAACAGTTGACAGGCATTTGCTGCCAGCATGAAGCTGAGTCCAACAGAAGTAATTAGCCACCAGCTTTTCAAGTTTATATTCTCTTTCTGAAGCAACAAAAACGATTTATTTATTTTTAAATTGGGCTGGCGGACGACGGTGATTTAGGGAAGCTGAAGCCACTGAAGGAGGCTTTGTACAATGAGCAAGTTTCACTCCCTTTTCTCTCCCTGAATGAAAGGGATCTGGTGCGAGGTTTGGAGGTGAGAAGAGGCAAAACTATTGAGAAAAGGTGGAAAAGATGGTTCAGGGGGAAAAGATGTGTGCAAAGAATGAGGGTGAAACTCCTCCAGCTCATGGCAAGAGGAGCTTTGCAGCTACAAACTCCTCCTGTCCACTCACAGCTCGCTCACTTGTGCTGCCTCCCAAGATGCTGAGCAAAAACTCCTCAGCAAGGAGTGAATTTTCTTAAAATCCACCTGAGACTCCCCATGAGTGAGGGGCCAGCGGACAGCACACCTGCACATGAAGAATTCTGCTACAAAAGGCATAGCCCTACTTCTATCTCCTTTGAATTTAACCTAGGAATTACTGGATTTAGTCATTAAGACCTGCAATCTTACTTATAAGACATTTTTCAGAAAGACAAAAAGGCCTGCACAGACAACATAATTACATTTTGGTTGGCATAAGTTAGCAATTTTGGTACAGCCACATTAAAAAGAAAATAGACTTCTCTTCCCCTCAAAAAAAAAAAAAAAAAAAAGTAGATGCTGTTTAGAACTGCACTTTCACTACGTGGAGGGGAGAAACTGGCTAAAATATTGAGATTTAAGGGAAAAAAATAATCATGGGTTTATGTTCCCGGGCTCCCGTGAATATTTTCAGCATATTTCACCATATCATTGCACGGTGGGCTCTGTTCCTGCTGCCAGAATGGATGTTCCATCATTTCTATAGTGGGCCTGTGTGACATTCATTAAGTGCAGCTACAAAGGGAGAGGGTTAAACAGCGCGGCCTCTTTTCTCTGATTTGGTCATACATCAGCAGGAGCTCCAGGTTAAATGCCCAGGATCCTGCAGCAGATGGATCGGGAGAGGCACGGAGGCAGATACTTCACCCCACACTACTTAACCCAGGGAAATGAGTCTCGGAGTCGGTGTCACGGTAAAATATGGAAGCTCACTCAGATAATGTGCAGTTGAAAATTTTTTTTTTTTTTCCCCCAGCCTTTACAAGCACGCTAAGATCCCGCACACCCCCTTCTGCAAACTGCCAGCTGACTCCTCCACAGAGCCTGCTTTTGAGTGTAATTTGTCTTTATCGACTATCAAATAAGGATTTAAACCCAGAGTGCAATCAGTGATAGAATCCCCAGATATTTCTCCTCCGCCTCCAGCTTCGCCCCAAGGCAAACCGTGCACAGCGAGGGTTATTCCTCCTCACCCAAAAGTCCTTTGGAAATATCAGAGTGGACACTTCAGCTTTAAAGACATCCCCCCACTGTGCTTCGTCTGGGCCTGAAGAACAGGTCAGGCACTTGCCTGTTTTGGGAGAGCTCTGGGAGCCCTCCCTGCTCCGGGTGGGTTCCTGCCCTGTCCCCCACGAGCTGTGCACCCCAGCGAGATCCCCCTGCACTTCTGTCTCATCCCTGACTGCTGTTCTTCCAGGCGTGGGTTTCTACCTCAGTCACCTGTCACCTGGAGGCAATGCACACCTCCAGCTGTGCAGCGTTTCAGTGTTCTGAGTTAGCTCAGCTCCAGAATTTTTTCCTCAGAAGTTTTTCAAGAACCCAATTCCAGCACCTTTTGGGAAATGCACGGTCTGAAGTCCTGTCACCAGGACACTGCCACTGTGGGACATCTGCAATGCATCTGCAAGGCATCAGCCAAAAGATGTAACAGTCCTGCAGGGCAGAGGTCCCATCTGAGTTTTTTAGTAATGGCTGAAGTGGTTTCATTCCAAATCCAAAGTTTTACTGCCCCAGTTCACACAGAGAGGAGGAGCAGGTGAGGGCAAAGACACGGCGCTGAGAGATCAAGAACAAAGCACTCTGTGCTACCTGCCTTTGTTTATTCCATCCCTCCCAGAAAAAGAGAGTGAAATTCAGAATTCAGCTAATCAATGCAAAGAGACAGTTAACACAGCAAAGCGTTGGTACATGGGCACACACCATGGTAAGGCAGGCAGTGCCAATAATTCACATTCTGACATGGACAAACAACTGTCGAGCTGTCACCACAGCCCTTCCCTTCCCTTGGCCCTAATTGAAAATCCAGAGCCCTGCAACATCTCTTGTGTTTTTTAATATCTCAGACATAATTGCTAATCAAAGCCTCACGCGGCGGGGCCGGTGGGAAGTGGATCCATGTCCTCAACACAAAATGTTCATGTGAGCTGGAGGAGTGGGAAGATGCAGGGACACCTAATTTCCACCTTGCAATCCAGCTCCATCTGATGAAAAAGATTGCCCAGCAGTCAAAAATCAAAGTCACACTGTCCTGGGGAGAGCCGGAACGGTGACAGGTCCGAGCATGCCGGGAGAGCAGGCATGCAGGCAAGTGAAAATTTGGTCTCCACTAGGTGTGGAAAGTCAATGTTATTTGTTTTTAAAGTTATTTTAGCAAACATGTAGCTTTTGTTCTCTTATCAAGACTGATTGGACACGCGGGGGTTCCACTATCTTATTAACCTTACCAAGACTTTGCCATTTTATCTTATTTTTAAAAATTATTTCTGTTCATTAGTGCCAACTCCACCAGAAGAAATGCAGTTGGTTTTCCCCAGTCTGTGGTGGTTGCAGCAGTGCATGATGATTTGTTCCCTTCTGACAGAGGAAAGAAATCTATACAGAAAGAAAATAATTCCGCGGCAACTCTTTATCACTAAAATATTTAACATCTAAAAGCATTTTTAAAGCTAACGCAGTACACACATAATTAACAGCCTGCCTCGCTAATTAGGTGACTCCCAGCTAATGAGGTAGCAATGAGCTGAGCAGCAGCCACAGAATGTGCAGTCCAGGCCCTGCCAGGCACTTCTGTCAAAACAACCAGCGCCACTTTTCCTTCCCTTTTTCCTTCCCGAGCAGCCGCGGCTCGGGATGCAGGGAAGGCCTGGCATCCCCCTTTTAGGAGCCCCTGCTTAGGGTTTTTTTTGCTTTCTTTTCCCCACAAAGTCCTGTACCGGGGTTAAGGAGGTGAGTGGAACTTGCAGCTTCGGTCTTTAGGGATGTTTATTCTATTTTTTTTTTAAATCTCAAGTTCTGCACGCCGCCAACACCTGGCTGAAAAAACACAGCTCAGCAAGTCACAGGACAGAAGATTCCAAGGTCTTTTAAAAAGGTTTCTACTCCAATTAACTCTT
>VYXD01008570.1:595719-608062 GCA_013397195.1 Hylia prasina | reverse complement strand
GCTGGGAGTTTTTCCCATGGACTAAGGTCAAAGGCAATGCTCTCCTGGGGTCCCAGCCGGGGTCTCAGACCCCCCAGGGAAGCTCCAGGGATTTTCCAGGTGCCTGGACTCCAGGTGTGCCTGCAGAGGCTGGGACCAGGTCTGCAGCATCCCAACGCCTCTCTCACCTCGTGGCTCTCCCACAAGGGCAGCTCCCTGCTGGATTTTCTCCCAAAGGCAGGACAAACCCTGGATGTTCTGGTGCCATCACACCCCGGACGACGCCCCAGACTCCCGGGCACCAGGACAGGGGACACACTGGGACAGGCAGCTCAGGCACACACGGAGCACAGCTTCTGGCCCCTCTCACGCTGGGGGGCTCAGCCCTATGAGCTGCCCCTTGATTCCTGACCCAGTTCACAGACTGGGGGTGGAGGAGAAGGAGCTGCCCAGGAATCCCCTCCCAGCTCCACCCAGTCACTGCCACCATTTACCCACAGCACGGCTCCGGTGCGGAGAGGCGCCCCAGGGAAATGCACTGCTCGTGCCTCTGATCCAAACCCCGGCATAAAGGCCGGAAAAGACAGCTCCAGAAATGGAGATTTCCCCACGGCCTTGTTGTCCAAGTGCCTCCCTACCTGCCAGAAAGGTTCCTTCACCTCCCCACCACAGCAGCTTTAACCTCCCCAGTGCCCAGCCCCGGTGGTGCTGGAGGGAGCTGGTGCTGCACCGAGCAGGGGCTGCAGCTGCTGCGCTCAGAGCAGCAGCTCCAGAGAGCTGGGACAATCCTCATCAGAGCTCAAAAGCATCTCACACTCACAGGAGCTGATCTCGAGTCAATATCCAGCCTCTTGGAAATAATTGTGTTGAATAGAGGGACAGCTGATGGCGACAGTCGGCTGTTCCTTAATGAAACGGATCTGGGAAAATTCAGATAAACTTTGTGTCCGGGGGAGAAAATAAAGAAAGGAAATAGATAGGTGCAGGCCAGAACAGTGGGAGTTCAAAGGGGGAAAAAAAAGCAAGCACCTGAGCTCTCAAGGAAGAACAGGGTTCCTTGCTGCCACTGACTGCTGCAATTCTAACAAGCTTTGTCGCATCTAACTCTCATACATATATTTTCTGGCCAAGGCTGCAAGTCTCATATTGCTATTTAGGCTGGAGATAATTCCAGGACCAAAGTGATCTTGAAATAACACGTTTTAAGGTAGAAATGCTGCCCCAACTGTGAAAGGTGCTGCTAACAGTAAAATTAGAGTGGAAAGGGCAGGAGCTGGACCATTTGTGCCTTCTATGGCCAATACCATGTTTGTGTCAAGGTAACTGATTTCCATGGAGTGCCCAATACAGAATCAATAAAATCAACCTTCAGTGGTGTTGAACTTTGCATTGTGTAACGACAATGGCTCAAATTGAATTTTAATTCTTTTAATTATAATGGTGCTCAGGGGCCACATCACGAGAGGATTTGGTTCATCAAGGAGAAAGAAGCCACAACAGCAGCTGGCAAAAGATGTCAACATCAGATATTTGCACAAGTGTACAGAGGCATTCTGGGCTTTATCCCTGACAGAACAGCCAAAACCTAACTGTCTCTTGGCTAAAAAGCAAGGCTACACTTTCTTTTCCAGGGGTTCTTCGCAAGTAATAGCTGCTTTTATAAAGAAAAAAAAAATATAAACCCTTAAACTCCATTTATACCATGCTTAAAAATAAAATAGGCAAGGGAGGGAGGGAAGGAAAGGTTAAGGGATTAAACTTTGCAGATGCTTTGCACAGCCTGGCTAAAGCTCTGGAAAGACCATCTCAACCTTTGATCCCTTTGGGGAAAGAAGCAGTTATTTGAGCAGGCTTTTTAGGAACACATGCTGGGGACATCTGTGTCAGCAGACCCTAATCAAGGCAGACCCATAGCGCTGGAGCAATTTGTGTTCCAGGATTCAGACAAGAATATGAAATTCCTGATGGGATAACTAGCTACCTGTAGGGGCATGGATGAGTTTCCTGGATAGATTGTGAATGAGTGACAGTTTAATCCAGGTTTTTTCCATGTCTGTTTTTTACAGGGTTTTGGTTTTTTTTTTTTCCCCTTCTTTAAATCCAGGAGTCTTTAAAAGCGATAGATGTTCAGGGCATTACCCAGAAGTTCACCAGCTTCAGGAGGAAAATTACTGTTTTGCTCCCTGTATTTCCATCTCCCCCCTCTCCCAACTCGAAGTATCATTAACACAACATTCTCTATGTTTGCACACCAGTGGTCCAACACGAGGTTAGAAGTAAGAAAGAGGAGCACGGGGTTAAAAAAAAAAAAAAAAAGTTTAAAAGAAGTTTTAAAAGCTCCACAGATGACCAAACACATCCTTAGTTTTCTTTCCCTTGATCCCCAAATTACCCACACTAAAAAAAATGGGAGCGGGCAGTCCAGTTGTTCCAACAGCACAGACTAACACAGGCCTGTGGCACGAGGATAAATTTTGCCCTGAATTAACAAGAGCAAAAGTAACTGGAGTCTCTGAGAGCACTGTCAATATTTGCTCCACTTGCCATTGGCAGGAAGCACAAACCCTGCAGCCCATTCCAAAGCCTCGGAGCTGAGCAGGTGCTGCCCNNNNGGGGTGCAGGAGGGGTCAGCACACCTGCCCGGGGGTGCAGGAGGGGTCAGCACACCTGCCCGGGGGTGCAGGAGGGGTCAGCACACCTGCCCGGGGGTGCAGGAGGGGTCAGCACACCTGCCCGGGGGTGCAGGGGGGATCAGCACACCTGCCCGGGGGTGCAGGAGGGTTCAGCACCCTCGGACACCTGCCCGGGGGTGCAGGAGGGGTCAGCACCCTCAGACACCTGCCTAAGCACGGCCCTGTGGGTGGGAGCAGCTGGGTGAGCAGGGCACCAAAATCCCACTGCTGTCACGGGAAATGTGGTGGCTGAAGTGACACCAGGCAGCAGCAGCATCTATTCTGTGTTAGAAGTAAATGCTTCACGAGGGCAGGTATTCTCCTGAGAGCACCTCTCTGGTAGGAGAAACATTTAGCATCTTGCTGCTTACAGCGTCACAGGAACCTCCATAAATTATCCTAAACCCGTGCAGATTATTTTTTACTTCCCCTTGACTCCTGCCTGAGACACTGGCACTGACAAGGAGCTCCCTGTGCTTCTGAAAGCAGTCATAGCCTGCTGATAACATTCTCTGAGCTGTGTTTATTTTAGAGTATGCCACTGGATTCTGAAAGTCTTTCCCTTCCTGGATGCGCAGACAGCAGGATTCCCTTGGTGCATTGCTGAACTTCTCCTTCCTTCCCCTCTAGCAGGAAACAGCTGTGGGAAACTCTTCTAGCAGGAGGCAGTACCACAGGCATGAGTAGGAAATAACTGTGGGGAAACTCTTCTAGCAGGGTGCAGTAGCACAGGCACGAGTAGGAAATAACTGTGGGGAAACTCTTCTAGCAGGGTGCAGTACCACAGGCACGAGTAGGAAATAACTATGGGGAAACTCTTCTAGCAGGGTGCAGTACCACAGGCATGAGTTCAAGGTGGCCACGCTGATGAACAGGTGGCAGCCTGCTTCCCTGGCAGGGAAATTCCTTCTGATTTACTAAATTCACACAGCAAACTCAATGAACAATGGAAACACCAGCAGTGCAGGCCGGGTCACCGTTCCAGCTGCTCTCCTCGGGGTGGGATGGAAGAGAACCTGATTTCCTCAGCGCACCCCCTGACACCTGGAGCAAAGCTGAGCTGCTGCCTGCTCTGCCCCTCCTGCGTTGCTGCAGGGGCTGCCCCAGCCAGACAAGGGATGTGCAGGCTGGAGCCCATCCCTGTACAGAAACACCCTCTGAAGCCCAGATGAGCAGTCCCATTTCGTTAGAGCAGTCCAGCCGCACCTAATTCAAACAGCAATGAGCTTGCTGTCTGCTTTCTGACATTACTTCTTCCTGAATCCTTCTGCTCCACTCTACATCAAGGGGGGAGGGAAAAAAAAAACCATTTCTTTCCTCCAGAGCTAATTCCCATACACTGCAATGAGAGAAATGCAATGTTCTGAGCAATAAAAGCTGGAAAGTGGAATTATTTTCTGCACCATTCAGATGGAAATGAAGCCTAGCCTCAATTCTGCCACCCACCTGGAGCCATGGTATGATCCTATAGATCTTTGGATCAATACTGCATCATAGCTACAAAACTAGAAGAGGGGAAAAAAGAAGAGGCACAAAATCAAGGAGTGTAAATTTTAACTAAATTAGTTCTGTAAGGGTTCCCCCCTTCACTCTTTGGAATAAAGTGCAGCAGTCAGCCGGGGGACAGAGGGCGGCCAGAGCGTTTTGCTTCCTTTAGAGACAGCTGGTGTTTAATTCTGAGGGGCATTATCCCTCGCCCCAAATAAATGCACGAGATTACGTCGCATATTTTCTGTTTGACTGTGTGTGGAGAGAACAAGAGAGAGCGACGCGCCCCGTATTATTTCTTAATGACTCACTAGATTGCAGCATCTCGGCGGGAGGAGCCGCCTCCCCGGCTCCCCTCCACCCCGGCACTTTGTTCCAGGCTACCAGATGAGTTTCTGCCCACACAGCGGAGAGATGAGGAACGACAGGGGGTTGTGTTTGTTTGCTTGTAATTTAGGGCCGCCTTACATCACAGCACGCAGCCGAGCGCGCCATGGGCAGGGAGAAGAGGATGCTCAGCGCTGCTTTTCCCCACTGCCCGATTCCCCGGCTCTCCAGGGAATTCGTGCCTCGGGGACTGTTATTTCACGTGGGCTGCAGGGAAGCGCTGCTCGGGAACCACCTGAGTGGTAAAAGGGAATAAAACCTCCTTCCACGGATTCATTTCCAACTCGGAGGGTTTCCAGCTGGAAACTCGCACCTTGTTGCCCTTCTCCAGAGGAGGGTCTGGCTCCTACCCTAGAGCCAGCCCAGACACAGAGCCCACCGTGCTGCAGAGCGCTGCCAGCCCCAAAAGGCCGGAGAGGGAGGAACAAACCATCCCAGCCGTAAAAGCACCTTCACATGTCACCAGGCAGAAACACAAGGAGCCAAAGGCAGCCTGCTCCGAGCGCAGGAGCCCCACGCTGCCGCAGCCACCTCTTCACCCACCTCCTCCCCGCCCCAGAGGAGACAGCAGCAATGTCCTACCTTTCCTGGGGGGTGAACCACACGCGGGAGCCTCACACCCAAGGCTGGCAGCCAAGGCAGCAGCTTCCCACAGCACACACCAGGCAGGGCACGCTGAGCAGCCTGGCACAGCCCTCACCCTGCCGGGGAGGAAGGGCTGGGCCCCCCCAGCTCCTCTTTTATTTCCCGGGTAACCAGTCACGACTGGGGGCCCCATTGGCAGTGAGTGTGGACAGGTTTGCCTGGCCCCTCCCTGCTGCCCCCCCAGCCCCTGGCCTCTCCTCAAAGCCCAGGGTTTGGGCTGGTGCGTCCAAGGACAAGTTGTGGTGTCCTGGTGTTGTGTCCTAGTTCATGTCTGAGAGCAGTGTGGTGAGCAGTGCTGTGTTCATCACCTTCCAAAGCACTGATGTCCTTCTCCAGCACTGCAGCTCTCTGTAGGGCTGCTTCCCTCTTTTTCCCGTTTAGTCAGGAGTTTTGCAAGACCTGATCCTCTCCTCAGATCCAAACTCCCGAAGTGCACTGAATTCAGCTGCCTCTCGCCTTAAAAAACAAAAAGAAATCCTTAATCTTCCTAAGGAAATGCCGAGAGATGAAGATCCCTGACAGCCACACTGCAGTCCAAAAGAGCCCACACGTTGGATTTTTTTAGCTTTCAGGAATTCCTGAGTTATTCCATGGCTGTGAGTGCCCACAGTTCCCAACAGTGCAACACAGCCCAGCTCCCTCACAGCTGCCCCCAGATGCTCCAGCAGTGATCAGCCCTGACCCCTCAGTGACACACAGAGGCAAAACAGGCCACAGAAGTTCATTCTCCTGGATTTCCTTCCAGGTTCCTAATCCAGGGCAATGTCTATAACCCCGGGTTTATTCCCGTGGTGTCCCCAAACACTTTGGCTTTGGAAATGAACCTTCTGGTGCCAGTTTGTGTTTTCTCTTTTTGCCGATATTTCATGCCTTCTTTCATCCACGTCAGCAATGAATCATCTGGGTTTGTATGATTAGGGCTATGAGCAGCTCAGTTCTTGCACAGTGGAACATTAGGGCAGGGATAGTGATGTCCATAGGACAGAGATAAAATGCATTAGTGAAGAGCAACAGAATTAAAATACTTGATGAATATTTGAAGTGGTCAAATATTAAAAGTGTGTGTGTGTATTCACAAAACCAAAGGCACTGGTTTTAATGTCCAGCCAATCTGTAATTTGCATCACTGCTGGGATTTATCTGGATTTATCTGAATTTAGGGGGTGAGTCCCTGAGGTGCTTCATTGGTGGCATTGACCATTGTTTTTTGAACACTTCCCTGGGCACTCTGCTCCAAACCTTTACAATCCTTTCCATGGAAATCCTTCTCCTGGTGTCCAATCCAATGGATTTCTCTCTGGTGCAAGTTCAGGCCATTTCCTGTCATCCTGTCTCCTCTCTGGGAGGAGAGACCGAGCCCCCACACCCTCCATTCAGGAAGCTGCAAAGACCTTAAAAGGAGCTCCTAAAACCTCCTTTTCCCCAGGCTGAGCAGCCCCAGCTCCTCCAGCTCCCCTCCCTGTGCTCCAGCCCCTCCACAAGGCTTCCTCCACCCACAGACACCAGCAGCATCCTCATCACCAAAAGCATTACGTGGCTCCTGCCGGCTCAGAACACCTCACAAACACTTTTAATTAATTTTTCCAGCATGCAGGACGAGTAAACACACCATTGTTGATGCTGTCAGCTGTCTGATACAAGTCCCAGACCTCTTTCAGTTTCGCTCAGAAATACTTTGACCTCTGTCAAAAACTCATTGACAATAAGGTCTCTCCGAGTAAATGTTTGCAGCAGCAACAAAGGAGGAGGTAATAGTCTGCCTGCTCTGCATACAGGAGGCACAATACTGCCTCGGATTTTTATGGTAATTTCTTCAGATACAGTATCAAGCTCTGGAGACTTTTTAGCTGCTGAATTACAGTCCTGTTTCTCCGCAGGAATCCCGAAATCTGGGCTCCAGGCGGAAAAACTCCTTCGACAGATTTTGCACCGCGCAACACCCCCAGGTATTTATTTATTTGCCACCACTACAGGCACAGGAAAGGGTGGCCAGCAGTCTGTGAAATTATTGTTTGCATCTAAATGTAGTTAGCACAGCTGAGGACTTAATACTTGGCTAATGCCTGCGATCCTTATTAACATAAATATTGTCCCAGTCAGGCGGGATGGAAGTCATACACGAGATAAGATCTTGTCTGTTGCTGGTGATATGATCTCAACACTAGTCAATTAAAACTGCTGGAGTACTTTGTAATCATTGTCATATCAAATTACTGCACTGATGCATACGTTAACTAGGAAAAGTTATTACATTGCCACGTGGGGAGAGAGAAGGGCTAAAGGAATCCTGCAGTGCTGGTGGTTTATGGAGACATAAAAATTACAGTGGACAGTGTTATAGTTATTGCAAGGACCACTGTAATTGTATAATAATTCTGTTTACACTTGTCCATCCTATTTTTCTTGTAGAAAGTTATATATGAAATGATTCTGTGGGACTGTTCAAGGGGTTAAGATATAAACCTTTGGAGATTGTTTTTCCTCACTCCCTCCAATGGCACTTTACAACGTGCTCTCCTTTGCAGAGCCTGACTTTGGGTAGTCAATATAACATATTCCTATAAGACTGTCAGTAGGATTGGTGGGGTAATTTGCAGAGGTTTTGTGGATCTGCAAATTGAGAATCAGCCCTTGGAGGATTAAGGTTTCAAATTTAATTTTACGCTAATTCTAGGCATTTTTTTAAAAAAAAAAACCCAACAAGCTTGGCTTTACTGCCTCGTATAGGAGGTTATTTACTTCTCCTTGGGCTGTTTTTATGGTTTGGGGAGGACCCCAAGGTAATGTAGCACTGCCCTGACTGCTCAGAGCTGCTCCAGCGAGGCCCTGGCTGAAAATTCCACTGTGGAATTCACCTGGAGCAAAAGCAGCACCTGGTGTGGGGGTGCTGAGGCCCAATCCTGCCCCTCGCCCGCAGGAGAACGTGGGAGCAGCCAAAAAAAAAGCCTGTGGGTCACGTGGAATGGTCCCCTCCAGAAAGATCTGCCATTCCCTTCGACCAATTCCTTGGTTTTCTCAAGCCATTAGCATCAGGAGTTTCTATTTTTAATTGGAATTATCTCCTAGAAAACCCAGCTACTGTCAGGGCCCTGCTGGAGAAACGCTGCAAACACAAAATTTAGAGCAAGTTCTTGCCCCAGAAATCTCCACTCTGAAAGTCTCTGCAGGTTCAGGCGCCATGACCACAGGCAGTACACAGATTATTATTTTCTGAAAGAAATTGCAGATTGTTATTTTATTTAAGAGGAGAAAAGAAAAAATAAAATTGGAGAGCACTTGTAGAAATGAGTAAGGTTTCACCTAGTGATAAAGGTAGTTATGCTCCAGTAATGAGGAGAAAGGGAACTTGCTATCAAGAATTAATGAGATCACAAAGAACAGGCAGGGGAAGTGAACGTTTTTAAAATGTCCCTGCTGAACACCAGGAATAATAGAGTGAGAAAAAATGGAGTAGATCCCTGTGGTAAAAACTATTAGAGGCGGCGAATTATAAAACTATTAACCAGAATGTAACTCCCAATTAAAAGATGATTTAACACTGGAATCTGATGGATGAATTTTGATTAAATGGAGAACTATTAGGAGCCCTGGGAAATGGACTTCTCCTGCCAGTTCTAAAAGTTAAAAGGCAGTTTGATATAAAAATTTATAAATTAAGGTTAATTACTTTAAATAACATGGCTGGAAGCAATAAAAAGAAATTTATAATATTCTCTGGAGTTTTAGGAAAATAATATAGATATCCGCACCTCTCGATGGAAAATCGAATTAGCATCCCCAAGCACAGGGTGACAAAGACAAAGGCAAAACAAACCGGCCGACAAAGGGGCTGGAGGACTCCTGGCCTTTGATCGGCAGTGACTCTGCTGCCGGGATGTTTTCGTGCGGAGGAAATGCTCCTCTTCCCTCCGGGCTCCGTGCACGCGGCAGGATGGATGCCGGAGAGGACCGCAGCGCCCGGCTGATGCTCCTGCCCTTGCGGGAAGGTTGGGCTCCAGGAGCTGGCAGGGAGAGGTTGGATATCAGGTAGCCAGAGCTGGGAGAGCAGCGGGAAGGACTTGCCTCAAGGCGGGTCAGAGTCCTTCTCTTTAAGGGCTCACGGTTGTTACTTACCAGCCTTTAAATACCGTGAGGAAGGGTCCAGGCTTGCAGAGTGTTGCGTGAACATATTATGAGTTTCCCTGCAGAAAAATATTCTCATGGGAAAGCTCGAATTTGCAGAGCACAAAGTTCTGTGAACAATCTCTGTCCTGTGTCTCTGTCTCGGGAGATGTGGGTTTGTTTCTCTTTCTTAGCCAAAGTGTGAAGTTTTGTTATCTTTCTGATATGGGAAGCATTTTCGAGGATTCTTTGGTACAGAGCATGGAGAAGTACAGCTCGCTCTGTACCTGGGCAGAACCAGCCCAAGCTTTGAACAATGGAGTCAATTTTAATAAATCATATTAAGCCGTGTGACACGGAGTCCATGAGTCCTGTTTCACCGCTCTCACCGCGACCACAGGAGAGGGACGGGCTTGTCCCGGGGGCTGTGTGGGTCATTCAGAGCTGCGGGGCTGCAGAGAGAGCCCTGCCCGGGACCCCCCAGCTCCCCACCAAGGACAGGGCAGCTCAGCTGGAGGGGGGTCGTGTTACGTTCCAGCTGTTCTCCTGGAACAGCCTTTAATGTGGAGACAGAGCGTTTGGGGATAAGGGACTTGGTTCAGCCGGAATCTCCTTTGTCCTTTCAAGTGGATCCCGTGGAGGAGGTGGGGACTGAGGAGGAAAAGCATGTGCCCGTGTCACTCCACATTAACTGCCTGGGCTGGATGGATCCCCGAGGAAATGCAGCAGAAGAGGAGAAGGCTTCTCCTGTGACAGCCTCCTGGGGCTTTTAACACAACCATTGCCAAAGGGGGTCACGGGCGAGGCAGAAAGCCTGAAAGGTTTCCTCAGATCCCAAGGGATCCCCTGAAAACTGGAGTGTGGAGATATTCTTCCCTAATGGAAATGTCTCCGTGTCCCCTGCTCCACTCTGACCTGGCTGTCAGGGATGCTCCTCTGAGCATTGCAGGCAGGACACGAGAGCATTCCCTAAATCCCCCCAGGTCAGGTCACGCCAGCTTCCCTCAGCCAGGATGCTGAGGAAGCTCCCCGCTCCTTTCCAGCCTCTGCACCCTGTGTCCATGAAGATTCCCGCAGGAAGCATGGGATGAGCTGCACGCCGGCTCCAGCTCCTGTTTCGCTGCCTGCAGAGGAAGGGGCAGATCTCCGCAGGCTCTCCCGAGGAGTCCGGAGCAGCCCCCCATGCTCTGTGCCCCTCCCCTCCAGCAGCACCCAGTCCTGGGGAAGGCCCAGCTGCGGGAAGCATCCCTGCATTCCCTGTCCCGCTGCCCATCCCGGGAGACGTGTGTGTCCCTGCCCGCTCGCAGCCTGGCTCCTTTCTGTGCTCCTGACCGGGCTCTGTGCCCACCGACCCTTCCCTTCCCCAGCCCTCCCCTCCTACTGCCCGGCGCACCTGAGCCCGCCCGTTTACAAACACCCCGTTCCAGGCTCCTCCTCCTCCTCGGGTTTCTTGGATTGAAATGACCCCCGAGATATCAGAAAAAGTCCTTTTCCCAAGCCCCCGCGNCCTGTGATAAATTAACTATCATTCTAATCAAACTCTCGTGGCTTGTAAATCCTCACACTAAGTTGGTGATTTTTCCCAAGGACTAAAACCAAAGGCTCTGGTGTTTTTGACTTCGTGCCAAGGTCCCTGAGCCCCTTGCCAGGGTCTGGGGCCACCCAGGGCAGCCAGAGGAATGTCCTGGGTCCCGACACCTCCTGTCACCTTCCTCCCCCAGGCCCCCCGGAGGTAATTTTGTGCCCATCCTCTCGGATCTGAGCCCAGAGCACCCGACACAACACGTCCCTCCCCTCTCTCTGGGTCACCACTGTTCCGCACCGCGATCACAAACCTCTCCGCTGAGTGAGCAATTTTTATTTTTTTTTTTTTTTTCTGTTTTTGATTCCTTTGAGTGTTGACCCCTGAAATTTCCAGCCCCTGCCGGGTCCCTTCCCCACTCCCAGTGCTCAGGGTCACCCCGTGCCCCCCGTCCTTTGTCTCCCAGGCTGGCCTGCCCCAGCCAGGGTGGCTCAGTGCTGCTCCTTTAAGGCTCAGTGCCTGTAAGTGATTACTCCTGGCTATCACTTTTTCTATATCAGACATGTCATGGTGAAGAATCTTCAACCTTGACTCTTACAGCTGCCCTAATTATAGGACATATTTTTGGTGCTGTGTCTTTATTCCTCTCCGTGCTGGCACTCTGACCCCGGTGCTTCCTCCGTCGCGCTTGTGTTAACAAGGTTGTCCATTCTCCAGTTTCCTCACTCTGATTTGTAACTCGAAATTACCATATCTGGCTTTCACTCACTGACAACCGTCACTTTAAATAGGCCTTTTAAAGTTAATACGATGTCCATTCTAAAGTGGAGTATTACTTTTCAGTGATGTTAAATGAGCAATTTAAGGAGCTATGGGCTTTTCTTATAAGAAAAATTAAATTTTATCTGCCACTTAATTTATGTATAGGGCTAACCCCAAACAAATCTGTCATAAGCTGCTGCCATCCCTAAAAAAAAAATAAAAAAATGCAAGAATAACTCTAGTTAATGATAGTAAAACACTGAAGAAATACACGGAGTATTCATAAAAATACGTCCAGCTCTCACTTTTTAGAGCCTCAGGTACACAGTGCAGCATGCTTGTACTCCTTTTTGGGTCTCATCCAGTGGATTTAGTGGATGCACGGCCAACAGGGACTGTATCAGTGGCTGGGACATGTTTGATCAGTCACATCAGTGAACAAAACAGCTCCTGTTGTCTCTGGGAAGGACACTTAGACTAAGAAATATTTTTGCTGAGATGAACGGACTCCAGCTCCTGCTGGAGAAGGCTTTGCCCCATTCCTCCAGCTGCACAGACCAGCTTTTTGTCCAAAAGCCTGCTGAAAGCAAGGGGACAATGGCTCCGTGCTGGACAGGGGAGCAGAAGCTCCGAGGTTTTCCCTCACCCTGCCGTGCCCATGCTCTCCAGAGCCCCAGCTCTTCTGAAAGTCTCTGTTTCCACCCCGGTCTGGGGATATGGAACCAACAATGTGTGTTCTGTTTTCATCTGCTGAAAGCAGCTGGGGGAATGTTTTTGGTGGTTTTTT
>VYXD01008570.1:564281-582181 GCA_013397195.1 Hylia prasina | reverse complement strand
CTCGGTTCCCTCGGAGTGACGCGGCTGTTGGAATTGCTGGCGCCCCGTGATGAGGACTTGTCGCTGTCACCTCGGCGGGGTTCCCTCCCCTCGCCCCGCGGCACACGCCAATGCAGAGGAAGAGAAATAAAGGTGTTTTCCCCTCTTTGCGGCACAGAAGTGTAACAGCCCCCGTGAACGGGCTGGGAATGTTTCCAGAAGCTGTAAGGGGAAAAAGAGGTAATTTACTGCAGGTGCTACAGGTACATCGCGTACCTGTGAATACAGGTGACCGTCAAACAGCTGGGAAAAGACCTCCAAGGTCTCTCTGCACCACCGTGAGCAGCCAACAGCAAAGTCCTCCTGAGTTTCTGGGAGAGCAGGCGCTGATGTGTGCGTGCCTCACCCTCCCTGGCAGGGCTGCAGAGCCTGAAATATGATTACATTTTCTCAGTAAAATTACATTTGGGTCTTCCCTGAGATCCAAAATGGTTAAAGCAATTTTTCCATCAGCCTCGTTATTACCCTTCAGACAGGACTGGCGCTCATCTCCGCTTTTATTTTGCTTATCCCTTCATTAAACTCTGCCTGCTGATGTTTCAAATCCGTGGTTATTCACCTGCTCCTGCCCCATCTCTGCCAGCCCCAGATCTCCTTGTCTCCCCTCGCCACAGGATTCTCCCTCTGGAGGGGGGCAGTGAGGGAAGGGGGGCACCCACCTCCCCTTTGACACGTCTCTGAACCCCCCCAATCCCACCAGGGCTGCTCCACAGGGTCCCTGCTCTCCTTCACACCTCTGAGATGGAGCTGTCATTGCCTGCTCCAGCCTGGACCTGGCTGCCCCACCACTGTCAGAGCTCCTCCGAGCTCCCGAGGACTTCTCAGCCAGGCCACATTCCCAGGAGCCTAAATTAATCCAGCTTTTTTTTAAGCCCCGCTAAGGACTGCTCCAGTTTTCATCCACTAAGGATCAGACCAAACAATTTGCTGTCTTGGACTCCCTTTTGCAGAGAAGTTGCAACGAGAGCAGCCAAGGCATCGTCTCCCACCCCCCTGGCCCCGGAACTCCCTGTTCAGAACTGGTGCAGGGAAGAGGAGGAAAATGAGCCCAAATCACTGCTCAGCTCCTCTTCCCCCAGCCTGCCCATCCCACCCAGTGAAACACACGGCATTAAAACTTCCGCAGCTGAGAGGACCTGATTATTTTTATGGAAATTTGCTCCAAGTTCAGAAGAGGATCAATGACAATTTCTTGAGCTGGCTCCATTTTGAGAGCCAGAATTGACTTTTGGAGAAGCAGCTTGATTTCCCAGCTTCCCCCCACCAGAAAAGAGATTATTGCATAGGCATGTGATGTAATTCAGCTCCAAATAGGGTCTGGGCCTATTAGACCCCAATATAAAACTCACCCAGGCTCCAAGGAAAACAGCAGAGCTCCTTCTGTCCCCTCCTTGTCACACCTTGGGCCAGACAGAGATGGGAGTGAATCCTCCTGCTAATATTCCATACACCACACAGATATAAATGGCAGCTCAGGACACAACACAGGAGAGACTCATTTTGGGCAATTTAGTTCAACTGTTCCTTTTCTGAGTTCCCCAGTTTGCCCTGTTTCTATTACCCAACCATGCCACTGCTTTGCTTTTATCTTGCCTGTCTCTCTGCTCATCCTCCTCTCTTTTTCCATTTGAAAATACTTTTCTTCTACTTCAAAGGTCTTTCACTGGAGTACAAACCCCTCTGTTTTCCTCTCACCCATCACCTGACCACATGGGCAGCAGCTCTCCAACATTTTGGCACTGACCCCCCACCCCAGCAGGGCCAAGTGACTGTCACCAACGCTGTCCCTTTACCCTTCCACTTAACACCTTAAAATCATCCTGAGGGCACCAGGGGTAACAAAGATTGAAGCTGTTGATGCAAATTCCTGGCTCCAGGTTAGCACAGCGCAGGGCTTTCTGCAAGGCTTTTAATTTAGCACTAATAGGGAGGTTATTGTATGTTAAATAAATACTAATTGATTGTTTCATATATATGCGTTGAGGGTTAACTGCTATGTAATGAGCTCCTCTCCATTAGCAGGGCTGCTGAATGTCAATTAATATGGGGTTTATAATCAATTGATATTTAACATGCCCTAACTTCCCTGTTTAGACTTCAGGGGCCAGCATTTCCAAAGTGGACAGTGCCAATAGTTTGGGTTTTTTTCCTTTTAAAAATTAAAAAAATATTTGTCAGAAGATTTACTGCAGGGTGGGAAGTTGTGAATGTATTAAAAGCTCAGCAAATCAGCTCTGCAGAACTGGACACAGCAGGGTGAGTCTGTCCCACCCCAGGAGCTGCACAGGGCAGAAACCTCTGGAAATGGGAGAGGGGAGCCACATTCCCTGAACTTCTGTGGAATCTGGACTTGTTTTTCTGCAGAGAGTTTCCCAGAAAGTGCTCTGCCCTGTTTCAAAGCTTTGCACCGTGGTGTGAGCTGGGCCTGGCCCCGTGGGATCCTCTCCTTGCTGTCCATTTTCACCGAGATACACCCTGGAAATGGGATGTGCAATTCCCCTTCTGCAGGCCAAGACAAACGTTAGGGACAAGGCTTCCGAGGATGACCAGGGGATTTAGACACGCAGCTTCCATTTATTTTAATAAGCATCATGTCTCTAAGTGTCCCAACTGCCTTTTGAAACGTCTCATGGCAAAGCCTTTATTCCCTTTGCCTCTCCTTCCCAAGCACACACGGATAAATCATGTGCAAGCTGTTTGTGGTATACACCAGGGAGAAAACAGGGGAGTTCCTGATGAAAAGAGTGATCATAAATGCATTTGCAGCCATTATCTAGCACTATTTCTTACTTAATTTCCTTACTGGCAGCTTTCACAGGGTTTCACCATGCGGCAGAGTTCAGCTTGGCTTGCCAAAAATTCAGGCTGGAAGAGAACACACGAGGAAATACATTAGACACAGAAGTCTCAGTTCCCACCTGAGAACTCCTTTTTCAGGTGTGCTCCCTCTGGTCCCCAGCAGTCCACTCCGGGAGCTAAATGCTCCCTGCAAATATCACAATATTCCTCATCAGCAAGGCTGGGACAGCATGAGGAGAACGAGGCTTGAGCAGCACCCAGGCAGGGTTAGGATGCAGATAATAAAGACTGGGAAAAGAACAAAGAGGAGCATGTGGCCAGCTCGGGGTTTGAAGTCTGCAGGCTGATTTATGTCATCCGAGGATCTGGCCCAGTTACTTCTAATTTTAACATCCTTGACAAATTCCCTTTAACGGCAAACTGTCAAAAGGGAATCTTTTCTCCGCCCCTCATCCCTTCCATCTTCAGGAGCTGCTCCCTGTGACAATGCTGCTCTCCAGCAGTAATTGGCAGGATCATTCTATTATCACTTATTCTTGAGGCCTGAGGATTTCGTCCCTTGCAGCTTTCCTGTTGTACAAATTCTCCTCTGTTGGTTTAAGGCACGTGCATGTTCGTGCATTTATTTGTTCCCTGTGTGTGCCTGAGGATGGGAGACAGGGCTCAGACCTGAGAGGGCCCTTCCCTCACCAAAAATTAAAGGGAGCAAGAGGGCTAATCACTGGTGACACATCGCTGGGGGCTGCAGGAGGAGGAACCTCTGGTGGCTCCAGCAGGACGGTGGCAATTCTCCTGATAAGCATTTTAAATGGATGATGATCCTCATGAACTGGGCAGCATCACTAGCCAAGGACAGCATCAACTCGTTGCCATCCTGCATTTTGCAGAAATAGCTTCCCTTTTTAAACAGTGTGCCCCTGCTTTGAACAGTAATGGTTTTTAAAAGTGTCTTAGCACACAAAGGCAAAATCTTTTTTGAAACAGGGTGGAATTGGTTGGTAATTATCACTGAAAAGCTGGCAGCCACCAGCTAACCTTCTAACAATGAAATATGGGAATTTACCTTCATGCTTCAGTGCTTGCTATTCAGCTGTCTACCAGGGTCTAAATCAATGATTCTACACCCTCCACTCAAGGTTTCTCTTTCAAATGCTGCAGATATGACCTTAAGTTCATCATCTAAACAATGCAGTTCACGTTTAATTTCATTAATCTAAGATCTTCCATAAAATTGCAATATGGCACCATACCTTTCAAGTGCCTTCATTAAAATCCATGTTATTTCTAAATCCTATGCATATCTATGAGGTCATACGGTGTTTTATTAAAATGGATTTTTGAAAGGCTCAGCTCTTTTATCACCAATTGTCATAAGGTAGTTTACAATAATAAAAAAAAATAAAATTAAAAACCCTAAATCCTTTCCAATCTCTTGGGCAACGAGCAGATTTGAACATTTCTGCAAATTACCACCCAAATTTCTTAGCTTTTTTTCCCAAGGATTTGGAGAGGGGAAAAGAAGGAAATATTGAACCCTCCTTGTTTGTTTTCTGCTGCCCATTACCCTCCATCAGGAGCAGGTGGGGAGGCAGCTGGGCAGTGCAGAGGCACCCAGGCTGCTGCTGTGAGACACTGCACACCTCAGATGCAGACCCAGTCCCTGCCCACGCACCGAGGTGGTCTTTATTTTCTGCATCCTAACCCAGCAAAGTGGTGCTGCCTTCCCTCCCTCCACCTGGAGCACCCCAGACCCTGCCAGGCTCGGTGGGAGCAGCCCAGGGACACAGGCAACAGTCCCAACCTCCCAGCCTTCACCTTTTCTGGTTTCCATCAGCAAATTCTGCAAGTCTGGAGGCCACCAGAGCCACTGGGGAGCTTCTCCGTGTGCGTGGGCTCTGTTTAGACCTCACACATTAAATAATTGCAAGTGAGGCTGAGTTGGAGCAGCCGTTGCTCCCTCCTTAATTAAACCTGAGTTCAGCACTCAATCCATTCACCTTTTCTAGAAAAACCCACCCAGAATTTCTACAGCATTCTGAGAATTTTTAAAGCCTTCTGAAAGTTTTCTGATTTTCTAAAGCTTTTCGAATGTTTACAGGCTGAAGTGGAGCCTTTCAAGGACTTTGCAGGAAAAACAGTCTTTGTTTACATCCCTCTCTCCAGGAGAGACCTTTGATGGACTTTTGTCTCTGCCAGTGTGGATGGAGAGGTGGCAACTTCTCCCTCCAACCCAGGGGCAATCCCTGGAAAACTATATAAACCCCGGTTGTAAATAAACTTTCTCTTTTTTGCCTCTGGAGCTCACTTTGTGTGCTGTGCCTTCATCCCGTGTCCTGTTGTGACACCCACCCCTCCCACTAATGCCAGACAAAAACCTGGCAAAACCTCACAAACGCTGGGATCCTTCACAAAGGTGAGGAGGACACGAACGACGGTAAGTGTCCAAAGATAAAGTTCCATTAAGCCAAATATTAAGCGCCCTGACGAGAGGCAGTGGCCCTGCTCTGTGCACAGCTCTGCCGAGGAGTCATTTGTGACTAACCTTCCCCGGTAAATATCGCGCTTCAACCCAGATTATCAGCCAGGTGGAGACTTTCGAGCAGGTTAGGGAGCAGCTGTTGTGCCGAGCGCTCTGAGCACCCTCCCTCCGGGTAACAGGGTTTTAATCACGCGCCCTGATTACATATTAATGACCCATCCCAGCCACGTCATGCATATGCATCAATCTGTTTTACATCGCCACGCCCCTTAGCAGAAATCCTCTAGGTGGTTCTTTAGGGTCGGTTTTCACGCCTGGCGCCCCTTTTTTTAGGCGGCTGCTCCTCACGCCCTGCTCTCCAGCGAGCGCAATGCCATCATTACCGCGCCGGGCTCCTGCTCTGCCAGCCTTGCGGAGCCCTGCCTGCCTTCTGCACGGCTTCTCTTTGCCCAACTCGCGTCCTTTTATCGGTTCCTGCGAGGCTGCGCTCTCCTCCTGCCCTTATCGGGGTGGAACGCCGCTCTGCTCCGCCGTCCTTATCGCTCCATTCCCCCCCCGCTGCAGCGCCGCGGTGTAACATCACTCTGAGGAAGCAATTACAGCGGGCAGAGCGAGGAGCTAAAGACAGGTCACCTAAATGAACTGAGGGGGGAAAAGTACATGAGAAAACAAGAAAATGTCTTCATCACTTTTCAGGCTCCGAATTGGAAAAACAGGGATCAATACGGCAGGACTTCATTTAATGGTGTGAAAAACAATCCACCCCCAAGACAGGCAGGAATCACTTATTGCAAAACAAACAGGACAATTAGGGCCGGGCAGGGCGCGGTGGGACGGCGGCGCTGGGGCCGTTCCTGAGACGTGCCCACGAGGGATGGAGACAGGGAAAAACAGGGAAAACCGGGGAAAAACCAGGGACAAACCAGGGAAAACCAGGGACAAACCAGGAGAAAACCAGGGACAAACCAGGGGGAAACCAGGGAAAAACCAGGGACAACCAGGGGAAACCAGGGACAAACCAGGGAAAACCAGGGACAAACCAGGAGAAAACCAGGGGGAAACCAGGGATAAACCAGGGATAAACCAGGGAAAAACCAGGGACAACCAGGGGAAACCAGGGACAAACCAGGGAAAACCAGGGACAAACCAGGAGAAAACCAGGGGGAAACCAGGGATAAACCAGGGATAAACCAGGGAAAAACCAGGGGGAAACCAGGGAAAAACCAGGGGAAAACCAGGAATAAACCAGGGAAAAACTAGGGAAAACCAGGGGAAACCAGGGAAAAACCAGGGGAAAACCAGGAATAAACCAGGGAAAAACTAGGGAAAAACTGGGGAAAACCAGTGATAAACCAGGGAAAAACTAGGGAAAACCAGGGAAAAAAACAGGGAAGGCTGCTCCGAGGCCCCAAAGCAAAACACCCCCCAAAAGGGCAGCGTGGCTGCATTCTGCTGGTTTTTCCCCCCTCGTTTTTTCGTCCCTGCTCCTTCCCATTCAGTTGAAGCGATGGCTGAAACCCTGGGCAGCCCTGGCTGATGCAGGCACTGACACCTGGGCTGGGAGATGGGAACAGAACCTCTCCCTCGTGTCCAGCCCCAACCTCTGCCAGTGTGAAGCCCGTTCCCTCTTGTCCTGTCGCTCCAGGCTCTCCTGAAGTCTCTCTCCATCTTTTTTTGTCAGCTCCCTCAGGTGCTGAACGGGCACAGGTGGGTCACCCTGAAGCGTTTGTGGCCTCACAACCTTTGGTGTCAGAGCCCAGAGCCCTCAGCCCGCTCCTGCTGAGTTCTCCTGGTCCCTGGAGAGGCAGCAGCAGCAGCTCTGCTCCCCAGCACAGCTCTCAGGACATCTGCAAAAACAGGGGGAAAACCAGGGGGAAAACCATCTGCATTTTATTGGGTTTGCTGTCACTGCCACTGCCAGGCCCTGGAGCAGATTAAAGAGATTAATAGAAGTGATGTCGGGGGAGTGTAAAACCCGCCAGGCCTCAGGGTGGGCCAAGTGAAACGGGGAAAGGAGGGTGGGGCTGACATTTGCAGGGGTAACCTCGTGTTGCTAAAAGAAATTTGGCATGAGGGGTTTTCACACGTCTGCTTTGCGCTTCCCAAGGGCTGCCAGAGCATATTCAAAATCAGGGGTTTGTAAGGCAGTAAGTTGGTGTTTTTTCAGTGTTTCCTCCTCCCCTTTTGTCAGTCAAGCAAGGTCCCCTTGTTGCTGAGTCCCAGGGCTGCTGCTCTTGAAGTACACCAAGAATGCAGAGTGGACATCAGCTCTAAATCTTAAAATCTAACTGGGAATTTATATTTGTCTCCAGGAAAATAATCAACCCCAAAACTCTGGATGCATTTCCAGAAAACTGCTACACACTGCAATTTTTCTCTCTTTTTTTTTTCCCCCTTCTGACGAAACATTGGTTGTATTTTCTCCTTTTATTTATTGGAGTGCTAAGTGGATTATTTCAGCAATAAATCAGGCCCTTTCATTACATTTTTAAGGTGTTGTCACTGTTATGAAGTACAGTGTGCCATCAAAATTAAGCTCAGGTTGCATTACCACCTATTTTATAGGTAGAGAATTACTTGATGGATTTTTTTTCCAGCAATCTAAGCACTTTGTGTCTTCCCTTCCAAGCCCAACTGTCTCCCTGGTTTCACAGGCATTTTTTTCCTGCACAAGTGATGAGATTCCCATGCACATTCTCTCACAAATACCTTAGGTTTTAAAATAAAGGGATGATATTTCTTTTAGCCCAAAGCATCCAAAGCACAGTTTTTTTAGGGGTGGGAAAGACCCTTTACAAACCTGGGAAACCCCTCAGCTGGAAGGAGCTGCTCCATCAGAACCACTGGAATCTGAGATTAAAGTTTTACAAAAAGATATCCTGAATGGCACCTTTATTAAATCTGTATTTAATGGATAAAGCATGACTGGTGTGAGGTGTAAAGAAAGGGATCCACAGTGCAGCCAGGCCACGTCGTGCTGGGACCAGGCTGAGCTGCACAGGCCAGAGCACAGAGCAGGATTTTGGGTCAGGGGGGTGAAATTCAGACCACTGTCCCCCACTGCTGCCATCCTGCTGGGTTTAATGTGGGCTTCAGAGAAGAGTTCCTTCTGAAGTTTCAAAGCAAGAAGCTTTTCACCGTTCCTCCTCCGTGCCTTTCCTTTAAATTGACACTAACTTTTTTTTTTTTTTTTTTTCAGGAGTTTTAGAATCCAGAACATCCCAAAAGAAACGAATAAAGAATGTCTCACCTGCAAATTACACAACCCACTCCAACCTGCACCATGCCTGTTCCTTCTGCACCCCCCTGATGTGCACTGGGAGCAATCCAAGGAAATTAGTGACATTACCCTCTGGTAGCCTGGTGGCACTTTAGGTTCCAATCTTCAGAAAAGTGCCTGCAAATCTGCCCGGTGCTGCAGAAGTAATTTTGGAGAACTAGCTGCTGCACGTTATGGGCCATACTTTGTGAGCTGTGTGTGTCAGTGACCCACTGCTGCATCCTCTGGCAGAGCTGCACAGCACTCCATCCATCTTCCCCTTCTGGCCACGGCACCGGCAAGAGGAAAACTTATGCATTATTTAAACCTTCCCCCCCTTTTTCCCCTCCCCCTGCTCTGATTGTCCAGCTCAGGGAGGGCCACAAGGTCCTGCAGCTCTGCAGTGCCAGCCCTGGTCCTGGGATTTGGTCAGGGATTTGGCTCTGAGCTCCCTCTGGGAGAGGGGTTGTGGCTTTGCAGGCTGCAGAATTGGGCACCTGCCAGGGGAAAAAAAGCAATAATTCCTTTTTAGTGCTTCAGGCTGACTCTCCATGCCCTGGGCTGGGCACCCTGCGGGCTCGGCCGCCAAAAATCCCAACTGTTCCCAACTCCAAACTTTTCTTGTGCATCAAAGACAGAGAGGAGGGCCAAGCTGCTCAAGGAGTTAAATGTATTAAGCAATTCACAATTAATATAGAACTCATTCCAGAGATATCTGCTAGAGAGTACAACAGGGCAATTAACCCACTAATACACTAGGCTATTACATCGCTATGTCTCTTATTTTAGCCTGGGGTGATTTGAAACGCATTGGATTAAAGGATATTACAGGAGATAGCATGAAAAATAGCTTAATGTAATGAGCCATCCCGTGATGTCTGCTATTAAAGATGATTTGCAGTTGAAAACTACAACATACAGTAGTTCAGCCATTTAGAAACATGAGTGTGTTTAACCCTTTTCTGGCCTGTGCGTCCCTTACTGGGGTCGGTGCAAGAGTTTCTCCCTCTCCTCCCCCTCCCTTCAAACGCCTTTATCTGAGGATTATCAAATGCACCTTATTAAAGTACAATGGTATCTTTGGGAGATTGGTGCCTGGGGTTGATAGAAAACCAGTAATCTGCTAATAACTTTTAAAAATAGATCCCCGAGAGAGTAAATAGGCTATTTGACTGCCGAAATGGGAACTTGTAACAGATTTCTCTGCTAGCCTTAGGCCTGTCATATCAGTTCCAAACGGTGACCCAGACACAACTGGGAAACAAAAGCGCCTTATCTTAAAATCTATAACTGCGCGGAAAGAGCAGCACGCAGGGAGGGGAGGGCGAGCGGCTGGAAAAGTTCCTGCCTCTGGAGCAGCCCTGCCACGGAGACGGAGCGTCTGCTGGCTTCAGCTCCCGGGGAAAAAATCGCGGCGCTGGGGAAGCACTTTCCGCCCGGACAGCGCGCATTTCTCTCCCTCTCATTTCCGCGCCTCCCTCTCCGGCTGGAAAGGCGCTGAAATCACCGGGCTGGTGCTGTCAGGCGTGATGGGTTTTGTCTGTGAGGCAGGTGAGGCTCCGCATACCCCAGGCGCAGTCTCTCTTCCTAACAACCCCATTTACACAGAAATAGAGGTGAACAAAGCTGGCACTTATTTTTCCCACCAGAAGGAGGGAGGGTTTGTTTCCCCCGTGTTTCCTGTGAAAAAGTTTTTTCTTCTACAAACGAGAAAGAAAGGGGAAAAAAAAATCCCATGCACCCCAACAAAGACGTCCAGGGGGACTTGGGGAAGAGCTGTAAGCAAAAATGTTATGAAAAGATGAATTTTCGGGGCAGCTTTGCAGCTGGGTGAGGCATTACAGAGCTGGGTTATCTCACCTGCCTCGACAGAGACAATCCTGCAGCCACTTCTCACCTTCCCTACTTGTCATCATCTCCTTCCCCATCCCATCTTGCCACCAGGCCCTGCAGACACGTGGCAAACATTGAATCTCCCCTTTTTCTTTAGTGATGTCCTCCAGCCTTCTCAGAGCAGCACTTCCTCCCTGAAACGCAAACAAAAGCACTTGGTTGTAAAAACAGTATTTTTTTTTTTAGAAGGATCAAATGAGGATTTTTACATTTGCATAAAAACAGAAAAACAATTAGCAGCGCAAANTTTGTAGGGTAGTCCATATCACAGCCCAGCATCTGGGGAATGACAAAGCTTGACAAAAGAACTGATATGACTCACTTGAACAAAACCAGCCTGTGGTCTTGATTAGAGTTAGCTCTAGAATGAATTAATTCATGTGAAGAAATATATATATATATATATGTGTGAAGAATGAGGGAAAGAAGGGGAAAACAAACGAACAAAAAGCGCTTTCAGGCTGAGATTCTCCGGGACCTGAGCTGCCACACTGCAGCACCAAAAAGGAGAGACCAAAACCAGAATCCATTCCCCAGGTGACCTCCCTCCGCATGGAGGATTTTGAGCAGAGGGCCGGGGGCAGCGGGGAGGCGGCGGTGGGGCACCTCTTTCTGATCAAAGGACTTGTCACTTGTCGCCTGGGTGCTGGCAGATGCCGGGGACAACAGGCTGGTCACCGCCGGGCCGCGCTCGCTGCCCCCGCCCCGGCTCTGCTCCGCTCTGCTCGTCCCAGGCGGCGCCGCGACCCGTCATCTCTCGTTTGCATCGCGGGCAGCGAGTGATTTGGGACAAAAGGGAGAGGGCGGCCAGGGCTTTCTGACCCTTTCTCCTTCGATTTGGCTGCCGTGCTGCGCCAGGAGGAGATGGCAGCGGCGCTACGTGGAAGCGACAGGCTGATCTGGGTGTCCCCGGCTGATGCGTGTGGCGGTGTCACCCGGCCCCAGCCGGGGAGGGGATTCCAGCCGGGGAGGGGATTCCAGCCTTCCCACTGCCTCCCACTCACTCCTGGCCGGGGCACGGCGATCTCATTGGCAGCGCGTTCATCAAAAGCCTGGTTGCTCCGTCCGTCTTTCCTTTCCGGTGTCTCCTGGCGCCTGTAGAAACTTCTCCTGCAGGGGTGAAACCTGTGAGGTCAGAGCTCCCTGCTCCGCTTTGCGAACCGAACTGCAATGGGATGGGGAAACTGAGGCACGGGCTCGGTGGAGGTTACCCAAAGCCGTGCCCTGCTCCCTTCCAGGGCTGTCCTGCAGCCAAGGGAGGGACAGTGGAGGAAGGCAGAGGGACAGCCCTGCTCCGTGCCCACCCTGTGCCACCCCCAAAGCTGCCCCAGCAATAACCCCACACTGGGAAGAGGAAGGGTGCCAGCGACCCCACGGAAATGTCCCCAACTCCTCCTGGCTCCTGCCGGGAGGGGAGCCGGGCCCTGAGCGGCCACTTCCACAAATACCCAGCCCAAGGCTGGGTGATCAGCAGAGCAATTAATTAGCACGGATCCCTGCAGTACAAATGGCCGGACAGGAGGGTTCAGAGCCAGCACTGGCACCTCCCATCAGGTCAATCCGAGCTGTTCTCTGCCTTCGGGAATGCCCCTGAGCGCCCTTGGGGTGTGATGCTGAGCAGGGTTTGGCCACGGGAGCCCCGAGGGCTGTGCCTGCTGCGGGCAGTGCTCTGGAGCTCAGCCCCGGAGCCACAAACCCTCCAGGCCTGCCCAAAGCCTCTGCCTTGGACCGGGCACGGACAATTCCCGACCCAGCAGGCAGCTCCTCGGGCTGGCAAACACACCTGGGGCTGGGAGGGGAATGCTTTACACCACGTTAAATAAGGGGAATTTTCACCTTTCCTCAGTCTCGGAGTGTCAGAGCCTGCACAAACCTGGACACACAACAAAGAGCAGCCGTGGCACGAGTTCCAGGTGAGAGATGCAGGACTAAATATTCCTGGCTGGCATGAGGCAAACCAGCTGGATTCCCCTAACCCTTGACTGGAGAAGTGCAGGAGAGGGGAGAGAAGCCAGGGAGAAGGTTTTGTACAGAAAACTCCCTTTTTTTGGAGGGTAGGAGGGATATTAGTTGGTAACAGCAAGAGCAGAGATTTTTTTTGCACTCCTATAAATCATTATTACTGGATGTCCCTGAGGGGATGAGAAGAATGAATCAGTTACACACACACACACAGTGCCAAACTTTTAGATGGAGGAAGAAAAAAAAGAGAAAGAAGAGAGGGGGGGGAAGAGAAAAGGAGAGAGAAGAGAAGGGGGGGGAAAGGGTACATGACAAGGAAAATAAAATATTAAAGATGGGGGGAAAAAGAGGAGAAAAAAGAGGAAAGAGGGGAAACAAAGGAGGAAAATAAAAATAAGAGAGATAAAGAAGAGAAAAAAGTGAAAGAGAAGGAGACAAAGGCAGAGAAAAAAGGGAGGAAAAGGGAGAGAAAACAAAAGCCAAAGGAGAAGGAGGAAAAGAAAGGGAAGAATGAGAAGAAGGGAATGAATGAACTTTGGAAGCAATTTGTAATTCCTTTCACCTACATCATGAATTGAACATGCAAAAAAAAAAAAAAAATTTAAAAAAAAGAAAAAGATGGGGGGGAAAAAAAGGAAAGGAGGAAGGGAAAATATTCCGCCTAGCATGCAGATTATCATTTGAAAAGATTCTGTTGCCATGTTTTTGTCCCTGGGTGATGAAAATGAAATTGTCTGATGTGTGCGCCGTGTTAGATTTACCTTTGCAGGGTTCACCCACAATCAGTAGAGAGGGGTCATGCCACAATATGTCATCTCACAGCTCCATCACACCAACTCCAATTTATACGAGGAGGTATTATGCATTTCAAAGGAACCCCCTGCGCGTGGCTCTTGTTACTGATCTATATCACAGCTCAGCTGAGGGAAGATTAGTTCTGCTGCAAGGGCAACCAGACTTATTTGTTTATGATTATATTCTCCTTAAAGACGCACCATTCCTTTATTTTTTTTTTTTAATGTCTAATTTAAAGTGCGCATTAAAGGGGCTGGGGAGGGGGTGGGATGTAAAAGGTGAGAGAATTCTGCACTCTCCCACAAGGAAACCTAATAGTCTTAGTCTCCCATGCATCCTGCTCATTAAAAAAAAAAGAAAAAAAAAATCTCCATTTAAATGCAAATTTGAGTTTTAGCTGGGGACTCCCCCAAAAGCTTCTCTCGGAAGCACCAGGGAAATAGGATTCAGAACCTAAAATGGCTGACAGCAGTGGAACGCCCGTGGAAAACGCTTCCCATCCGAATCCCATCCTTCCCATCCGAATCCCATCCCTCCGGCCGCCGATGGCCCCGGGCGCGCCGGGGCAGCGCCGCTCCCGCCGCTCTCCCCGCTCCGCCTCGGGCCAGCACCGCCCGGGCGCGCTGAAACTCGCGGGTTTGGCCTTTCGGCTGCTGCTTTAATCAGCGTTTCCCCACCAAGCCGCCGGGTTTGTCCCCGGTAAAGGTTTGCCAGGATTTGCTCCCTCCCTCATCCCCAGCGTGCCTCGGATTCTGGGGGCGCCCAGGGTGTCAGCGGGAAGCTGACGCTGATTCCATCTGTCCCCGAGCTTAGGGGGAGCCCTGTAACCCCGCAGGAAAAACCCAGCCCGTTCTAGGAAGTTTTTTTCCAGGGGAAAATCCGTTTGTTTGGTGGGGAAAGACGCAGGATGGTGGTACCCGCGTGCCCGCGCTGGTGGGGATGCCCAAAGCTGTCAGGCACCCCTGGAAGGAAAATAAATATAAAAACAGACTCAGGGCTTTCTAAACCAAGTGGGAAAGGAGGTGTGTGGGATGAGAGGTGGCCTTTCTCAGAGTGGGAGGTGTTTTCCTTCACGGCAGAGCTGGTGCTGCTCATCGCTGCCTCCTGCCCCTCTGCCCCTGATCAAGGAATTGTTGGGCACAACAAAGAGCCCCGACCCCAGCCAGGAAATAAAGGGGTGCAGCCAGGAGCTGGGACACTGAGATGCTGCTCTGCCCCCACCTCTCTGCCCCTCCAGCCCTGGGATCCACCGGGATTCACCAGGAGCAGAGGATGGGCACACACCTCCAGCTTTTCTAAATGTTTTGCCAAAGAATTTCGCCAATCAATGCAGAATCGGAAGCATTGGCTTCCAATTGTCATCAGCCACAACCATCAGAAGAGTGAAGAAGTGTGATCAGGAGTGGGAGCAGGGCAGTGACACCCACCTCTCTTTGCAGTGCTGGTGGCACACAGGGACAACACGCTGATAAACGGAGGGAGAAGAAAACAACTATATTAATTACGGGTGAATTGGCTCATGTTTCATTGGAAATGTGTCCCAGATTTATGTGGTGTTTTCCCTGACCCCGGGTTGGAGCACTTGGTGGGACAGCAGGGTTGCTGTGGCACCCACAGGGACCCCACCCCGAAATGCTGCTGGCCCTACAACAGGTCCCTGTCACCCTGAGGGGCTGATCCCGCTCGTCTACCTGCTGGGGAACCCCCTGGCAGACCCCTGGCACCACCCAAGCAGCAGCCACCGAGCCCCCAGCTGCTCTAAGTGCTAAATGGTTTGTGCCCAAGTGCAAAATCCTGGCAGGGCAGCCCATGGAGCTCCTGCCCGTGCCAGACCCTGGCCAGGGAAGATGCCGAGGGCCTGGCACTGCCTGTGGCATCACCTTCCTCCACCCAGGGTGGGGAACTGAGAGCCTGGCACAGGCAACCAGGTGCCCAACCCTGGTTTTCCACGAGCTCCTCCCGGGAAAGGAGCCAAGCTTCCCTCTGCCTGCCATTTCCTCCCTTGCTCTTCCCACAAACCACACTCACTTCACCACTTTGAAAGCGCATAATATGATGGGTGAAAACAATTAAATGAAATAGACTGGTAATACCCATGGGAAAACATTTTTAGATATGATATTACAATCTTGTTTCAAAATTGGATTTTGCCAAGAGGAAGTACAGTTTATTATAAAACACATTTTCTGTTAATTTAATTATATAATCTTTGGCTTCAGAGAAGGGATGCTTAAATCAGACCCATTTAATTTTCAAGTGTATTCACCCATCACCTAGGGCAAATTGGTTTAAATTAGTAGGTGACTATATAAGTTCTAGATATGTGTCAGACAAAAATTTATCTGCAAACTCCATATAAAAGACTACCTACACCGGCAGCAGAAATTACCTGGCGTGAGCACACAAGTACCTGAAGAGCAGCATTTGCTCTGGTTCCAACGACACCCACCACAAAACCCCACCCGGGATTATTTTTTATCTTTGTTAATGTTTTGCCAGCTCAGTTCATCGCCCTGCACGTCTGCGCCGTGCCAATAAAACCTGATGACCTGCAGTTAGACCCTGCCAGGTGCATTAAATTCCCACAACGGGAGCGGGTCTCTCCCATGGCCTCTTCCCTGGCAGAGATCGCATTTCCAGCCTAACGCCTGAACTCTGCCTGCTCCATCCCTCACCGCCCGAATTCCAGCAGGAATCTCCTCCCACTGCATCCTCCTGCTCCCGGGGCTGGATCGGGATGCAGGCGGAGGAAGCCTCTCCAAAAGCCGGCCGCTCCCCGGTGCCGCAGCCCGGGGGAGCATCGCCGGGGAGGAAACTCCTCGGGCAGGTTTGGAAAATGCTGCAGTGCAGTCAGGGCTGACTCGGCAGGAACGCCGCGGGGATGATGAACAACCATCCCCGGGCCGGGGAAGGTGCTTGGCACGGCAGGGAAAGGAGCTCCAGCGCCCAGAGCAGCTCACCCGCCAGCTCCCCTGTGCCCCGGGGCTGCTCCCACCCGCGGAGAATCCTCCAGAACTCCCCAGCAGCCCTTCTCCGGGTCCAGCAGAGCCCCCAGCCCCACCGGCCCCCACACCTCTGCTCGCCCCAACACGGGTTTGTGCCCTCCCTGTGACAACAGCAGGGCGGGCACAGGGACCCTCACCCGAAATATCCCACAAAATCAGAGTTCCTGCGCCTGCCCCGGGGACCCAGCCAGCATCAGAAGGCAGAAAACGAAGGCGACACCAAAACTCGGGTTTGTTATTAAATCCTCACCGGGCTGCTCCAACAAAAGCTGCGTCACGATTCTCGTGCCAGGCAGCCAGCACAGGTCACTGCAAAAGCCAAAGCCACTGAAGGCTCCTGCTGCCACAGGCAGCACTTACACATAAATAAAAATACAAATATATGCATGCAGCAGTGTGGGGAAATTCTGGAAAGGTGAGCTGAAAGTGTTTGCTGAAGGCAAATACTTACACAACTCCACCAAAACATTATTTGCCGAAATAGGTCGTTTTCAAACACAGCTGACAAAGGCAGGATTCCAGGCAGCACCTCCTTCACTCCGTGTACCCAGGAGCTGCTGAAGCACTGCCCAGGGCAGTGGTGGAGTCCCCAGCCCCGGGGGATTTAGAAGTGGAGATGTGGCACCAGTGGTTTAGCCGGGGGGGAACGGGTGGGTTTGTTGGTTTCACATCTTTTCCAATCTGAATTATTCTGGGTTTTTCCATTCAGGTGTGGTGCTGAACGTGGGGGTGGTGTTGGGTTGATGGCTGATGGCTCCAAAGACCTTTCCCAACCCTAACAATTCTTCGATCCTATGGGAATGCCACGAATAAATACAAATATTCCAACAGGTGTTGGACACCCACTTCCTTCTGCCTCTGACCCTCTCCCCCTCTTCCCCAGTTTGGGAAGGAACCCAAATCCATCCCTCGGGACCAAACCCCAAACCCACCCGACCCCAAATGCAGATGCACTCCAAGTGTGATGCAAACATACGATCTCAGCCACGTCTGGCAAATAAACATTACAAGGGGCTGTTTCAAATCTTTGTAGTAGCAAATCTCAGCACTTAACTAGTAATGCAATAAGTCCTATCAAGAGCAGGCTGAAAGGTGGAATAAATTTCCTGGAGAACAATGAGGGTGATGTATGCATATGACCAAGGCACAATAAAACTGTAGAATGGGAGGGAAAAAAAATGCATACAGTCAATACAATAAAATCAGCACAAATATAGGTTGTGTAAGCAAATAAATCTAACAATCCAAATATTTTACAACACGCTCGCACGCAGAACATTTTTTTTTCCTCCCCCCTCCCCAGAAATCTTAGGGTGAAAAAAAAAAAAAAATTAGACTGTTTTGCATCTGAGTGTATTGTAAAGGCACCAGCGGCTGTCTGCACAAATTACCATTCATCTAGGCGTTGTTGTGGAAATTTTCAAGGGATTTGCAGTAATTATATGACAAAATGCTTGCAAATCTCACTCATTGCTGAATAGAAACACACGGGTCAAAGATTGAACACTCTCAGCTTGGTAATTTGTAAATGTCAATCAGACGGGGGCCACGGGAGGCACACAGGCGTGAGCACTGAAAGGCACAGCGACGCCGTAGCAACCAGAAAAAGCCTTTTCAATCCACATTATAAAAGGCACGGGATAGTTTTACTTTCCAGCTTTTTTTTTTT
>VYXD01008570.1:498068-515229 GCA_013397195.1 Hylia prasina | reverse complement strand
GACGTGCCACGCCCATGGGGACACGCCCACGGGGACACGCCCACGGGGACACGCCCACGGGGACACGCCCTCCGTGCGCCGTTTGCCGGGGCTCGGCCGCAGCGCCCCGGAGCGCAGCCGGTTTGGTTGGGGTTTTCCTTCCCCACGGAAAGGCTCGGGATGGACGCGGGGTTTGGGACACGAGGATTCCCAAGCGAGGACTGGAGAGGGAGGGAAGGGGTGCCCGGAGAGCAGAGGAGGCCGTAACCCCCTGCCCGGGGCCGAGGGTGCTCAAATAATTCCCAGAAATGTGCGAGGAACACAAGAGGCAGCAGCACAGGTATTACATGGACGCAAGAAAAGGGTGGGATTTAACAACGCCCCAAATCCAAGCCCCTCCCCGAGGCGTGCACGGCTCTCACGCCAGGGTTTCCAGAGCTGCCAGCTCCGTGGCTGTTCCTCATCCCAGCTCCTGGAAGCAGAACAGGCACCCGACGCCGAGCAGTGCCAGGTTGGGACCCTGCCACCGACACAGCCGGGCCCTCAGCGCCCTGCTGGGCTGGCAGCAGCTCCAGCATCCCCAAAGCACATCCCTGCAGGAGCAGAGCCTGGTTTCCAAGGATCTGCCCTTTCCCAGAGCAGCTTTCATCCCCTCACCCCCCTCTCCACCCTCCTGCAGGGCCAGGAACTGATCACTCCGAGCACAAACACAGACACCCACCTCTACTATGCATATTAATAAATATTCTTTATTTAAATTTTTGCACATTGCGCTTTAACATATTACATCCAAAACATTTTGCAAATGGATGTCTACTTTGTAAAATCTTATATTCAGCTCCTTGTCATTCTGTACAGAATTATAGGTACAACATTACTTTGCCACTAGTTTGCTTTTTGTAAGTCTCACAGGAAGAGAAACATTGAATGAAAAGAGATGGCTTAAATTAGAAGAGAGGCTTGCACAGCTACTCAACTAAAGATACAAGCCTGGAGAAAGAACAAAATTAAGGAAATCCCCTCCACCAGCCTCCCCCCGGAAGAAGAAGAAGAAAAAAAAAAAACCAAGAAAAAAAAAATCACATTAATTTAAGATAAAATTTTGCCGTAAGTCACTAAATTAAGTTTGGAAGGAGAAGGCGCAGTAGTCATCTCGAGTTTCAGTGACAGACAGTGGGGTTGGGCTCAGTTGGCTCCAGCTGTGGCCAGCCAGCTGTTGCAGACGGGCCCCTTGTGATCGTTGAGGCGACAGTACTTGTTGAACTTCTCCTTCAGGTGCTGCCGGTACTGCTCCCGGTTGCTGTAGAAAGACTTGTTGTTTGCCATGAAGGACTGGATTTCATCCTGGGAGATGAACAGTTCCTCGTCAGAGGTGCACTCTGACTCATCCTGCAATGAGAACGGGGGGGGGTTTCAGAGCTCTGGCACTGCCCTCCTGCGCGGCACAGCTGTCCCCAGCCTGCCCTGCCACACCACATCTGGACAACCCCGCTCACACGGGGCTCTCTGCTGCTCTGAGGGGGAGAAACAGCCAATTCGGTCATGGAATGGATCCACATCCGCTTCAGTCTGAGCACGTTCCCATGGGAAAAGGATGGATTTTATCAGAGGGTTCTGGGGAAAAGGTAGGGGGGGAAAAAGAGGGGGATGAGAGAGAAAAATGAGGGGAGGGAAGATGAAAAGAAAAAGGAAAGAAAAGGAAAAAGCAGGGAAAGGGAGCAAAGGATTTAAGTAAGTGGAAGGAGAAGGAAAGGAAAGGAGAGGAGAGAGAAGAAAGCTGCCCAAGGAGCCTGCAGTGGAAAGTAACACTTGAGGCCTGAAGGCAGCAATAACGCCCACGTCATGTTACGGAATAATGCAATCCTTGACAATGAGCACTTACAAGCTCTGTCACTGCATTCCAGTGACAATTGCTCCTCCTCTGCAAAGCATTCAATTATAAACTTCTCAGGGAACATGCACAAAGAACTGGACTGAACACTGGGACCCAATTCCTGCCTGGGAGTCGAGTTCTCAGCCCCCAGGATTAAAGCAGGATGCTACAACCTGAAATTCGAAGGCAGCCGTTACTTACAAGGAGCTCCACTAAGCTTTTGGCACCTTTTCCAGTATCAGGGACAAGTGACATTTCTGTAGGTTCTGCAAACTGTGACACGTTTTTCATATGCTCAAACCAAGGCAACTGCTGGCCGCTTTTGTCTGCGCTACAGCAGCTCTCGGCGTGTGTGTCTTTGGTCTTGTCGCGGTGAAACTCTGTGTGCGTGAGGTTTCCTGAGGTCTCTCTGCTACCTGCATCTGCCAGACAGCTCCCAAGCTTCTGCATCTGCAAGGGAACAGAGCCTGCAATCAACTGCCAGCCGTGTTCCACGTGGGATGTTTTGAGTCTGAGGTGGGAGCAGAGGGAAAGGAGGAAGGTTCAGAGGTGAGCAAGGGTAGGTGTTTATGTTTATATTTAAACCTGTGCCTGGGGAGTTGGGGGTGGCACGTCCAGTGAGAGTGAGTAAAAGTGCACATGCTTAGGAACATAGAAGAGACTCCACCACAACCTACTCTAGGAAGGTCAGTTCCAAAACTTGGGATGACAAGGGAACAGGAGATCCCTGCTGTCCCATTTTCAGCATAAGTCTCAATCAGAATTTAAAATCCTCGTGTAACTACTTTCAAATGTAAGCATTTAGAGAAGCATCTGGCAGAGCCATGTTCCTTACGTGGTCATTCTCACACTTCAAAGCTTTACTTTTCTTTTTCTTCTTTTTGTTTTTGCCTTTTGTGTTGCTCTCCTCTGCATTAGCCCAGCACTCCACACAGCTGTCTCCATCCTCCTCCTTGTCGTCGCAGCGATGGACGCAGGCATCGTCCCCTGCAAAACACAGCCAAGTTTCCTTTGAGATGCTGCAGCTCTGGGGATACTAAGGCATCATCATCTTCTTCCCAAACCTACCATTTTCATCATGGTTGCAGATGCCCTCAGTGCAGGCCACGTCCGAGCCCTCCCGGGACCCCGTTTCGCTGCCCTCCATGCTCGAGGAATAGCCACAGTCGCTGCCAGTACAGTGTGGAGATAAACCTGAGACAGAGGCCAGAATTACTGCCTTCTGTAGGAACTGCTGCACCTTCTTTAGTTACGCCTCTAACAACAAAGAATTCAGAGAGCCCCAAACAGGTTTGGGTTGGAAGGGTCCTTAGGAATCACCTCGTTCCACCCCCCTGTGGCGGGCAGGGACTCCTTTTTAAAAACAGGTGACCACTGTTCACCCCATAAATGGCAAATGCTTTATAAAAACAAAAAAATACTAACACTGAACGTACCTTTCTTGATTTTAGGTGAGCCTAATAGGGTACCACTACTAGGACAAGTGCAAGAAGTGCTTTCATTAGTAACAATTACTTCTACACAGTTGTTGGCTTCTTCGGTGCTACCACAGGCTTTGCAGCTGCTTTCCGTGAAGTTTGAGTTCTCCTGCAAACAGAAACAAAAAACACTTGCAGGCACTGAAAGCAGCTCAGCCAGCATTCTTGTAAAGGATACTCTTTCCATGAGAAAAACCAGCTGACACTGACTGATAACAGCATTGCTTAGAATTCTTCACGAGTACAACACAACTAAACAAAACCCCAACCAATTCACCTTGACCCACAGTCACAGCCCATTAAGGTCAGCCAGGAGATCCTCAATAATAACTGCACCTGAAGATTCCCCCTCTCCAAAAATTCAATGGTAATTGTCTACAAGTAGCATCTGAGTCTCCAGGTTCTGAGTGATCTTTAAGAAATCACTGTTGAAAAATAAACTGGCTTAACCTGAACCTCAGATTTAGGATTAAAAAAAAACCCCACCTCACCAAACCCCCAAAAGCTGAGGAGTCCCAGGTAACTACAAAGGCTCTGGTCACCTGAAATTAAATTCCACCAGGGACCAAAATACAATAAAATCCCTCAAGAATTCCACCATGGAACAGTGATGGAGGGATGGATGGAGCCCCAAAAAGCCCCAGCTACCCACATTTACCTTTGCCTGATTGATTTCCTTCTCTTCTGCTGCCTGCAGAGGAGCAGGGATCTCACACACACATTTATTTTTCCGTCTGTTCTTCCGCTTTTGGCGTTTCTTCTCTTGTTTAAGCTCTCTCACTCTCTCCTCTTCTGAGAACTCTTCACAGAGCTGCTCCAATCGACTAATGCCCTGCACTTTTTCCACAGCCATCTGTTTACAAGAGGTTAGATCCAGTTACAGAAGTTATCACAACTCAAGCTTTTACATTTATAAAAAAAGGAGAAGGGAAACAGCCCAGTAATGAAATCCCAGAAACACAACTATTGATTACAGGAGAAAAATGCCCACCCACACACTTGGTTTAGATTGCTGGAAACTCGTGTGTGGGGGAGCTCTGGGTTGCACCTATTGCCCAGATTCACATTTTTTCAGTGAAGAGTTCCACATTTTAATGCATTGTTGATCTGTGATACCCTGATCCTGTGGGGGTAAAAAAAACTCCAAGAACTAACCAGCTCAGTGATTTTTCCCAAACTGATTTTGCTCCTCCTTCTCTGGTATTATAGAAGTTTTTAGAGAGAACAGTTTTTATGAATGGACGATGAACATAACAAAAGAGATCCATGTAATATAAATTAATTAATATGGTAAATAATATTGAGTATTGGTGTATGTTAAAGGACTTCTGTCTGAAGCTCAGGATCCCACAGGATCAGAGTGCATTCAGAACAAGCTGAACACAAGAGTTTGCAACCACTTTTGTAATTCAAAAGCACATCTTCCATTTTTACTCATAAACCAACCAAAACCCGTTGTAGCCTGAGCTACTTTAAGTGCAATCAGGTAGAAAACCAGAATGGTTAACACAGAAGGCTCAGTGCACTGAAATGGGCAGTTTGAAAGTAAAAGCAAGGCTCAATCTTTTATATTCCAGTTTATTCCACACGGGAACACACTCCAGTTCTGCTGTGCATGGATGCCAACTGAAACAGGGGATCTGACACTCCTTCCAGCTCAACGTTAGAAAGCAGAAAACAAATTCCAGTGACGAGGGGGGCCCAGTTCCTGCAGCAGTTCAGACATGAGCTGGACAAAACTCGACGTTTTTACCTCAAAGCTCTTGCGTAAGGCATCGACCCCCAGGTAAAAGAGCATCTGCCACGTCTGCTCCTCAGCCCGCAGCTTCTGCCAGATCCTGTGCAACCTCTCGTACAGGTGGATGCCCAGGCAGGTGAGAACCTCCTCCTGGGCTATGTCTATTGTCTTGGCGTGCCTCTCTCTCCGTCTGGGGGAAAGGGGAACCAAAGCACAGCGTGGTTAGAGCAGCTGGAAGCCAGCCAAGGGATCAAAGCGGGGCTGACGTGTTCCCTGCAGGTACAGCTGTGTCTGCAGGAGCAGCCTGGCAGGGCTCTGCTGTGCTGCATGCAGGTGCAAAACAGAAAGCAACAGGTCAAAGCCACCACTGTGAAGCAGCGCTGTGCCTTGCCACCTCTGGCTTCAGGTGTCACACCCTGCTCTTCCTAGGAGGGATCAAGAGCTTAAATGCCAGAGATGCATTCTTTTGTGTCCTAAAATCTGCTGGAGTTCACAGAGATTATTTCACCGTCAGTTAGCTCAAGCTGAATAAACACACAGGGAATTTTGTACGTTACTTACCGTGCAGAGTAAAAACATTTCAGTATTAATCTCTTCGTTATCCATCTATTATCTATCAATCTGTTAAGGGAAAGCTACTATGAAAGGATCTACTCTCCTCATTAAAGAGTTATGACTGAGCTTTAAAGGTACTGAGGTTGGAACCAGGTGATCTTTAATGTCACTTCCAACCCATTCTATCACTCTCCAGCACTGAGAAACTGGAAAACTGGAGACTCCTTTCCACTGGAAGGTTTTAGGATGTTTAAAAAAGGTTCAGAAATACACAAACGGCAACAAAACATACTCGGACAACTCAGCATTTGGCAAAACTCAACCACGGCTCTCTTTCTATTTCACATATTTGAACACCTCAGTGGACAAAGAGGCAGCTCCAGGGAGTGAACAACCAGCTGGAAGACATTTGCTAACTCCTCCCTTCCAAAGCACAGCTGAAACCTTCCCAAGCTCTCTCCCCGAGCCTACCACCACTACCAACATTCACAACCACGAGCTCATCAGGCAGCAGAAAGGCAACGAGCCACCTCGGGCAAAGACATTGAGGAGTCAAATAAAAGAAGCAAAGCGCTAGATAGCCCACTCTAGCCAATTACATACTCATACCCTCCTGCGAACTCGGGCTCGGCCCGGCCCAAGAGGTGCGCGATGAAGTCGGTCTCGCAGCACACGTGGATGTGGCGCTCGTGGGGGCAGCAGCGCAGCCCCTCGTACAGGGCAGCACAGTACCCCTTCTCCTTGCTGCAGTCCAGCTCCCCGATCAGGATGTTGTAGGCACGCAGCACCTTGTTCTTGCAGTCCGTGCAAAACCTGGGGGGGAGCACAAGAAGTCGGGCTCGGCTCGCCCGAAAACGCGCCGGGCGCGCCGCGGCGTGTCTCAGCTGGGGGTGCTGCAGGGTCGTGGTGCTCCAAAGAGTGTAATTATTGTAACGTTTTGGTTGTTATCCACCTAAACTGACCGTGAATTATCCCACCTGTTCTACGTTACCAACCCGGAGATCAAAAACTTCCATCCCCGAAGCGAATCCTCCATTTGAAGGAATTCCCACACGGGATTCGAGTCAAAGATCAGAAATCTCAACAGTGAGCAAACAGGGCAAAATCCCTCTCTCAAGTAACAAACCACCTTCTAGCAACTCTTTAAAGTGTACTCAAGTGAGTGATAAGGAATGAGGCAAAGTTTCCTCTGGTGCCTGATGTACAAAAGTGATCCTCGTTGCCACTACAAACATATTTGGAATTATTAGACTGCTGTGCTGATGGCCAAACGAGGGTTATTTATAACACAACGCACTCATTTGAAACATGTGACAGCTCATGTGTGACAGGAGTATGCTTATAATTAAAATACAAGCAAATTAAGCTCATTCTGTGTCGTAAGAGGAGTAACCTTCAAGAGGCTACAAGATCTCTTGCTGGATGACTCTAAAAATGCAAGTCAGACAAGCTGCTCACATTTCAGCTCAGAAAGCTGGCTCCCCCATGCCAGCTCTGGATGGCGTTTTTCCCTTTCCCAGTGTCTCCAGCCACTTGACAGCAAGTGAAACAAATCAAGTCAAACATATTTTGCTGTTAGAGCTACGATACCTGCCTGCTTTCTGTGGTGGAAGGAGAGAAAACAGCAGTATTATTGCAGGTTAGCACCAGGAAGGCAGCCAAGGCAGTGTTTAATGTCACAGGAGATTAAAGTTATTTTGTTTCCAAAGTGTTATTTCCACAGCACCGCCACCCCCGCACCCATCTGTGCCCCCACAGTTCATATCAGAACCTTGAGACTGCTGGAAATCAAAACTTTTCAATCAGCACGGCAGCTCCTGTGCACATGCAACTATAATTTAATGGTTTATTTCTGCCCTGCCAGAGAGGATTTAACAGCACCAGGCATAAACAAGTGGTTTAAAACGTTGCTTTAAAGGCAACACCAAGCCTAAAATCTGCTTGCACTGGTGCAGTTCACAGGATTTTGAAATGGCACATACGCCCTGAAAGCCTAAAAACAGGCACAGCCCAAGAGCATGAGAGTGAATGACAACACACAGCTTTTAAACATTAAACTGTAAATCGTAATTTAATCCTAGCCAAAAAAAAAATTAAGACAAGCAGCTAAGACTTCATCTCTCCACATTTTCCCTTTCATTAAACACAAAGAATATTTCACCATCTTTGCCTCATCAGCCATCCCAGTGCAGCCCGGCAAAGTCCCCCCATCACCACCGAGCTGAGACCTTCAGTTTCACAAGGAAAAACAAAAAATCCTCTACGTTTTGGTCTCTTTTTGGATGCATTTGTGCAAAGGAAGGCGTGGCTGGCCCCTCTCACATACCTGTGCTTCCTCAGGTAGGTCTCTAAGGTCTCCAGGAGGCAGCTGGAGTCAATCAGAACCACCTCGTCCCTGCACTCCTGGGACATGAGCTCCCACACGTCCATCCAGCACCCCCTGCAAGGAAACCACACACACAGCTCTGCATTCCCTGCCGGGGGTCACACACCAGCCCAGCAGAGCCTCATTCTTTACCTGACTGCTCCCTGGGAAGGTCCATAGCAGAAAATGATGCTACACTTGCTCTCTTTCTTCTTCCTGTCTTCTCTACTTTTCTTAACTGCTCTTAATTTCTTTGTACTGAGTCTGCTACTGCTCCTTTCACTGTCACATAGTATTACCAAACATTTCTCAGACCTATAACATATATATTATCAGCTAGTTATTTTTTCCTCAACAAATCCTATGGAAAATGCTGCTCTGCGCCTTAATTTAATTTGAATTCTTTATAGGTTAAGCCTTAACATCTATGAAAGTTTGGGTCAGAACTGCGATGCAAATTCTGCTGTCCATGTTTATAACTCAGACTCATCATGACTTTCTAATGCTACAGCTGCAAACCAGTCCTGATTTGCAGAATATTACTTTAAGTGTAAACACATACAAGTTTCAGTACTTGTCAGCTGAAGACAATTTGGTAAAATAACAAAAGAAAAAAGCAAAACAAACAAAAAAAACCCCAAAACAACTTTCACCATGAAACATCCTGCCTCAAATTTCACAAATTTCTCAGAATATCAGAATAACTTTACAACTCACTTTTGGACGTGCTAAAAGTGAGCAAAAAATGGACTTTAAATAACAAGTCGTGGTTACTTGGACAGGCTTGGACTTACTAGACAGGCTTGTCTACAGTTGACACTTCATCAGAAAGGTCATTTCTGTCTTATGGACACAACAGAGCAGGAAAATGGGCAGGAGCAGCCCAATTTCCTAATGAGAGGAGCTCCAAGGGCCATTACCCAGCCTGCCAGGTCACAGGGCTTGCATTTAGGAGAGCCTCAGATGCTGCTGAGCCCCAAATGGAGCTGAGGAGCCAAAAGCCAGGCACAGACTGAGGACATCAAGTAACCCTTGAGTGGCACTGGCTGCTTACATAACTCCTCTAATTAAACACACTGCTCCAGCTCAAAGCCCTTTTTGTGTGCAGGAAATGCCTGACAAGACACAGCAACTCCTCTGAAGGGGTTTCTCCTAAAGATGTGGAGCAGGAGCTCTGTGTTTTGCTCTGTGACAACTGGGAGCCTTGTCTGTGTCCACTGCAGGCAGAGTTATCTGAATTTATATCAGTGCTGACCCACCCTGGTCACTCCTGCACAGAACAGAGGGGTTTCAGCTGAGGAAGGGAGTGCAAGTCCTGCCTCTTCAGCAACCTGCACTGCTTGTCCACGGGCCATGTGCTCTGATAACCCCAAAGTTTTACCTGCAGAGTATAAAATATTGCTCCTCCTCATACTCCCTATTAACCTGCCAGCATCCAAAATACTCAGGGGATTTATTCTAGCATGAATTGTGGAAATAAAAGCAGCACTCTCCTCTTTATTCATTCAGCTTCAGAATTACTCTACCTTGCTAAAGTGCTAATTGCAGGTTCCACAGCATCTGTTCTCACACAGAAAAGATTAGGCTTACTAAATATAAAAAAAGCCCAAACCCCACTTTCATGATGCTGTGAATTGGCTTTATTTAAAAAAGAAATATATATATACACCCCTATATTCTCAGGATCTTGTGTCACATAAGCTGTAAACCAATTTTGTGAAAGGCCTGTAACCACAATATAATACAAGACAATGATTAGTTCCCAGTATCCTCAAGCAGCACAAGCAAAAATCAAGTGTCAAATTCCACATGCCTGGCATCCCAGGGGATTTAACTAAACCCAGAGAGACTCCAATCTGCATAGAAAAATACATGTCCTGTAACTGGAAACCATGAGCAAGCTTTCACAGGTTGGAGGCTTAACCAGCAGCAGAACACAGCTGAGTAAAAAAGGTCCAAACACTCCAATTAAGCCCAAGAGACTAATTTATTGGTCATCATATGAAAAAAATAAAATAAAAGGAGCCACCCCACAAACAAGGAACCTCCCCAAAATCCACAACAGATTCACAGGGAGTGTTTTTCTGCTTAACCAGCTGGAATAAATCATTTCAACCTCAAGACAGAGGCATATATGCATATTGTTCAGTGGTGTATTCAAAACACGCTGTCACTTTTGAGAAAATACATTTTATGGAGTTCCAGCTTTAACCCTGCATCCAACCACAATAAAGCCCTTGGTTAACAGTTGTGCAAGGCATTTTTAATAATCCCAAGCAAAATGATGTATATTTATTTAGCATGTACCCTTTGACCTCAACCTGAGAAAATCTGCTGAGCAACCATTTTGGTCTAGAGCACAAAAAACCAGTTTGTCTTTCTAGAGCATTGTTCATATCACAGTGCAGAAGCCATCCACATCCAACATGCATGCCCAAAACTCCTGGTGCTTCTCCTCCTCTCCCCAACAACTGTTTAGGTCTGCAACAATCCAACTGCTACTCTGGCAAACAGATCCGAGCATAAAAATTGATCTCAATGCTTAAACATAAACTAGTCTCAATACTTTGCTTCCTTAAAATGTTGCAGTTGTGCTTGTTAAACACAGACTTACCCCAAAGGTTTTGGTTTGTGTGTGTCCAGGGAGTGTAGCTGACACCTCTTGTTCTTCTTACTTTTGGGAATTGCATCAATCATGTCATTCAGTTTGGACCTGTGGGGGGGGAAAAAGTGAGGAACGCTGTATTCTGAAAACCACTGGATCAGGTTACACCACCTCACTCTCCCCATTTTAATCTCCTCAACTCTGCACTAACCTTCCCTACTTTTCCTGCTAACTGGAGCAAGAAGAACGAGCTGAAGCCAACTGGAAGGCCAAGGCACACTGTGCTGAGCACTCACTGTTTGCTCTGCTGACAGCTGAGCAACTAATGGCACTGGGCTATTTATTGTGCTCACCAAGCCCAGAAGGTTTCACTTTCTCAGCGTTACCTTTCTACCCAAAGAAAGGTAGCACCTTTCCACCTCAAAGCAAGCTTTGGTGGAAAAAATTAACACTTTTATTTGATTTTTTAACACGCCAAGTAGTGAGGCTAACACTCCTCTCCCAGAGACCACGAGAACCCCGCAGCGCCTGGACCAGATTAACAACTCAACATTCAGCATTGGCATCTTCCAACTGCAATCATGGTGGCACCAAAGATCAGGTTTGCTTTTTTCCCCCCAGCTGGGGCAACAACTGGCTGCAGTTATGGATGCTGAAGAGGAGGATGTGCTGTGACAGCAGGGAGAGCAGGGAGGGCGCGAGCAGCTCGCAGACACTGACCCGTGCACGTAGAAGAGCGTGTAAAGCTTCTTGGCATCAGTCATGCAGCTGCGGGTGACTGAGAGCACCCCCTTGGGCCCCACGGTGAGGGGCTCCAGGGCAGGGTTCCCTGACTCCACCAGCTGGGAGAAGAGGCGCTCCACGCTGCGCCGGCAGCCCACGCACGGCACCAGCTGCGACAGCGCGCTCAGCACCTCCCGCGACGTCACCATCATGGCAATGCTCAGGTCCTGCTGCTTCAGCATGCTGTGTCTCTGCACGAAAAGAAAAAAACAAAACCCACAGATATCAAACATTCAACACTTATTCTCTGGTTTGTTTCTGTCTTTGTTGCTTTGTTCCTTTTCTCCTCTCTGTCGCCTCCTTTCAATGCAAATGCCGCTTCGGAATAACTGTCCCGACTGGGAAATGCTTTTTCTCCACCTCAGCACAGATGTTGGAGGGAAAGGTCTCACATACACACACACCCAGTGCAAGTTTTCATCTTCCACTCACACTCATTTTATCTTTGGCACGTGGAAAGGAAATTCATGAACGCTCGTTGGCATTTATGGAAATCTCGTTTACAACCAACTTGTTCTGCTCAGACCATGACAATTTAGCAGTATTTTTCCTGGAAAGCTAAATGCCATTTCCCATTACAAACCTACTAGCTGGAATTAAAGAAAGCACACATTACTACTCAGGGTGAAGCCTTTGACTTCAGTAGTGAACATCCAGTGTCTGCTATTAAGAGAACACTAATGAGAACACCTTCCAATACTGCTTATGTCAATAAACAATTGTGTCTCCTGGCCCCTGTGTCAAACACATCCAGGCACACGTCCTCACAAAAAGCACACACACCCCTCTGGTCCTTCTCACTGCTGAATTACTGCCCTGCCTTTCAGCAGCACTGGAGTGCCACCAGCAGAGCTGTGCAGAGCAGAGAGTCCCTTCCTCACACCCCAACACACAAACCCACACCTGAGCTGTATCTGCACAGGGAATGCCAAGCCACTGTATTTTCTCTATTTTCTGTATTATTTCTGTATCACACCTCTCAAACACTCCTCGTGCACAAAGGACTTGCCACAACTTCTGGGGAAAGGAGGAAAAGACCACACAATAGAGCAGAACTCACATCCACTGCAAAAAGAGTGTTCTCAGCTCCTTCTGTGCAACGTGGAAAGCAGAGGCACCACCAGGTAACATTTAAGGTTTGTGCTCTTAGAGGAAGGCCCATTAAACCATCTGCCAAGCACTATCACTCTGCAATAACCCCCTTTCCTGTAATTAATTGCAGGAGTCACAGCAAAGCAGGAAGGAGCTATTTTCACAGCCCAGGCACACTTGGCATGCAGCACGTGTCTGCACTGCTGCTGTCAACCCTGAGTGAGGCCATGCAGCTGCAGAGCAGCAAACTCTGCCCCTCTGGACAGCCAGAGGCACCCTTCTGCTACAGGTGTTACAGTGCTACAGTTATTTGCCACAATTTGGCACGTCAGTTTCCAGGATTGAAGTTTCCAGGTACCACAAAACCAATTCTCACCACTTATCTATACAGAATCTACAAACTGGCACACAGATTCCACCCTGGAATGGGCACTCATCATAAGAGCCCAACCTCAAGCAATCCACGCTTCCACCTGAAAAGGCAGCTCAAAGCTGCTCAGAAAAATAAGAATTGGGATGTATTCAGAAGCTGTAGCTCCCAGTGTAAGTTCTGAGCTCTCAGACATGCAGCAACTGCCTCCTGACAAGACAACATGCAATAAATGCTGTGGAATCCAGAGCACAACTGAACCCAGTGCACTTTGGTACCAGTGTGTGATTGCTCCCAGGTGCTGACGTGTCTGAGGCATTCCAGGAGTCACAACCTCCTGGAGAAGCACAAACACAAACCTCAGGAAAGCAAAAATCTCACTTCTTAGGAAACGTTATTTACCTGGATGAACTGCTTCAATTGTGTACTGTTGTTCTGATGCCCATCGAGGTTCAGCACATTATCAGGAAACTCCATCACCATCTATACAAGAGAGGAAAAAACAATTTAAAGAGGAGCTTTCAGACCAAACAAACAAAAAAAAGCCAAACAGATCATTAGCTGTTTTACTTTCTTGGGGGAAATAAGACTGAAATGATGTTAAATGCTCATTCTTTTCACATAATTACTGGAGCTTGGGAAAGGATAAAAGTAACTATTTCAGATAGTGAATATTTCAGCAAAGTAATAAATGCTTCATTAATATAATGTTCTAGAAGCAGTTTATAAATGGCAACTCTTAAATAGCTGTTAGAAAGCAAGAGTTGCTAAATGGACCATCAGCATTTATATTATCATCTACACAACTTGAGACCCTGCCTCAGTTTAAAACAAAAAAAATACTTCAACACACTGAGATCCAAATGGACCCAACAGCTTAACTCAATTTATAAAGCTCTGAGGAAACAGTCACAACAGTTTAATGACAGAGTCGACTCCTCCAAAGGCTAATTTCAAACCATATTAACCCAACAAGGTACTCCAAGGCATAGTTTGCTTTGTGTGACTGCAGCTGCAACTCTCAAGAGGCTCAAAGCAAAATGTTAAGCCTACAGAACAATGTGATTACTTGTAAGTAATTAATAACATTTCTTATCAAATTACTGCGAAACAAAGAGGGCAATTTCTTGGGAGGAGGCAGAAATTGGGAAAGTAACTTTCAGCCAAAAAAACCCAACTGTGCAACCATGGAATAAAATGCAAGCAACTAGAAAAATGTGTAAAGCCTGGCTTAGGCTCTCTTCTCTGTCCAATCTGAGGAACAGGGAATTTGCAATATGAATACTGAAAGTTCACTTTAAAATCTGACAGACAAAATAACAACTTTGGTTAATAACCCCAATGCAAATGAACACCAAATAAAACTATGATTCACCCCTTTTCCTCCTTCCACCTTCCCTCAGCTGTCTAGTGAAGGCAGAACTCCCTGCTGCCTGCCACCAGTACCTCCAGAGAACTCACAGACTTTTCCAGGCACTCAGCACCACTCCAAAATCACCATTTCTCTGAGAACAGGGCACTGTTCTGCTGTCCCATGTGCCCAGAGTGAGCACTGGCAGAGCAGTGCCACAGCCACTGCCAGTCCCAGCCCTCAGCTCCTCTGCCAGCTTCCCTCACCCCTGATCCATCCACACCGGTTTCTGCTGCAGGTCTGATGTTTCCTGCATCACTGATGTGGTGTTTCTGTGGGCCACGAGCTACAAGCAAAAGTAAAAGCTCCATCTGCTAATAACAGAGACAAGAGATAAACCTGCCTGTATTCTCCCCCCTCACCTTCATCTCCCACTATCAGACAACACCCCTGAGGTATTTTGTACAACACAGCAGAAGAATCAAAGACTAAATTAATTCATGTGTCTGATGAGATTTTATTAAGTGGTTAAACATCAACCACCATCACACCCTGAACTGGAAGGGGGAAAAAAAAAAAAAAATCCTGTAATACCACATCAAATGGAATGCCTTCTAGAAACCATAAAAGCTGCTTAAAGAAATGAAAAGGGTTCAGTATTGAAACCTCCTTCAATTTCTGGCTGAGCCAGAAGGAACAGGGAAGTGTGGTGGTGAAGAATCCACTCAGGGCAGCAGCACCTCCCTGCACCTGAGCTGCTTCCTGGGCCACTACAAAGCAACATCCCAGCTGAAGAGCACATGGGCCATTCACTCCTAATTTGCAATCCCTAATCCACTGATTCCAGATTAACTCTTCCAGCTGACTAACAGGCACCTTGCTCCCACTGTTTTTTAAATCTGAGTTGTCAAAGGGGTAACAGAAGCCAGTTACTATCAATAACCACCGTTATTTTTTAATGATAGTGCTGCAGATGTAAAATTCTGTTTCAAAGACAGCTGCATGTCTTGTAATAGCTCTCATTAAGTATTTAAAAAATAAATTATAGATGACAGACAAGGAAGCTCAGAGTTCATTCACTTGCTTCTGCAGGTTTTTTTTTTTTAATAAAAGCCTCCAGAAACCACCTAGAAATCCAAATGATTTTAACAACAGTAACAGAATGACAATAAAATCAAATAAAATGGACACAAGGTAAGATTTCTTCATGGCGAGGATGACTTGCACTTGCATAAATGCCTTTCCTCCAGATGGATATAAAACTGATTTACAGCTAGAGGACCCTTTCAATCATGAGGACTGTGGTGTAAAAAGAAGGGGAGCAACAACACAATGCAATTACACAAAGTTTGGGCCTGGTGTTAAATTCTGGGACTAAACCACAAATGGAATCTTAGGCCTGCTGAAGTCATCCATCTGGCAGAGCTGAATTTTCACTCTCAACCTATTACACACAACAAAAATAACAAGAGCATGGCAAGTTTACACGACACAAATTAATGGGTGATTTTTACAGGGAGTCCAGGAAGGGAACAAAAAAAAAAACAAAGAGGGAGAGAAATCCAAGAGCTTAAAACCACATGGAAAATGAATGGGCACAATAACTTTCAAGGTGTGGCCAAGACAGCAAAAAACCTCAAACTTGCACTGTTCCTGAACAGTGCTGGGTTTTCCAGGTCATCAGCCCCTCTAGGAGAGGCACACACTGCTTTGGACAACTTTAGGGGAAACTCTGCCTATTGCCTGAACACAGTTAACCAGAGGTAAGCCAAAAATAGTGATTATATTTGGTAAATTAATAATGTGCCACCATTCAGATGGATCAAAAATACAATACAGCAAACAGGACTTCCTTCAAATGCAGCAAAACCAGATGGACACCTCCCCTAGCTGATAAAACTCAGGGATTCTTCCATCCTAAACATTAGACTTAAGAATTTTAATCACCCCCATTTTACACCACTTAAAGTAACAACAGGCACTGTCCCACTGTCAAGAGAAATCAAATATTAATCATTAAGATACCAAATTACACTAAGTGCAGTATTATTTTCAACGCATTTTCATGCTTTAAGAATTAAAAGAGCAACTGGCTAGTTAGAGGATTTTTTTTTTTTTTTGCATTTGCCCTGTGTTCTCCTACAATGCAATTTTTGAACCTCCCTCTAAACTCGCGAGGAGAAGGACCAGAGAAGCTCCAAGCTGCATTCAGTTGATTTTTCCACTGAACCTTCTGGAATCGGCCAAACCACCACGATTTCCAAGGCACAGCAACACCCTGAAACGGGAACTCTCAGATCTGCTACATTTCTGCAGGCTCGACAACCCTGACTCCACGCCAAGGCTTTCGAAAATGCCTTTAGCCTTTTCTCGCCCGTTTCAGAGCAGAGCAACCAGCCGGTTTTAAGCCGGTTTTAAGCCGGGGTTTAACGTTAACATGGCTCCCTTCCTTCCCAGCAGAAAAATGGCTTTGCTCCACCCTTGAGCACCGAGCCACGCTCGTGGCTCCGGCACAACTTGTGCACAGGCCCCGGCACGGCGATAACTCCCTCCTTACGCGGTTCGCCCGCTTTCGGAGCCGGCCATCAGATAAAAAAAAAAAGTTGCCACATTCAGCTCTGTTAACCCCGAGTGTTGCAAAGTCCCACAGATTAACGCTGCAGGAGCCCGAGGAGGAGCCAGCGAGGCCCGGCGAGGAGGAAAGGCCCGGCCCGGGAATTGCAACACGCGGGAGGCGCGGGCGCAGCGGGACGGGCCCGCGGGGACTCACCGTGAGGGTGTCATCGATGTAGAGGGGGATCTGCCTTTTCTCGAAGGGGAACTCCTCCTCGCCGTCCCGGCACACCGCCACCAGCCGCGCCATCGCTGCTGCTGCTGCCGCTTCCTCCCCGCTCCAGCCTGCGGGCGGCCCCGGCCGGAGGGAAACACCCGCCGCGCTTCCCCGCCACACTTTCACCAGCAGCCGGCACCCA
>VYXD01008570.1:472524-497441 GCA_013397195.1 Hylia prasina | reverse complement strand
GTTGGACCGGCGGCGGGTGCGGGCCCCGGGGCGTTGGGGGTTACAACGAGCGGGATCCGGCCGGGCGTTACCGCGGGTGCGAGCGGCCCCGCCGGGAGCACGGACTGATAAAAACAGCGCTGAACTCAACGCTCCGAGGCGTTCTTGGGGTGTCCTGGGCGTTGGACTCGATGTCCTTGGGGCTCTCGCTGGGTGCTCCGCCTGGGACGCTGTCCCGGCATCAAACGCAGCTCGGCCCTGGTGCCAAGGCAGGCAGGGCAGGATTTAACAGCTCTGCTTGGCGCCTGCAGCACCCCAGTGCAGCCAGCTCGAAATCCTGTGGCTGCCTGAATTATTAAGCAACCCAAAAAAAAAAAAAAAACCCCACCAAAAAAACAACGAACCCAAAGTCTTTCTTGAAATGTTGAATAATACGGCTGACCTGTTCATTCTTGTTGTGTATGGATATAGGCACTAAAGCCCTCATAAGAAAACGCAGGGGAGGTAATTAAGGAGCAGGATTTTTTTTTTTCTTGTGTGTCTGCATAAAAACGATGTTTAGTGGGGGAGTTAATTGACTGGAGCTCGTCGTGCAGCAGCTGTAGGGGGAACAACACGTGGAGTCGGGGTGCTGCACGGTGTGCAGTGGGTGTTTGCATGGCTTTCTGCAGCACAAAACCTGAGGTTTGTTACGAGGGATGGTTTCTCACACCAGAACACTCTGAACCACGATGAGCTTAGGTCTTCCTTTGCAGGGACGTGCTTTGCTGTGTGGCTCCCCACTCCCAGAGCGTGGTTGGTTCACACCAACATTGTCCCAGGTTTTGTGTTCTTGGGGTGCACATTGATACAAAAGGCACCATTTCGTTTCATTTCATACAGTTTTTACCCGGGGATTTTTAATGTTTTTCTCAGTCGCTGGAACACGTGGCTTGTCTGTTATCTCCAAGGCGGTGGAAAGGCAGCCAGCCCCTTCCTGCCTTCATTTGCATGGCCCTCTTTGCCTGGAAGAAATACCTGTTCTCTGGGACAGCTTTGAAATAGGATACTGCCTGGAATCTTCTTCGAGGTAACATCTGACTTCAAAAGAGACACTACTGCAGCTGGGAGAGGAGGCAGGATAGAGTTGATCCTTAAAAATAATGAGATGTGTTTAGGAAGTTAGTGATGTTTAATAAAAGGTTAAGTATAAATGTAATCAGCTCTACTCTCCCAACATATCCCAGCATTTTTCTACCCTGCAGCCCTGCAGAAAGGTCATTTGGTGGAATTATGGCAGCAAAGGCAAAACAATTTCTGTTTTCCTCTGCTTTGCTATTGTTGAAGTAGGTGACCCATTATGGTTGAACCATTAGTCTTCCTCTTTGAAGTGTCTTAAACTTTTACTCGTTATGTAACAACTAAGTAAAAGTTCCTGATTTTAAAAAATACACCTTTAATCTGTACAAAGAGTTCTTTGTCTAAACACAGCCGAGAGTGAAGTGAAATGCAGAGTTCCTGTTCCTTCCAGCCAACAGCTGTGGAGAACAGCAGTGTCCTGGTGTTCACTTTTCACATCTTTCCAAACCCCAGCAGAGCTGTTTGCTGGTCCTGTGATCAAAGGATGCTCACTTGCATCTCTGGGTCCTTTCAGAGGCCTGGGCAATTATCTTGTGTTCATGGGCTGAACACCAGCATTCATAACTGCACCAGCTGCTTCAGGGCAGAGCTGGCTGCATTTGTTACCAACAACAAGCAGTGAGAATTAAGTGTCTCTCATTAATTCACTGGTGAACAGAATCCTTTAGGTTGGAAAAGAGCTCCGAGATCATCAAGCCGAAGCTGTGACTGATCCACACTTGGTGAACCAGCCCGGAGCACTGAGTGCCACATCCAGCCATTCCTTGGACACCTTCCAGTGCCTGACCACACTTTCCATGGAGAAATTCCTCCTGATGCCCAAGCTGGATCTCCCCCAGTGCAGCTTGAGGCCGTGCCCTCCCTTTCTGTCACTTGCTGCCTGGGAGAAGAGACCAAACCCGCCTGGCTACAACCTCTAACTTTCTCCTCGGGGCTTTAGAAGCAGGAGAAGTCTGAGGATGAGAAGCTGGCTTTGGTGAGAGGGTTGTTCTCACTCTGGTGCACAGGATCCCCTGGGCTTGCTGCTCTTGCAGCCCTGGAACTGGCAGCCCCAGCCCGTGTGGAGCTCGCCCAGCAGACCTCCCACGTCCTCCCTGCTTCACCCAGAGCAGCTGGCACCTGGCTGCCCTGTGCTTGTCCAGACACAGCTCTGCCTGTCACACCCCATTCGTTCTGAATCACACCAACAGGCTTGTGCTCACAGGCAGAACTCGCTGCAGCTCTCGGGCTTTAAAGATTTCTAAAATAAATACCCATGGGTAATTCTGCATAAATGAGTAGTGCCAGTCGGTTCACGGGGGAGACCTTTCTTCCCTAGGCAAGTCTAGGAAGTGTTTTAAAATAAACACATCCACCAGTTACCAGAAAAGTCTGCTCTAAACTGACAACTGTTTCTAAGAGGTGGTTGCCAGTTCTTGCATTTGTCCCCAGGATAACAGAGGCTGGTGTGCTTTGATTCTCAAGACTACACGGCTTTAAGTTGGAAGCAAACAAGAATGAACTGAGCGTGGCCACAGCCTGCAATCCTCAGACTTCACCTTTCTGCTGGCCAGGGGCTTGGAGAACCTCATAAATTTATGACTCTTCCACAGCACATCTCTCTTAAGGAATCTGATTTGGAGGTTTATTCTCCAAAGGCTTCATGATTCATCAGTTGTGATAGGCAAGGAGAAATATGAAATATGGCCCATGTGTACTGCTGTAACTCCACTGACATTGGACATCTATCATCAGCTACCACTGGTATTCTACTCCTAAAGTATTTATATCCCATTATTGAATTCCTCACAATCTTTAAGTGTATTTCTCTTCCCAAAGACTTATATGAGGTCAGAAAGAACTGTCACAGTCGGGAAAGGGAACAAAGAGGGTGTTCTGGCCTTGCAAGGAAGACTGAGAAACTGAGCAGTTCCCTTCTCAAGCCACTGCCAGAACCCTGACCTAGTGCGCTGCACTTCTTTCCATCTGCACCCTGCTCGTTTGCTAATAACAATTAATACTGAGTGTCCCCCCTTGGAGACATCTCAGCTGGCAAAATACAGTGTGCTGGTCTGCAGGTTGGAGCTGAATTCTGAATTAGTTTGGTATCTCTGTATTTTCTTATGAAGTGTTGCTCTTATTATCTGCACCACAACCTCCAACAACTGCTTTACGAATTCATCTGCAGTTGAGTTTATCCTTCAGACCATCACACTTTATCTCAGGTCTTCATTTATATTCATCAGCGGGGATAGAAGTAAAATTTAGCTTTAATTCAAAGGCTAATTTAGGTTGCAGCATATGATTAACATTCCACAATTACTACCATCAAAGTCAAGCATATGCATAAGTTTCTGCAGGACTGGGGCCAAAACATTTTCAAGTATCCACTTATTCAATACATTTCATATAAAGAAATATTCTTATCTATTATTTATGCAAGGGCCTTAACTAGGTAAATCTTGACACAGCTAGGCCTCTCTCTCCATATAATTACCCATCTTCTTGCTTTTCATCTGGTTTCTACTCTACCTTGTTATCTAATTCCTAGGCTATGAGCACAGTTCACTAACTGTAAATACAATTTACTCTCAGGAGCAGCAGGAATATTCAGCAATCTCCAAACCTAAGTTTTCATGATAATGTGCAACAACTCCCAACAGGTAAGATCATCGACTGTATAACTTGGTAAAATGAACCATTAAAAAGTAATCAATGCTAAATAATAAAAAGCTCTGCCAAATTATAAATTACTGCAACACATGCAGGAAAAAGACTGATTTTTCCATTTCCATCGTTCAGCTACAGCAGTGTCCAGCTAGTCCACTCAGCCAAAGTGGAATCACCAAAACTTTAATACTATATTTCTGGCATGCAACATATACATAATTAAACAGTTCAAAAACATGTACAAGTGCAGGATGCATAATGTAAAGGCAGCCTCGCTGTGGATCGTGTCTATCAGGATGTTCACAGCACCAGTCATAACATTCGCTAGCAAGAAAAACAGTAATTGATTTTTGTTAATAGCACTAATCAGGCACGGCGGTGACAGCTCGTCTTGCCTTCCCACGGGCACGGCTTTTCCGTGCTTTTCCCTGGAACCAGGGACAACCTCCCAGCAGCAGGGCACGCTGGACCCCTTCACCAGCAGCTTTGTGAACGCCAGGGCGAGGTCAGCGAGCACAAAGAAGCCCAGCAGCAGCAGGCAGTGCGCCAGAACCCAGGTGCAGAAGGGCAGGTTGGCCATGCGGCGCGACACGGGCTCGCTGCACGCCTGGCACAGCTGCAGCAGCAGCCACAGCACCAGAACGGCCAGAGCCAGCCCCCCCAGGGCTGCCAGCCAGCCCCTCACCGAGCTCCTGCGCCGCTGCAGCCACAGCCCCACCTGCACGCTCGCCAGGTACACGGCCAGGTAGCCGAGGAGGGACAGCAGCCCTTCCCTGTTGGCGTCCAGGAAGCCGAGCCGGGAGTCTCTGCCGTCGCTCCCGTGCAGGATGAACGTCTTCAGAGAGGTGGTGCTGAGGAGGAGCTGGTACAGCACAGCCAGGGCTAGAGCCACGAGCCAAGCTTTACGTTTGGGGAATACGGCTAAAAGGAGGGAGGCTGCGAGTCTCACCAGCGCCAAGGTGAAGAAGAAGTTCCAGTGCACCCCGTACTCCGAGGTGTGCTCATGGTACTCGATGGATTTAACGCTCAGCAGCCGCCCAACCCCGAGGGCAACCAGCGGCCACACGGAGAACACCTGCCTGGCCAGACTGGAGAATCTGGGCCGTGGCCTGTGAGGCTGCTGTCGAACCTCAGGGCACACGAGAGCATTTCCAAAGATAAAGGCTCCCACCCCCAAATCCATGACTCCGGTGCCGTAGGTCTCGGCCTTGGCGTATCGCCGGGGATACTGCGGGAAATCCACGGCCAAAATGCTGATGGATGTCAGCACGTTGACATAAACGCGGAATACAGTTACTGCTGGAATGCACTGGGGATCCAAGTGTGCCTTCTGGAATTCTTCTACAATTTGCCCAAAGGGCGCCCTGGCCTCCCATTTTCTCAGGCTGTATATTTTGGAAAATATTCCGGCACAGAAGGCGGCGAGGATAACTGGTATGAAGAAGATGACTGGAGACAAGACAGTGCAGGAGAACAGGAGAGGAGACACCAGCACCAGGAAGTCTAGCAGCAGGCTGTACGTCCTTGAGCTCACAGGTTTTCCATGGTGCAGGTAGTACAGGATCAGGAGGAGCCCTCTGCAGAGCAGGCACAGCGGAGGCAGGGACAAGCCTGCGGAAATTTCCAGCAAACTCGTTCCGTTTAGGTTGCTGACAAAGGCTTCCTTCAGCTGTTTTTGGGACATCCTTCTTCCTTCCACTGAAAACACAAAACGTGAACTTGAGGTAGCTTTGTAAAGCAGGTCTCAGAACTCCTTAAAAATGAACCAGTTCATTAAAACAACATTGATTTTGGAAGTTACTGAGATATTTTTCAATTTAAAGAACACGGAGCAGCACTGGAGCTGGCCTGGGAAGCCAAGGACGGGCACAGGCTTGAGGAAGCTCCAGCATTTTACATCCTGCTGTGTCCCAACAAGACGCTTCATATATTTTTGAGGGATATCTCTAAACATCAAACACTCCACTGAATATTCACATGATGAATAACCTTACTGCTCTGTACAACATACTTTGCCATATGCTCTATGGTGTGAACGGCACAGATATGTAAAAACGTGCCCTAATGAACTTTGTGCTGCCTGGTCAGTACAACCAGCAGCTGCAGCCCCCGAGTGCCTTTTCAGGGCAGCCCCGCTGGGGAGAGCCCCGCGGGATGGAGAAAGCGTGAATTAATCCCGGGTTGTGCTCAGCCCCGGGGCGGAGCGGGAGCTTACCGGGAGCGGGGACGGACGGCGCTGAGGGGCCCTCACACCTGTCCCGCCCTCACGGCCCCGGCCCGGCCCGGCCCCGAGCGGCCGAAGCTGGGCCCGGTAAAGCGGGCCCGGGGCGAAGCGAGTCCGGGCTAAATCCAGGCCCGGTAAAGCGGGACTGGTGTGAAGCCGAGCCCGGTGAAGCGGAGCCGGGGTGAAGCCGGGCCCTGTAAAACGGGGCCGGGGTGAAGCGGGGCCCGGTGAAGCCGGGCCGGGATAAAGCCGGGCCCAGGGTAAAGCCAGGCCCGGTGAATCCCGGCCGGGGTGAAGCGGGGCCCGGTGAAGCCGGGCCGGGATAAAGCCGGGCCCAGGGTAAAGCCAGGCCCGGTGAATCCCNCTCGTGTGTCCCTCGTGTCCCCCGTGTGTCCCCCGTGTGTCCCTCGTGTCCCCCGGGATCCGCGGGCACCGGCACTAAAGGCTCTCTCTGCCGGGAGAGCGGGATGGATCGGACCGGGGTTTGGGGATGGGAGCGCGCCCGGGGCTCCGAACTGACTCCAAGCGGTGTTTTCATGCCGGGCTAAGAAGGAAATTAGGGATGGAATGGGAATAACAATGGAAGAGGAATAGAATAGCGTAGAATTAGAATAGAGTATAATGGAACAAAATTAGAATAGAATTAGAATAGAATACAATAGAATTAGAATAGAAAAGGAATGGAAGTAATGGCAGCTTCGGAATTCTTCCAGGCTGAGTGACTGGAACCTCAGCGTTTATCACAGAAATTCGGAGGGCCTGACTCACCTTGGGTTGGCTCCCAGAGATCTTCAGAGGAAACAGGGACAGCACACACTTCTCTGAGTCACTCCCCTTCCCAAAGCTCTGGCTTCCCTGGCACCATCAGAGCCTCAGATCTGTCCTGTTTCTCCAAACAGGAGGAATGTAACAAGTAGTTGCAGTTTCTCGCCAAGAAAACTTGCTTCATTAAAGAAAAGCAAAGTGTTTTATTCCTGATGGAAGATACAAGATTTCCTCCAACAAAAAGCTTTGTATGCAGGGGCAGCAGAACATGACCATCACTCTGGGTAGGATTTCCAGTCCAGTGTTACTTGGGCCACCCTGGGATCAGTGGTTCTGTCTGAATTCTCTGGAGAATGACATGCCCAGAGTTACTTTTATCTAAATGCCTTTTTATTTGCTTTATTTAAGCATTCTCCAGTGTGATTTGAATGAAGTACCCTAAAGTGAAGGCCCAGTGTTCCCATCCACAGGCCTGGACAAGATGCCAAAGCAGGTAAAAAGAAAAGCAGGAACTGTGTGTGCTAATTAAATTTTACTGCCAGGAGAGAATTCTTGGCTTATTTCCATGCAGTCAAGATTAGGTAACCACTAATGAATATTCACCCCTGCTTCATGAATTGACTGGACCTATTTACTGTGGGTTTGAGCTGTATTAGAGACACCAGGAGTGATTTTTGTTGTTCCCTGGGCTCTGACAGAGCAGGTGTTAATGCAAGCAGCAAGCACATCCTGAGGGTGTTTGTCCAGGAGGATGAATGGGCACGAGAGTTGGGATTTATTTTCACATATTCTTTTACTTTTGGCTGAGCAATCATCGTCTCAAGCTGAAGTGATGCTGAGCAGGGCAGCAGAACCAAGCCCTTCCTCAGGCCTTGCAGTCTCACAGTGGATTTGAGTTGCCTGGAGTAATGCAGGCACACGGGAGGGCACGGGGAGAAAGGGGAGCTGGCAGGAGCTCCTCAGGTCCATGGGGTGTTTCCTAATTGTGGTGTCTGTTCTCTGACAGCAGCAAGCTGCTCAGTGCTCATTCAGAGCAGAATAACAGAAATCACTTGGATGGCAGTGCTCCCTGCATTGCTGAGCTTTCTTTTTCCCTTACTGTGTAAAATTCTGTATTACTGAAAATGAACTACTTATGCTGTCTGCAAAAGATGAAAATGCTCCTAAATGAGTACACTATTGTAGCTTTTTAATTTTTTTTTTAGGAACATGCTAAATGGGGTTTGCAGTGCATTTCCCCTATAATAACGAGCTCAGCTCACATAGTGGGAATGCTGCTAACTACATTTAGCATTTTCTGTATGAACAAGGTGATGCTGTTCATTGGTTAACTTGTGGTACAGCCGAGTAGAGATAGTTTGGAGAACTTTCTGTCAAAGAGAAGGAGATCAGAAGAGGAGTGCATAGAATGCAAAAATCAGGACTGGCATCTTTTCCATTCTTCATTTTCTCTTCTAGCCTCTCCCCTCCCCAGAAATGGCAAACAGGTTCTGGAATCTCTCTTCTGGCTGGTTTTCCATTACATAAAGTGTGTCCTTCCAAATACTGTTGTCAAGGACATGGGAGCCCAGAGGCTGAAATTTGAATATTTTAAGGGGACAAAACTTCAGCGAAGGCAGGGCAGCTCTTCCCCCCAGCACCATTCCTCTGCCCTGGCTGTGAGGTGTGCACTCTGCAGCTTCCACCCTGAAAATGAGAGTCTCTGCTAGGAAAGCTGCATTTGTTTTGGCCTGCAGGGGCTTCCAGCTGTACCTGCAGCCAGCCCTCCCTGCCTCCCTGAGCCCAGGGCACTGCTTGGGTCGAATGCATGACATGCAGAGGCTTAGAAGTGAGCCAGGTGCAAGCACATGGTGTGTGTCTGTGCAGAAGTGCAGTGTGAGCCCCAGGGCACGCTCTCTTGAGTGCTTTTGCTCACAGCCAGAACACTTTTCCAGCATCAGAGCAGGAGGAGGGCAGCTGGGAGGAGGAGCAGCTCACACATCCCCAGGTCTGGCTCCTGCTGAGACTGGACTTCGGAGACATGGGAGCAGCAGAAGAGCTGGGACAGGGGAGGAGGTGAAAGTCCAGCTTGTCACCTTTCACTGGTGCTGATCTGACATCCCCTCCAGGAAAATGGCCAAAGGGAAGATCCTCTCATCCAGAATGACCTCAGTGAATCATTTGAAGAAGAAGTCGGAGCCTTCCTCGGTGATGAAGAGAAACTGCATCTCTTTGACGACCTCACCAAAGTGAATCCAGTGACAACCAGGACAGGTGAGCAGGCAGGGAGAGTCTGCTGAGGGATCCCTTTCCCTGCTGGCCACTGACACGTGGCAGCTCCTGCTCTCACTGCATTAACACCATGAACACAGGAGTTATGTATATCACACCTGCATCACTCTCTTGATCACCTCTACTAAACCTGATAGGTAACACACCTGAGACTTCTGTTACAAACAGGCACAGCAAGAGTCAAACACACTTTGCAAAAATGCTGACAGAAGGTGTTGCTTTACAGTTCTGAAATGTCTTCAAGCAAGATACAGAGTCAACCTGTTCTATACAAATGCTGGCTGCAGCCTGGTGGCTTTAAATCCTTTCCAGCCTTTCTCCTGCCTCTACTCACCTGAGCTCATGAGGGAGTACCACGTTGCACTTTGTCCTCAGGTAACCCTTGTGTTTGAGATCTCTGTCCCTCTGCAGAGCCCAAGTGGCAAACTGCTCCAGATTTATCTGAGCAAAATACACCCACAGGATAAATGCCACTTCTAGTGAAATACTAGTTCTGTTAAAAGAGCAGTGCTGTTTTCAGGTAAATGTCAGATGACCCTTGCTATTGTTGAACTGTGTGGGTACTGTACCCTTAAATGTGAATATTCTCTTTCACTGCCAGGATTTAAAACCTCACATCTTTGCAGTGGCTGAGCAAACCTACAGGAATGTCCAAAAGCAGATGGACCCTGTGAACCAGTCCATCATTGTGAGTGGAGAAAGTGGTGCTGGGAAGGTAAGGAAATGTTTTTCTGTGATATTGCTCTCAAGTTTTGAGCTCTGCCAGTGATTCGTAGTGCAGAGTAGTGCAGTGAATGAGCAAAAATGAATTAAAAACCCCTCTGACACAGCACGTAGCCAATCTGCCCTGCACGACTCTCTTAAAGTGTGTGAAGCATTAAGTGATTGCTGCAGTTAAACACACTCTGCTTAATATAGCAGCTCTTCAGGTGACATCTGTCACTTCTGGAGGGCTGGGTTTGAATCATTCAGCAGGAACTGCACCTGAGGTAATGCCTCAGCCTGCTCAGGGAGCTCGTGTGAGTCTCAGAAAACCCTCTGTAAAGACAGAGCAGTGGATTCAGCTCCTGCCCTGGCCCTCCTGTGCTGGCCCATCCCTGCTCAGGACCATGCTGAGGGTAGTTTTAATCCCAAGAACACGATGCTTTGCTGAATGTTAATGACTCAAAATCCATTCACATTCATGCCATCCCAAGGCAGTAGCTGTTCATTCTGCCTGAGCTTCTGGGTGGTGACACCTTGATGGAAGTGCCATTCAGCAGAGCACTCCCACTGCAGCAGCAGCACTGAAATGTGTGTCTGTGGCGCAGTGTTTCCACTCAACCAGAGCTCTAAACCTGACACAGTTCCTCTCTTCAGCCTCCCCTCCAGCTGCACACTGTGTTTCCAGCAGGCAGCACTGACACAACTGATAGCATGTGAAACACCAAGAGCTACTGTCAGATCTCTCTCTTGCAGACCTGGACCTCTCGCTGCCTGATGAAGTTCTATGCCTCTGTTGCTGCCCCAGCTCTGTCCCCAAAAGGCAACGAAACTGTGGAAAGGATAGAGAAGAGAGTGCTGGATTCCAACCCTGTCATGGAAGCATTTGGTAAATGTGGCTTTTTTAACAGCAAACTGAAGTAATGGCCACTGTGGGAATTTCCTTGGTTCCCACACGACTCCAAGCTATCTCTTGGTCCTCTCCTTAAAAAGAAACTCTTCAAATACTGCAGCCATTTACAGATGACCCTAAATACCTGTATGTGCTGCATGGCAGAGTGGGACCACTCTGACTGTTCTGTGTCTGCCACTGGCAATTTCACAGGGAACGCCTGCACCCTGCGGAATAACAACAGCAGCAGGTTTGGGAAATACATCCAGCTCCAGCTAGACAGGTAAGGATTACTGTGGAAAACCTTACCTGTTGTCTTGTCACGTCCAATCTTTATTATCTTGTTCCTTTAAAGCTTATTTCTGAAGTCTGCCAAAGACACAAAATATCTTTCGAGCGTATTTTGTTTTGCTGGCAGCTTAAACTGTTGTTATTTTCCTTTTTATTTTTCCTGCAAGCTCTCACTCTGATCTCTGAAAGAGCAGTGGAAAAACAGAGATGTAGTTGAGAACTCTGAATAAAATATGAACAGAACTGAAGGTGAACTGCAAAGCATTCACAGTCAGCTGGTCTCAGAACAGCACAAACCCCTCTTGGATTCTGTGGAGAGGTTTTGTTGAAATCTTTGCTCTTTTTCCCTCTCTAGATTCCATCATCTGACTGGTGCTTCCATCCAGACTTTTCTTCTAGAGAAAACAAGAGTTGCCTATCAGGCCCCCAATGAAAGAAACTTCCATATTTTTTATCAGGTTTGCCTTCAGTTAATTTTGCTGGGTATTTCTGACACACAGCAGGGATGAAATCACCAGATTTAGCACAGTTGCAACTTCTAATAATTACCAGTTTCCCTGTCTCCCAGGCTTCCAAATTAAATCATCCTCCCAGTATGTTATTCTTCACTGTCTGGGAGCTGTAAACACCAAAGGCAGAATTCAATTTTTACCTTGTTTTCTGTCTCCAGATCACAAAAGGTGCTACTGCAGAGGAGAGGCTGGAGTGGAACCTTCCAGAAGGGGCCGAGTACCGCTGGCTGCCAAATTCTGAAAGAAACTTAGATGGTAAAGACTAGTTTCATTAATGAATTAATCCATTAACAGTGGCTGGAACTTTAAAGGGAGGCAGGCAAAAATACATCCTGTTCAATCCCCTGGTCAGCCAACAGCAGATGTTTTGCAAAGCCACCTGTATTAATGGGATTCTTTTTAAGTTTCACTTGGCACTACTAAGTCTTAAAGCTTAAAAATCAGTCACCTGGCTTAAAACAGCTGGTTCTGGCCTGGCAGATTTGCACCTCTGTGGCTTTGTTTAGAAACTGTCTTGTCTTTGCACGTGCTTCACCCGACAGAGGCAGAAAAAACCCAGTGGGTTGGTTCTCCAGCTCGTGTGTGGGATTTAGCCAAGCAGCATCCAGCTTGCCCGCCCTCCCCTGACCCCTCCAGCTGGACTGGGCGTGCTGAGATGTTCTGCTTGCCCCTGTTTGTGTGCTTGCCTTTCTCAAGAGCACTCTTTGGCTTTTCAGAGGACTGCTTCGAGGTGACCAGAGGGGCAATGTTCCACCTGGGCATCGGCCGCGCCGCGCAGAGCGCTGTTTTCAAGGTCAGCCAGGCAGCACGAGGCTGCTGGATGTGGGTGTTCCCAGGGTGGGATTGCTGCTGGAATGAATCCCTGCCACTGCTGCTCCTCACTGGAGGGCCCTCAGCTCCACAATCAGGCTGCACAGCCAAAGGTTGGAGCTGAAACTAAAAGTCTGCACCTCTGAGTTTCAGTTTGCCTCCAGGAACTGCAGCGTTTGGAAGTTTGGGATCTGTTTGCTGCCTTTAGTGCAGGAACGTTGAGCTGGGGCTAAAGGGAGGCTCAGGGGACACTGCCTTGGGGGCAGCTGTCCTGAAAAAGCCCCTGATTGTATTCCAGGTGTTATCAGGCCTTCTGCACCTTGGGAATGTTCAATTCTCTAATCCAGTGGATGAATCTCAGCCTTGTGAACTGGAAGACAAAACCAAAGGTGAGGCAACACCAATGCCTTGTTAGTTCAGTGCAGATGCCCAAGGGAAAGGATTAGAGAAAGGAAAGAATGGAGAGAATTCTTTCCTTTATTTAGTTAGTTAATTTAAATTTACTTATTAAATTTATTTAATTATTGACATGTATTAAAATTTATTAAATCAACCAAATTTTCACTTGAGTAATTTTAACTATTATTACTTTTCATTATTAATTCCTTTTAACTACTAAGAAGTCTAATTACTTTATTAATAATTTTAAAATTTAATAAATTTGTTTAAACTGCACGGAATTGATTGCTTTTAAAATTATTAAGTCGAATTTATTTAATCTAAATTCATTTGATTTCTTCATTTAATTCAGAAAGAATTCCTTATTAAAGGAAAGAACTTGAACAATAACCCTGCTGCTGATAGGAGACAATCAAGGCCGTGAGCAGCCCAAAATTTAGGTGTGTTTTTGTGAACAAACAAAAACCCAATGCTCCCCTGCCCTGAGAGATAATATCCTTCCCTGACAGGTCAGGGCAACTGCAGCCTTACCCAGTGATTTCAGGAGGATTATTGGCAGAACTGTGGCTCTTGATTGTAATCTTACTCTGCCATCACAGGGCTGGCAGAAACCTGACCCAGAGGGAGAGCAGGGCTTTTCACATGAAAGCTTGGAAGTTTTCATGGTAAAAGCCAAAAGCCAGTGACAACAAATCTGTTAAACTGCAGCATAAATAGAGGTTGTGGTGCATGTCCTTAGGAGGCCTGTGGATGTGGCTAAAACTGCCCTGAACAGTGAAGTTTCCTGCTTCACATGCTCTGAACTCAAACTACTTAATATTCGAATAATTTTGAATACAGCTCAGCTGAGAAAGATCTTAAATGCTTTGTCAGTAAACACTCATTCTTCTGCACTTCCTTTCCATCCCCAAATCCTTCTGCTTTCTTCCTGGTCATGACTGATTTGTCTGTCTGGATTTTGAGGTCCCTGCTCAAAAGAGGTGAACAAGTAACAAAGACACACCCAGAGAGAAAAACAACTTTCAGCTTTTTCTGGCATTCCCTCATTTTAAAGAGAGGACCTGAAATTCTAGGGGCACTCTACATCCAAATTAAGAGTCTGATTTTGCAAAATTTGCTCCCAAGCTTGGGTGGAAAGATCCAAAATCCACATTTGAGCTGGGGAGCTGATGGAAGTGGCATCTTTCTAGACAATCTTTAGACCTTCCATTCCTTCAGAGGCATGAACACAGCAGGTAACCTTGCACTGTTTGTTCTCCTGACCAAGAGTTTGTGAAGACCACGGGGGATCTGCTCCAGATTCCCGTGGAGGAGCTCCTGGAGTCTTTAAGGATTCGAACAATCACTGCTGGGAAACAGCAGCAAGTGTTCAGGAAGCCATGCTCCAGAGCTGAGTGTGAGACCAGGAGGGACTGCCTGGCCAAAGTCATCTATGCCAGGTAAGGAGGTGCTAATCCTGGGCACTTTTGGGAGGGAGAGGCCAGAGGGATTTACTTGCTGCTGTTTCATGGCAGCACGTCAGAAATTCCTCTTCCTTCCAAGTGACACTGCTGGAAACAGCAGTAAGAGAAACAATTCTGGTTATTGCAAGCAGGCAGCTTCCAGCTAATCCCATTGTTGCTGTCTGCAGGTTGTTTGAGTGGCTGGTTTTGGTCATAAATGAAAACATCTCCACAGATCCCTCAGTGTGGACCAGCTTCATAGGTATGGATATCCCACCCTGGGCTAACTCAGGGGCCAGCAGCCCTCCAAGCTGCTCCTGAACTAAAGCTCCCTGTCCTCCCACATTCCCTCCAGGTTTGCTGGATGTTTATGGGTTTGAAGCCTTCCCTGAAAACAACTTGGAGCAGCTCTGTATTAACTATGCCAACGAGAAGCTGCAGCAGCACTTTGTAGCTCACTACCTGAAGGCACAGCAGGTAATACCCCAAACTGAAGATCAGATCTTCAATATCTGATTTAAACCAGCATCTTTTTGTCACTTTAATTGCATTGCTGTGCCCGTGGTCAGATGGACCCTTCAGTCAGCAATGCCACAGAAAGCAGTGGGAGGGAACAGTGGGGAAAAGAGGGGAGTGTGGGGCAGTTGGAATGACACAGCTTTGTCTCTTGGGGACTGGAAATCTGTCCCCAGCTCCACTGGATCTCTGCCTGCCAGACTGTTTGCTTTTCCTCAAAGAGCTGAACACTTGAGACTAAATTCTTGGGGTAAGTGCAGCCTGAATTGAGATTCTCTTGGAAGATTCTGCCTAGAGCCATGAAGCACAAAATCCCTGAAGAGTGGGGAGCTGCCAGGCTGAGCTTGGTGTGAAGGCAGAGCCCACCAGAACCCTGTCACCTGAACACCTGGGACCTGTGGAGGCCTCCCTGAGCCCAGTCATGCTGAGGCCTTTAAAACAAACCCCAGTGTGCAGCAGCTTTTATCTTGGGGTAAGGAGGGACACAGATGGTGTTGTTTCACAGCAGAGAAGGGGCTCTTGCACCGTGCAGTCCCTCACTGGTCACACACTGCTAATTGCAGCTCTCATCAGAGTCCCTGCCAGGCCTGCTGCTCCACCTCTCCCCACTGCAGATCCATTACCAAAATGCTCTTTGCCATTAACTGGAATCAGGGAAATTGTTTTCTTTATGGCACCAGCGTGCTGGCACCTCCTGCCTCACAGCAGGCTTTTGTCAATTTATTCAGGAGATAAGTATTTCTTTGACTGCAATTTGTGCTTCTGCTATTGCCAGGCTGCTTTCCCTGCCTGCCCTGGTCAGCATGCCAGGGGTTAATGGTCAGGGAAGATGGAAAGCAAGTTCAAGCACACAATTGCTTTGCTTGAAACAGCTCCATGACCTCTGTTTATAGCACCCCTCCCACTCCCTGCCTGCCCTCTTACCTCTGGATCTGGCTGTCCCCCAAACCACTTAAATGCCATTAGTGGCTGTGCTGAGCAAGCTTTTGGCAGGAGGCTTTTCAAATAACTGCCCAGAGCTTGTGCCTGTTAAACACTGCTGACAGTTTGTCCTGTAGTTCAGCATAAATATTGTACCAATTATTCCAACCAGCATCTCCCTGCACTTCCTTTCAGATCAGGCTTTGCTTTAAATGGAGCCCAGTTAGTAAAGTCTGGCACACAAAGGCTGGGCTGGGGCTGTGTCCCAGGGCAAGGAAGGAGTTCTGCTTGTTCCCTGTCCTTCAGGGGAAATCTCAGCACAGCCAGGAGAGGCTTTGTGTGACTGTGGCCTTTGTTTGCTCTTAAAGCTGCCTTGCAGCACTCTGATAAATCCATGGGGTTCCCAAATCCTCAGACAAATTGTCCAGCAGGTTCTGATCCACACCCAAAAGCTACCTGGGGTAGAATATCCTCGAGTGGGGTTTATCTTTCTCAAGCTTGGTGTTGACCTGGAGCTGAGCTGGGATTAACTCCTCAGACAGGGCCTGGATCAGCTGCCCCAGGCACAGAGTTCTGAGCTCTGGTGCCCTCTGCTGCAGAATAACCCCTTCCCTCTTCCTTCAGGAAGAATATGCAGCTGAAGGCCTGCAGTGGTCATTCATAAACTACCAGGATAACCAGACCTGCCTTGATCTGATAGAGGGAAATCCTCTCAGCATTTTTTCCTTGCTGAATGAGGTAAGTGTGATCTAAACGCTTCATTTTTTGGGCCCCGCCTTTGTTTCCTGCCTTTGTCCCACGCCACCAAAGAAAACACAAACACTAAATCAACAGAAAACCTGTCAGCTGTAAAATTTCTGCAGGGCTTCACTTTCAGAAAAATCATGCCACTGCTTCCTCCTGTTCTGAATTGCCTTTTTCCCTCTGATCCTGGATGTTCTGATTCAAATATGAAGCCTCAATTACTTCTTTCCCCCCCTTCCTTCCCAATGTTTCAGGCCTTGCATACTCAAAGCAGCTCTGAAGGTAAAATTGCTACGATTTGAATTTCAAGTGTTGTAGCTTTTAGAGTCAGCTCTCTGGGACAAATCAGAGATGCTGCAATTGTGTGTCCTTTGCAGGAGTGTCGTCTGAACAGACCCTCCAACACTGCCCTCTTCCAAACCAGGATTGAGAAAGCCTTGTCCAGTAATCAGTGCCTAAGTCGAGATAAGTTCAGCAAGAAGCCCAACTTTATCATTTCACATTATGCTGGCAAAGTCTGCTATCAGCTGGCAGCAATGGTGGAGAAAAACAAGGTAGGTGTTTGCAGAAACAGCTGTTTAAAAAAATCTGAAAAGCACCTTACAGGCCTAAAGTGATTTAAATCAAAGCACCACTGACAAATGTATTCAGTGCTGGGTGATGGACATACCTTGCTGAAAGACACACCTTCAGGGACACACAAAACTGGGTGATGTTCTTGGTGGGATTCTCTGAACCATCACTGGCACAAGCAGATGTTTTGTTGCACCTTTGAGCTGAGGCTGAAGTGAACCATCAGGGTTTCTTCCAGTCCTGGGGGATGCAGAATTGTTAATGGCATCAGGGCATTTTTATAGCTACAAACACAGCACTTAATTCCCCCCAAAATTCAGATAAATTTATGAGAAACAAGAGCATGGGTTTCACTACTGAAAGTACTCAAATTTTGGCCATCAGAGAAGAACTGAAATGTGAAATAGTCTGCAGAGAGGAGGGTCCCTTCCCTGCTCTGACATCCCCAGCAATTATAGCAAGTGCTATTATTTATGTAGCAATAAAACACCATCTCTTAATTCAAAGGAATATTTCTAATGTCTGCTGCAGTCTGTGCTTCAGGAATTAAAGCAATCCTGGGAGCTGGAGCTCACTCAGGCTGTGTAACAAGAACAGTGTTGGGAGCAGTTGTACATTTAACTGGATTTGCTGAATGTTGAGCCAAACGTTGTTTTCCATTCCTAAATGTGACTATGAATGAATGCACGTCGTCAGATTTGAAACTGCAGCTGTGCTCACATCAAATTTGGCATCAGAAATACTGTTCCATCTCTGGATGTGGAATTCTGGGTTATTTTCAGAGGTGCAGGTGCCTGCCAGGTCCAGATACTGACGGGTCATGTCTGTTTGCAGGATGCTGTTCCACCAGAGCTGGTCCACGTCCTGCAGAACTCAAAGGACCCTTTGCTTCAAAAATTATTTCCTGTGTCAGAAAAGAACCAAAATAACACCAAAACCCAGAACAAAGCAGCTGTTGTTACAGTGGTGTCCAAGTTCAAGGTACATCCTATTCAGGTTTCTGCTGTAATTTTGGAGACTTTCTGGATTTGCCATCAGCAGTTTGATGAAGGCATCCACAGAGTGGGTATTTTTGCTCCAGCACCGAGCCTGTAAAGCCATCCTTGCCAAGAGCAGCTTCACGGGGTGGATGGAAGATCCCTGAGGAGGGGGAGCCCTGCTGAACCCTGTGTTTGTTCCCTGCAGAGCTCCCTGGAACACCTGATGGAGATTTTGAGCAGAACCACACCCCATTACATCCGCTGCATCAAGCCTAACGCTGACTGCAAGGCCATGACTTTCAGAAGAGAAGAGGTAACTCTCCCAAAGCCTTTCCCCAGGGCTTGGCACTGGGTTTCTTAGGATCTTGAGTCACTTGCAAAGCTCTTTGCACAGCACATTTTGAAACAGCTCTTTCTCCTTTGAGATAAACAACCTTTCAGAGTCACTGAGGTGCTTGTCCAAAACAGCTCCTCAGCACAGCAGCTCTTCCAGCTGCACCTTGCTTGTTGCTGGGGTGCTTTGGGGTGCTGCCCTGGAGACAGATGGAGGTGATCTGAGCAGCCCTGGGCACACAGATTCCTTCAAACCAAAACTGTGCCTGGAGTGCAGGAAGCTGAGAAGCTTTGAGAGCAGAGCAGATGCTTAAGTTGTAACTAGAGAACCTCATCTGATGGGCAATCAGGCTTGAAACAGCCCTGGAATCTGCTGAGCATGGAAATACCAACCCTGAGCATGGAAATACCAGCACTGGCTTCTCACACCCTGCTGGGCACTGCTGGCTGGGGAAGCCCAGGACAGGGCACACAAGGAGCAGCTTCACAAAAGTCTGCCTTGCCTAAACCATCTCAATTTGTGCCTCAGGTTCTCAGCCAGCTCCAGGCCTGTGGAATAGTGGAAGCCATCAGCATCAGTGCAGCAGGTTTCCCAGTCAGGTGAGTCCAGCTTCTTCAGCACAATCCATTTCTATAGCAATTAGTGGCATTTAGTTATTCAGAAGGGCTTATAAGCAGGAAACCCAAATATCCAAGCACAATTCCTGCCCAGGCTTTGCTACAGTCACTGGGAAATCTGAATTTCTTCAGAAGTTCTGGACTTTCTGGCCTGTTTGACCATTTAGGCATCAGTCTGTTTACTGGGAAATCTGAATTTCTTCAGAAGTTCTGGACTTTCTGGCCTGTTTGACCATTTAGGCATCAGTCTGTTTGCATCCCATGCACTGGCTCCACTACGCCACTCTGGAATTTTCCCCCTTCAAAGGATGAGTTATTTACCATACAGCAGAAAGAATCAGTTATTTACCATACAGTAAAAAGGATCAGTTATTTACAGGAATGATTCTTGCCTGGGATTCACTGACAAGTCATTTGTCTCTCAGGATCCCTTTCCAAAGTTTCACTGAGCGCTACGAGCTGCTGAGAAAATCCTGGGGCAAAAGAAGAGTGTGGGATAAAAGCAGCTCTCATCCTGCTGAGAAGAAAGGTAAGTTTCTTCAGGTAATCCCTCTGCCATCAAGTGAAATTGTCACTGCACCCATCTGGTATGACACAGATCAGATAATTGCTGTATTCACCACTATTCTCAAAATACTTCTTTAACCTCTCACCAACCTGAGTTTCTAATTTGCTTAACACTTAAAATCTTTCCCCTCACTGCTGGTTTTCTGTGTTTCTCCTGGATGGAACAGTCACAGTTACAGTGGTGTCTGGGGCTCCCCTCACCCAATATAATTTGATTTAGAGTTGATTCTTCAGCAGACTTGCAAACCACTTACCTTTTGCCTTCTCTTCCTTTTCCTTCCTTTCTTTCCCCCCCTCCTCATTTCCTTGCTGAATCACTGACCTTCCAGCTCACCTGGACTCTGCTGCTTCTTCCACCTCTTGCAAACTTCTCTTTTTCTAAGCAAGAGTGAGGATGGACTTTAACAAACACAATCCAGCCTACAGGTAATGCCTTTGCTTTGAACTCCTGAGAGGAGGAGCTCATCAGGTGGTTACATTTAATGCTGAAGGTTACTGCAGCCCTTTTCTGCCCCTCAAATGAATCCCCTCTGCACCCAGTGGGTCTGTTCAACGAGCAGCAGCTGTGGGAAGCAGGGCCAGCCTGTTCAGATGAGTAAAACTGGTGGAAATTTGTTCACCCTGTGGAAATGGGGTGAAGTAAGGAAGTGCAGGCTGGAGAATTACTTACACAGGGGATCTTTCCCCCTCAATTACAAACCCATTAACTGCAAAGCCTCTCTGTGATAGGTTTTTAGTCCTTTTTATCTTCAGGGGGTAATAAGCTGCAAACAAAGCAAAACAATTGCCCAAACACAGGGATAAGCTTTTGGTTCCCTTATCAACCATCAGAGCCACCAGATGTCTTCCTGTAAGCAAGAATTGCTTCTATTTGCTTTCAGGACCTTAAAATGCTCTCATCTCCTCAGAAATATTTACAGCAGAAAAGCAAACAGTATCCAGGATGAAATGATGCAAAACCCATCCAGCCCTGTGCATGCAGGAACTCCTGCAACAATCTCTTGTTCCAGGTCCATATTAAGTCTATTTCCAAAGAGATTCATCTGGCTGACCTGTTTGTAATGTAAAAGATTGTGCACTGTGTCCCAGAAATGGCTTTAATAACCTGTAATTGCTGCCATAAATTCCTGCTCAGTACAGGACCCTGTAGCTGCTCCCAGTGCTCTGTGACAGCTGCACAATTGTGCAGAATTTGTTTCCCCTTCCTGCACTTTTCAGTACATTAAGGCCACAGTTCCCTGCCTGTTGTTCTTTGCTCCCACAGCTTTGAGTTTGGAGTATTTAATGGGATTTTCTTAGGACTGAGCTGCTCAGTCTGTTCTTAATTGCACTGCTGCTGCTTTCTCGTGCTGCCATGAAGGATGCCTGGAATGGGAGAACACCTGAGCCCTCCCTGTTTCAGTCTAGAGCTACCCCAAATGACAATTTTACCTGTGGGGAGCAGAGGTGATAACAGATGAGAAGGCAGCACCCAACCACAGCCCAGTTAAAACACCCCACACTGCTTTTCTGGTTGCTGGCACCTGGTGGAGTCTGTGCTGCCACATTTTAGCCTTAAACACAGCCAGACCAAGTGCTCTCAGCCACCTCCTCCTCCCCTCTTGCTGCAGGTGTTTCCCCTCTAAATGGCCAGGAAATCTCAGTGCAAAGACAATTCCCTGGGCCTGATTTCCAGATTTTGTGATGCCTCCTCCTTCATGCTTCGCTTCCAGGTGAGGCTCCAGTGATGGATGGTGACAAAGCACCACGTGCTGCTGTTCTGGAGATCCTTCAGGATGCTGTCAGGGGACAGACCCCTGCTCAGGAAACAGGGAATGGAGCAGAAATCCCCTCAGTCTACTGTGGCAAAACCAAAGTGTTCCTGGCCAATTCCATGGTAAGTGCTGTTCCCTGGCTGGTGGCTCTGCAGTGCTGCTGCCTCAGGGCCATTCTGCCACTCCTGCCAAGCCAGTGGCACCAGAATTGGGCATTTCCCACCCAGTTATCAAACTCAGCCAAGCACCCATCAGAATCCAGCTCTGCAGAGCACTTGGTGTCATGGCCTCTGCGTTGCCAGTGGACAGGGAGCTGCACTAGAGTTGTCAGAGTTCCAGTAAAGATGTGGTTACATTTACTTTAGCTTTCCTTAGCTCCACATGACAGATTTGGCTGCCCCAACAGCTACACAGCTTCCTTGGGAAAGGGAGGAAGGGGACAAAGGCACATCTGCCAAGTTTGCAGGATGCAGCCCTAGAAGCAGCCCCTTCAGTGCAGCTGGGTATGAACCTGCTGCTGCTGCTGGCACTTTGGGAGGCTCCACTTTCCCCCCCAGGAACTTCCACTCTCATTTCCGTGTTACCTAAAAAGCACTGATGATGTGCTGTCACTTCCCAAACCTAATCCAGCAGTCCTGGACACTGGAATGGGGCTGAGGCCCCTGACAAACACCCAGAGGCTGTGAAAGAGGGAAGAGTTGTGAGCACAGTTCCACCCCTAACTCCAGGCTCCTGTTCCCCACTGCAGCTGGAGCTCCTGGAAGCCAGGAGAGCAGAGGTGTTAAATGAGAAGGCATTTTGCATCCAGTGCTGCTGGAGAAGATTTAAAGAGAAGAAAACAGCAAAGGAGAAACGCTGTGCAACTCTCATCCAAGCAGGTGACTTGCTAAGGGTGGGGCTGAAATAACACCACAAGGGCCATTTCCAGTCACACTGGGGCACTGGAGTGGGTAAGTGCCATCTCTCACACTGTGTGCAAGAGCTGCTGAGATCTCTGCACTCAGCTTTGTCTCCATTCAACCCTCAGCTGTTCGTTCCTGGCTGGCCAAGAACCGCTTGCAGAGGATGCGCAGGGCTGCCGGTGTCATCCAGCGGGGCTGGAGGAGATGGAAAGTGAGTTTGGGGGACAGGACAGCACTGGAAGGGAGCCTGAGCCTTTTCAGTGTCTGACAGCTACAAACCCAGTGCTCCAGGAAACTCTTCTCCAGCTCAGGAGCAGGTGTCACTTCCCAAACCTAATCCAGCAGTCATAGGACACTGGAGTGAGGCTGTCGTCCCCTGTACAGCTGCTTCTGGTTCATCCTGCAGAATAAACTCATTCCTTACCTGCATGGAAACTGGGGGGGGCTGTCCTTCCACATCCCCTCTTTTTTGGACTCAGTTTTGCAATCCTAAGTTGTGACATTTGAGAATCTTGTTGTTCCGTGTCTTTGTAGGTGAAAGCCACGCTGGCAGCAGCAGAGCTGGACGACGGGGAAGGACAGGAGTTCCCAGCTCCTGGAGCCACCTTGGCCAAACCTGCCTGTTCCTTGGACACAACGTGGCCCCTGCAGGCAGCTGTGCAGCTCTGGCCCCTGGGCCTGGTGCTGGCTGCTGCCCCTGCCCGCGCCGCGGGGCCCCGGCGGGCGCTGGCGCTGCTCAGTGGCCTCAGGGGGCTGCAGGAGGGCTCCAGGGGGGCCCTGGGCTGTGGCATCGCCTCCATCAGAGCCCTCCCACAGGTACCCACACCCCCCTCCCCCCTGCCTGCAGCACCTGGAGCCTGGGAACGGGCTGGGACAGCATTTCCCACCAGCCACGGGCACTGAATCTGCACTGTTACAAATCACCTTGGGGTCTGGGGGGGAACATCTTTGTGTTGGCACCAAATTCTGTGTGCAGGAACTGCCACAGCTGCTGCAAAGTGTGCCAGGCTCAGTGCTGAGCACTCCAGCCTCCAGAGTCTCAGCTGGGTTCAGTTCAGTTCACAGCACTGGCACCTTTTGTAGCAACCACTTCTCTTAAATCCATTTGTAGTGGACTCCTCTGGAGGAGTTCCTCATCCACCAGTGCTCCATCTACTCAAGAACTACATGTGAATAACACGAGCAGCTGCACATCTGGCTGAAAGCTCTCCCCCTCTTGTCCTTGCAGGGCTCTGTCAAGTTCCACTGCAGGAGGTCCCCCCTGCACTTTGCCAACGTCAGCCCCCACACCGAGGCCTTTTCCATCACGGGATTCAACCAGATCCTGCTGGACAGAAAGGAGCTCCTGCCCACATAGCTCTGCCCCCTGCCTTGGCTCCAGGGAGGGCTCCCTGCAAGCTGCTGCTTTCAAATCACTCAATGTCCACTTCTGCTGCTACCTCAGAGCTTCCACAGCGCTGCCTTGTACGTCCAACGAGCTGGAATGGAGCACAGGTTATAATCCACATTGTAATAGACACTAAATTACACTTAGAGTATGTGGGGGCAGCTCCTCATCCCCCAACACCTCACAGGAAATATCCACACTATGGGAACAAATCAATTCAAACAGATCAGGTGCTTGAAGCAATGAATACTTGAACTGAATGCTGCTGGCACTGCCTGCACGAGCCAGAGGCTGCTCCTGAGAGAGCAAATAATGCAAATAAACATTCCTGATTCCTGCTGGATCCTCAGAGGTGCAACCGTCCTGACTGGCCACGAGTGTCCCCAAGGGAGTGAGGAGCAGCCAGCTGCAGCACCAGGGGCAGATGTCTCAGGGAAAAGCAGGGCTGGGCTCTTGCTTTTAGCTACAGAACCAAAATTTGTGAGCTCTCACAGCTGCCAGAGCTCCCCAAACAGCACCACCCTGCCCAGGGCCTCACCAGGGCTGCTCTGTACCCTCCCTCTGTTGCTCATGGATCCTGAAAATGTTCAGCTGCTGTGTATGTCATTTAAAATAAAACTGCTCAATGCCTTGTCAAGGTGTCTGACCCTTCCCAACAAAAACATTTCAGAGTACTCGTGGAGTAAAATAAATGCAAATACATTTAATATTGTCACAACACTTCCCGTGGCTGCCAGCATTTCTGTGCCAACAGAAAGTAAGTAAAAATGGAAGTAAAAATGTGTCCCAACACAACCCTGCCCCTGTCTGCCAGCCCTGAACTGAAATCAGAGCAGGCAGCCACGGGCAAAGTGGCCGAGACACACAAGGGAGCAGCTCTGGCTGCTGGCAACCCCCAAAAAATAAAAATCTCAAGGAGGAGGAAAAAGAATCATTGTCCTGGTAGCTCACTCGGGGAGGACGTTCTCCTTCTCGGGAGGCTCCACAATGCTCAGGCAGCAATCTGCAAACTCCACGAACAGCGGCTCCTGCATGAGCCTCCTCATGAGGGAGCTTTTGTCCTGCGCCCGGTCGATGGTGAGCAGCAGCTGCCGCAGGTGGGGGTTCAGCAGCAAATCCCGCAGCTCCTCTGACTCCCCTGGAACGAGGGGAACCCCGGAGTTACTGTCCTGCCCTTGCTAACAAACCCCCGAAGGCGCAAATCCAGCTTTTAACGCGTTTAGGCGGGATAAGCTGCAGCTCCGTGCAGTTTATTCCTGCTCGTTCCGCCAGCCCCAATCCCCCGAATTACCCAGGAGCTTGAGTTTCTGCAGCGGGACGCGGTCCTGCTCGTCCTCCTCGCTCAGGATGTCCTCCAGGGCCCAGGGGCCGTGTGCGGGGCCCTGCCCGGCCGCCTCCCGCTGCCGCTNGGCCCCCCCCCCGCGGCCGCTCCCGCCGGGGCTCGGGCGCGCAGTGCTCTGCGGACACACCCGCGTCAGCCCCGGGCCGAACCCGGGCCGAACCCGGGCCCTCCCGGCCCCCCGGGCCCGCACTCACCGCGGTGGGTCCGGCAGCACGGCACGGAGCA
>VYXD01008570.1:411273-472345 GCA_013397195.1 Hylia prasina | reverse complement strand
CCCTCCCCGCCCGTCCCTCGCTCACTAAGCGGTGTCGCAGCGCGGACAGCGGTACCGGGCCGCGCCCCCCGCCCCGCACTCCGCGCACGGCCCCGGGACCCGCATGGCCGCGCCCGCCGCTTCCGCTTCCGCTTCCGCTCTGCCAGCCAGAGCTGCTAATCCACCGCCGAGCGCCGCCTGCCAGGCGCGCTTAATCCACCGCCGAGCGCAGCCCTACGCGGGGCGTTTTCTCGAGCTACGTACAGATATTTCTATAAATAAATAAATGTAGAGAGATATGTGGACATAGATAGACAGAGAGACAGCTCTGTATATGGGGAAAGAAGGAGGGAGTGGAGAGAGAGATGTATATATCGAGATAGGGATAGAGCTGTAGATATGGGCATATATAAAACATAAAAATAGATGGAGATATGGAGATATGGATCTATGGATACGTAATTTATGGATATAATAGGGAAATATAGAGAGTTAGATATAGATAGATCGATAGATAGAAAGATAAGGAAACAACAACGAAGCAAAGAAACTGGAAAGAAGTCCCTGAAACTCCAAGGGCTGCTGTGGGTGGGACTGTGTGCCCCGAATGTGAGAACGTCATCACCGTGTGGATTTTCATGGAATTTTATTGCTGTGCGTTGATGAAATACCACAGAGCAGCAGCTGAGCAGTGCAGAACCAGAAACAGGAGCTGATGTCACAAAATCTATCCAATCCAGGCTTCTAAAGAAGTTTAAACATTGAGATTCTTCTAGGAAATATCCCAGTGTAACTAAGACTAAGCACCCATCTCCACTAGGATCAGAGTAATATCTACTAAATAAATATTCAGTAACCAACCCTTTTTTCTTTTGAGAGGGAGGAGTTAAGACCTTTCTCTGTTGCAAAACACCTGGTCTTGACATTTTTATTTCTTTCTGTCCAGGCAACTTGACTGCAGCTCTGATCCTGAAGAACTCAGCCAAGGTTTTCACCTGGAACAGCACACATTTCACAAGCCAGGGACTCGAGTGTGCCCTTAAAAGCAGAAATATGAAAGTGCAGCCAAAATATCTCACAAAAGCACCTCATCCAGCAATTAAAATTACAGCAGCTGAGTGCCCCTGTTAATAAAGATTCACCCAGCAGCCAAAACTCACAATTTGTCTGACTCCACAAGAAAGTAAAACGCCGCTTCCCCCCAAAATTCCTGGGAATTTTCCAGCTGTTTCAGCCTCTCCAGAGGCACAGCCCGCAGCAGGGGGACGGGAGGGCGAGCACAAAGCAAACACCGTTAATGGAGTTATTTTTAACCGCAGGGAGAGCAGCTCCCCTGTTCCCACTGGACAGAGCAGGGGCGCCCGCAGCTCCCCGAGGGACAGCGGGGACTCTGCCGGGGAGGGAACCACGGCTCTGCCCGGGCTGGAAAACACCTGGGACACCCCTCAGCACCCAGCCGCGTCCTCCAGGGCCTCCCCCGCGGGTTCTGCAGCCCGTCCCTGCGGGTTTGGGGCCGCGGGAGGAGGTCACAGGTCCTGGATGGTGCAGGCGCGCAGGCGGCCGGGCGAGAGGCACCGCAGCGCCTTCAGCTTGGCCCCCAGCTCCCGGAGCTTCAGCGTGTAGAGCAGGGGGTTGCCCAGGCAGGTGATGGTGATGAGCATGGCCGTGCAGTTCCTGAAGATGTACACCCCGGGGTAGAGGTCGGCGTGGCAGCGCCGGTTGGCGGCGTCGAAGATGACGCCGGCGAAGAAGGGCGCGTAGGACACCAGGGCCAGCAGCCAGATGGAGATGCTGGTCCTGGCCACCTGCGTCTCCGCCGACTTGTAGGTGCCCGTGGCTTGGCCGCACGCCTGCATCCTCAGCTTCCTCTTCCTCAGGATGAGGATGATCCTCAGGTAGGTGAAGAGAGGCACGAGGAAGGCCAGCACCACGTTGGGCAGGGTGATGAAGACGAGGTAGTCGACGCAGAAGGGGCTGTAGAGCACCGAGACGCTCCTGCCCGCCTGCAGGCAGTTCCAGCCCAGCAGTGGCAGGCAGCCCAGGAAGAAAGCCAGGACCCAGCTGACGAAGACCACGGCGATGGAGTGGCTCCTGGCCACCCTGAACCTCGTCCTCATGCTCCTGGCCACGGCCAGGTAGCGCTCGATGCCGATGCTCACCAGGTTGTAGATGGTGGACAGGATGGACGTGGTGAACAGGGCGTAGGGAGCCAGCATGTCCCAGGAGCCAAAGACAGTGATGTCGGGGTCAGTGATGAACAGCATGGAGATCCAGAAGCCAGAGAAGCTGGTGAAGAGGTCAGAGACGGCCAGGTTGCAGAAGAGGATGGAGATGGGCTTGTGCAGGTCCCTGGTGGCCAGGCGGGTGACGATGACGGTGCAGTTGAAGATGATGGAGGCGACGTTGATGGTCAGCTGGGGGACGCCCAGGGCCAGCACCAAGTAATGGCTCCAGATCTTGGTGTAGTTGGCAGAGCAGTTGGGGAATCCATTCATGGTGGGAAATGCTCCTTCCAGCCGGCCGTGCTCATCCCGTGCTCCCCGAGAGCTCCCGCCTCGCTCCCCCGACGCGCAGCTCCTGCTGCCACATCATATCACCGTGACAGGGATTAAACTTTAACCAGGCGTGTTTTTAAATATTTGGGTTGCCAGCGCGGGGCTGTGCCGTTCACCTGGGGGTTGCTAGGATAGCCCAAACTGCAGAGCACATTTCCCACACGGATGAGCTGCTGGAAACAACCTTTGACAGGAACAAAGCCCGGCCGGGGCTCGGGGAGACGAGTGCTCACGCCTGCAGCTTGAAGTTCTTCCTTCTGAAATGAAGTTAATTCGGCTTGAGCTCGTTAATTAATTAAATCCTAAAGGATTAGAGAGTCGGGAGAGGGAGAGCAGAACTTTGTGGGTTTGGAGGGGGGAAATAAAACATCAGTGCTGTGGCAGCAGCCTGGACATCCCCAGCCCAGAAAATGCCCTTTTCCCACTTAATCCTTCCACGGTAACAGCTAAAACCCAACCAGCATCACTACCCATGCCTTTGCTACAGGATCTCTTGTGTTCATTTCTTGTGGCTTGTTCATTAATAAACCACTATCAACTTTTCTTTCTCCATCTTTTTAAATGCCAATGGTTTTTGAGAACTTAGATTGAAAATAGCTGAGGCCTGGAGGGGAAAAAAAGCTCTGGGGACACACATTCCATGCTCTCAGCAGAGGGCAGTGCTGGAATAAAATACTGGGTACAGAGGGAGCAGGGAGATTTTAAACAGCTGAGCAGTCCAGGTGAGCAGGACAATTATCCAGGGAAAGCTAGGTTATTTATTCTGATTCAGTTCACAGTTTATTGTTACCTTGGCAAAGGATTCACCTTCACTGGTCACAGTTTTCTACCACGGCCTTGCCAAAGCAGCTCAGCTGAATCTGTGGGCTGCCCCATTCAGCACTGATCATCACAGCAGCAGTTCCAGCCCCAGAGATGGGGATCTGTGAACTCTGATAGCTCTGCCAAATTTAAAATGTAAGAAATTTAGCCTATAGTTTTGAGTTTAAAAAGGGGAAATCTAAGGCTTTTTTTTTCTTTCTTTCTATTGAAGTGCATGAAATAATACACAATTTTTGTGTCCTAGGAATACTTTATATTCAGTTAATACACTTTTTAAGCACGATTATTACACTTTATACAAGTCTAAGTGAGCAGTAAGTATTTCAGATGGTCACAAGGGGAATGATTACACAGAAATAAGGGCTGAGAATTGACCAGTCAAGCCTGGGGGTACATGAACACCCTATGAAACGTTCCTCTCCCAGTGCCCCAGATAAAACACCCTCTGCAATCCCAGGGGGAGCAGCCCTGGCAGCCACACCTGCGGTGTGAGGTTGCTGCAGAACAAAGGCCCCACTCTTTGTGCCACCTCTGTGCCAGCCCAGCAAATCCTTTCCCTCCCAGCAGAGGTGGCAGCACGGCCCGGGTGGGCACAGGCACCTGTGATGAACAGAACATCCTCAAAGCAAAACGCCTTTGAAAACACCCCCGTGGCTAAAAATAACTCCTGTGTGAATTTGGGCTCCAAAGGGCTCCAGATATTCCTGAAAATGCTGCTTGAAGTTGCTCTGATTTGAAAATTCCCTGCTCGAGCACAAAACGCTAAACGATGTGAGCTCAGAATGTAATTAAAGTAATATCAAGTGGTATAAATAGCTCTCCACAGAAGATTTGTAATCTGATTTCCCTAATAGAATTGCATACAAATTACCATCATGTGTCTGGATTAAGGGAGACAATAGTGTGGAAGCTGCTTTTTTAGTGGGCTTTAATATACAGAAACCCCCAGATTTATATATTCCAACCCTTTATGATGCAGTTGAAGCTCTCAAAAGCAGATGAAAAATATTTTAAATTTTAAGCCCCACTGTCTCATGAAACAACCTCAGTTCAAGGGCATTTTTCCACTCCCATATTCCAGGAACTGTGCAGCATTCCCTGCCCTTACCTCACTATACACCGGTGAGGAAATTGTTATCTGCATCCTATAAATGGGGAAAGAACAATCCCATTGTTTGTTTAAGGTGACACAGGATTCCAGGGAACACAATCTAATCTCCAGGATCTCAGGCTGACACCTCAAACACTGACTGTGCCTTGCTCAGGGCAGCCTTTGATTTATACTTACTGAGATTTCACCTTCTGTAACACTTTTTTTTCTTTTAGTTCTGTGATTGCATTCACATTTCTTTATCCGAATGCCCAATTTGTGTTGATGTGTGTGTAAGAAATGGCCTCATTCTGTGGGATTGTCTGTTGATTGTGCCTGTGGGGAAGACAATAACCACTGACCACTGAGGGGACTGAGAAAGGGGCATCAGAGGCTTCAGGCTGAATTTTTAGTGATGTTTAAGTGTGGAAATTCCAAGTGCACCCACCTGGGCTGGCAGCCTCAGAATTGCCCCCAGCTGCAGCTCTCAGCCCCCCAGTGGGACCCACGAGGGCTCAGGAGGAAAAGCCCCTGATTTTGTGGCTGGGACAGGCCAAAATCCATCCCAAAGCAGGGAATTCATCCAGGAGCTGAGCCCCAGCTCTCACAGCATCCCTTGGGCAGCTCCCACCCTCAGCTTGGGCTGAGCACAGCAACCCTGGCTCCTCTGTGCTGAGCTCACCAGGAAACTGGAGTTGTGCCTGAAACTGCAGAGAAAAGCTGCCCCTCTGTGATGGATTTGGGAATCCCACAGCACGGGGAGAGAGGAGATGTGGCAGGAGCCACGGGAGATTTGGTGTCGCTTGTGAAGTCACAGGAAAACCCAAAAAGGAAGAGGGGTTTCGCTGCCCTGCTTTCTGCCCCGTCACAGTCTTCAGTTCCTGACACCAAACCTTGGGAAATGGGATGGGTCTGCTTTGTCCCTGCACTCAGCTCTGCACTGTCACCACACCTGGGCCCAAAAATGCCAAGCAGGGTCAGCAGCTCAGCAGAATCATTCCATGAACCCAAGTGTCAGTGCCAGCCAAGCTGTGGGGTCAGAGCATCCCTCTGCCCAGCCTCTCCACGGGCATCTGCAAGGAAGAAACAGCCAGGAAAGGGAGTAATACAAATAAGGAGCCTATTTATCCAATTTATGTTTCAATTTATGCAGATTAAAGCCTTCCTTTCTGGAGAGGAAGGCACAAATGGGGTGTGTGATCTCCTTCCAAGATTTTTTCGGAGCTGTTTGGAAAACACAGAGCTCTGCTCCTCCCTCCCCCAGCCGCTCTCTGGGAGGAATTTTTGCCTCCCAGGTTTGGAGTGATCCCCTTGGAGAAGCTGTGGGTTCAGGTGTGTGGCAGTCAGAGCCTCCCCACTGACGGGCTGGCTGTGAAGAAGGCAGAACACACCTGATCCCTGCTCCCAGCTGCTCCGGGGAGTGCCTTGTGCTGGGACAGAATTCCCAGTGCAGCAGGGGCAGGGAGAATCAGCCAGCCCACGTTTGCACGTGGAAGATGAAGCTTTAATGTTTCTGCTTCACCAAGAGCCCTGAAATCCCAGATTTCCTGTTCAGTGGTGTGGGAGCTCTAAGGAATAAAACGACAGCACACAGCTGAATGGAGAGCACTCAGTGTTTTCTCACTCTGCAGGGTGGGATTCCCAACCACCCACTCAGTAATCCTGGAATCCATCTGTTTGAAATCCCTTGGAAGTGTTTCCCTGTCCCACTGCAGGGGCAGGCCCAGCTCATCTCTGCCCAGCCCTGGACTCAAGCCAGCCTCACCCTCTCAGCCTTTGCTGCTGTGGCTCTCAAGGCCACCAAATGAGGGCAGTTTTTATTGGATTTGATATTCCCTGTCCTTCCCTACCCTGTAGCTGCCAGGAAAAACCAGCCTGGAATTCAGAGATCTGCTTGACTTTGTGTCATCTCCTCTGACCTCCCACATCTTCAGGTTCAATATCCAGAAATCTTTATTCAAATTCACCCAGTTCTGGGCATCTCAGGGCAGTTTGGGTTGTGAAAGGGATCAGAATCTCCTGAAGTGCAACGATGCCATCAAGAACTGACATCCAAGCCCCTGTCAGGGGAGTTTCCTTAGGGAAAAAAAACAACCAGAAAAATGAGGAGGTCAAATTATGCCAGCCCTGCTTATTTAGATGAGAAGCTTTAGAAGGAAAGGGAATGTCTTTGCCTGAGTGTGCCTTCACTTCTGAGCTCAAATAAAGGCTTAATTAACGTGACTGCAGTGCAGCTTATTGCCACTTTGATAAGTACAGGCTGGAAGGTTTAGAAACAAAAAGAAGGGAAAAAAAAAAAATCAAGAATCCTGATTTTCAAGACCAAAAATTCTAACCCTCATCTTTTCAGTCCTGAACAGAGGAACTCAAGGAAATAGAGCAGAGGAAAAATAAATCCAGAGGTGTTGGTTGAGCTCCCCGGTGAGGAGCATCCCAGGGAAGGAGGGAATTGTCTCTTGGATGCCCTTGGAGCTGCAGCCGGCCCCGCCCGCTGCTCTGCGTGCTCAGCACTCACCTGGCCCCGAGAGACCTCGGCGGGGACAAAATTCCACCCATTCCCTCATTGTCCTCCCCCTGCAGGAATTCCTTACCTCATCACCATGTGCGAGGCAGATCAGCGCCTGTGCAGGGTGGAAAAACACTCCCCGGCAGGTCTCCATTGTCGGGGGGGGTGTTTATATTTGTATTTATTTTTATGACTAAAGGAGCTGCTCTGGGTCTGTCCCGGTGTCAGTGCAGCTCCTCAGCGAGAGCAGCCGGGCGAGGAGAGATTTCTTGGCTCCTTTTGGTTGAATTCAGCCTCTCCTGGATGACTCTGCAGGCTCAGCTGGGCTGGAATAACATCCCCACACTCTCTCCATCCTCTTCCAGCGCTGGGGTTCTACCCCCGCGGACATTTGGGGAAGAAGTTTCCTTCATTTGTTTTCCTCAGCTGGATCAAAACCCACTGCCCCCCAAAAATCCCAAAGATGATGTCTCTGCAATGAAGCTTTTCTTGGTTGAGTGTGAAGTCTGAGCTGCCCCTGAATCGTGTTTAATTCCAATACTGAAATGTAAAAATGTAGATAGGAAAACAAAGGGGAACAAACATAAAAATCCGTGTGTGTATCACAGTACAGCAGCAGAAAGCTGAGAAAAATGATTGTTTTAAAAAATGTATCGTTGCTTAATTACGTACATAAGGTGTTTTATGTCACCTAATAAACATTTCCTGTTGCTGCACATGGAATTCCCATTTTCCAGTGCCACAAATCAACTCCAATCCTGTTTGCAGAACTGTGGGGTAGAAGTGGGGGGGAGCTGGGGTTTTATTTGTGCCCCTGGGCTTTTTTTTTTAAAAGGAAACATTAACTATGACCCACGTATTAATTGAATGTCATGAGGCTGCCAGGAGAAAAACCTCTCAGTAAATAAAAATATGGCATTTTACTCCTGGGCTGCTAAACCTGTGCAGGTTGCAAAGCCTCAGTTTTTCACTAAAGGCTCCTTGCCCAGTGCCAGAAAGCCTCACTCCTCTTGCCATTCACTTGGGAGAATGAATAAATTTAGGCAAATCAGGAGCAGGGCAAATCTGGAGAAATTACAAAGGGGAGGAGTTCACCTTCCTGCTATGGCTTTCAGGTCTGTCCTGGACTTCTTACTCCAGTATAAAACTGAGAGCAGAAATATGATCACGTCCTGAGGAGCCTAATCAATTCTGGTGTCAACAGTGAGCCCGTTTAAAACAGAGAATGGAATTGCTGTTCCTTGCTCTGCTCTGCCTGCACATTCTCAAGACAGAGGCAGTGGGTAAGTCCTTCCCTGCTCTTTCTAACCCCTCGTTAAGGTTCTCTTATTTCTGATCTGTTTCTGACTTAGCAGGACATGCAGTGCAGGCTCTCTGATTCTTCTCTATGGTAAATGAAGGATGATTTATTTATTTCTCTGCCTTTTATTATTTGTGTTGCAACAGCAAGGATAGGTTTTTCTCATGAATGAATGAGTGCTTTGGGGGTTTCTTTTCACCTTTAGAGATTCTATCTGCCTTCCTCCTCCAAGAAAAATCAATGAGCTTTGACTTGATCTCTGTATTTTATTATGTACGTGCATTTTAAATACCAAAACTTAATTTCTTTATCTTTAAAACCCCTTTAAACCTGAAAGAAATGGCTTGTTTGAAATTTCTACTCCCTTTGCTTTGCTGTGTATGATCCAAGATGAAATTCTGCTGAGAGAGAAAGAACAATATGTCTCTGCTGCATCAGCCCAGCAGCCCCATCTATTTTTGCTCCCTGGGCACTATAAGTACACTGTGCACTTAGGATGGCTCAATTAAACAGAGATCTATAATTAGTATTGAAAAATGCAGAAGGTATTTTTCCCCCTCCTGCTTCTATTCAATCAGCAACGCTGAATAAATCCCCTTTTTCCCATGCAAATACCAGCACAGAGCCTGGAAATTAAACACTGCAGCTCTTCAAAGTGACCAGGGGTCCATTGTTTGCACTAAAATAGAGCAGAGTGCAGGGAGGGGAAAAGGGATCCAGCATTATCAGGGGAAAGTGCTGCCCTGAGTGCTGCTGAAGGGAGATGGTGCTGAAGCAGACCAAGGTTCAGAGGTGCTCACAAAGTCCTGAAGGCTTTCCCTGGCTTTATTTCCCTGCTCTTAATTAATTAATTCTCCCTCCCTCAGCAGCTTGGCTTTTCCAGATCCTTCCCCTCCAGCCCCTGGTTCGGGGGTGTTCTCTCAGCTGGGGCTGCCCACACCTGGGGCAGGAGAACAGAAATCCAGAATTCCCCTTTGCTTTTCCCAAGGCTGCCGCTCCTGTTTGTGTTTGTTTGCATCGACTCCCGGCTATCAACACTTTGTTAAATTTGCTGCCCCATCGGGGGTTTATTAGAGGAACCTGAAGGACTATCTAGAAAACCTTTGTGACTTGATTAGATTGGGGTCAGTAATTAGGGTTTACCTCTTTATCACAGGGAGGTAACAGGGGAATGCAGATGTGATAATTCGTATTTGCACACACCCCTCCAGTTATTTCCACATTTTTCCTTGAGCGTGGACCAAATGACAGAGTCACTAATAGACCAGAAACTTGCTCTCTACACCTTCTTCTCCAAGTTTTCCTCAGGCAGAAGCTCCACAGGATACACTTCATTAACTTAAAGGCTACGCACTTCAAGAAACTCCATGTATGAGAATCAGCTGAAATTCCTTCTCCTTGTATTCCTTCTTGTTATCTGGGGGGTTTTTTAATTAAGAACAAACATTTCCTTTCATTCACTTAAGGAATAAACATTCACCTCTCAGCAGCAGCCTGGGTGATCTGCCCTGACCAGCTCACTGACCCCAGCTCCACCTGGGCACTTCATAACTCACCACACTGAAGCAGTCAAGTGACTGATTGCTAATCTTTGGAACTGCTGCCAGCCTGGTGGGAATAGCAGAGCACCTGTGTTTGAAAACCAGTATGAGCAGTCCTTGGAGGGCTTTCTAGGGAAGGAAGGGTCGTTATCCCTGTTGTAGGAGAGGGAAACTGAGGCACGCCAGCGCAGTCACCTGCCCAGGGATCAGAGCCCCTCACCCAGATCTCAGTATATTCCATTTACAGCTGCACTCATCCACCTCAGGATTCCTGTCTGGCTCCTTTGAGAGCCCTCTGGGGCTGGGCTGGGGGAAAAGAGAGACAAAGTGTCTGAAATTCCCAACGGGAATTCTCCAAACCTCCTGAGAGTGGGGCTTTATTACTGTGCCAGTCAGAGAGCAGGGATATCCCTTTATCCATCCCTTGATCCATTTATCCACCCCTTTATCCATTTATCCATCCCTCCCTTCCTCCAGCAGCTCTGGGGTGGGGTTACAGCAAAGTCACTGAAATTCACACTGAAAGTCACATTAATTTTCTTCAGGGGGAACGGAATGAACCCCAGCGCGTTTTAACCTTTTGCTTTATCACAGAGCAGGACTCAGGCATGAGGAGACAAATCTCCCACAGTCCATGCTCTGGTGCTCCAAAAGATTGATGCCTGATAGGACATTCCTCTAATTTCGATGAGATTAGATCCCTCTAATTTTCTATATCTCTGCTCACATGCTTTTACCCCTCACAAACATTAAATTTACATAACCATGCGGACATTGACGTCAGCATCAATTCTCACTCTGGGGTTTCCTCAGGGCCATTTGGGTACAAAATCTCCCACATCAGCAGCTTAAAAAAAAACAAAACAAAGATGCTGTGACTTCTTCCCTTACCAGCTCTAGTGGTGTGGGCTGCACACAGATTCGTGGTTGGGCTCCAAATCCATTTTAGGGCTGGCAATGTTGGGATGCTGGCGCACTTGGACACCCTCGGGGGTGAAAAGTTGCGTTTTCAGCTGATTAAAAAAGGATAATAAACGCGGTGGAAGACCTGGAACACAGAGAAAAGGCAGTGAGCCATAGGAACTACGGAGTTACCCATGTGAAGGGTTTAAGCCACGGGTGTCTCCATCAGCTCTGAATCCAAGCTGCCCCTTCCCCGGGCACAAGGATGAATCCTGCTCTGTTTTATCCACGATCTCCCCGAGCCACGGATCCTCCTGGCTCTTCTGGGAGCCTTTGGAAGCAGAAAAGGCTTTGACGCTTTCAGAAAACCAGCACAAGCCTTGAGGTCTCCTAGAAAAGCTGCAGAGTCCAGAGTCTGTCTCCGTGCAGGCTCTTTTCCCTGCTCGTGGCGTTGCAGGAGATGCTTTGTTGTGTTCCAGGATATATCCAGTGGCCTGTTATTAGATTTTTAGTCATATTTTTAGCCACAGGATCAGCCATCAAAAGCTCGGCGTCAAAGGCTGCAAAAGGCCAGCAAAGCCACCAGGTGATTTGTCGGAATTAAATTTTAAAAACACTTTTAAAACAAATCATTCTGGATTGCATTTTCATTAAAGAAAGCAAGGCAAAACCCCTCACAGAAGGAAATCACCTTAGCCCTGGATACTGATTTTTTTTTGCTACAGCTTCTGCCTTTGATACAGGACATTTCTGAGGGCACCTTATCTACAGCAGAGTATCAAAGGTCACAGCTCAAAACCTTCCCCTGCTCTCTGACACAAAGGAAGTCGTGTGCAGATGTTAGTAAGGCATATCCAGAGTCCCTGAGTCCCTCTGGGTTTTTTATAAGTGTTCCAAAGGCCTCATGGAGCAGTGATTTATGTGTGCACGTGCAAATCCTGCACTCAGTGCTCACCTCAGATGTGCTGCCTTGCCTTGGACACCCTCGGGGGTGAAAAGTTGCGTTTTCAGCTGATTAAAAAAGGATAATAAACGCGGTGGAAGACCTGGAACACAGAGAAAAGGCAATAAAGCTGATTTTCGGGGCTAACTCCCCACCATGCCCTGCAATAAACCTGCAGGAAGATGTGTATCCCTGGGAAAAATCAAATTCCAGGTTAAAAGTGAAGAGCAGTGAATGGCCAGAGAGACAGAAATGTCGAGGTGAACTTTTGGAATTTGCCTGTCAAAGGGGCTGGCTGGGGCTTCCTGAGGATGTGCAGTGCTTCAGAATGTCTAAATATTCTCATGTCTGTATGCTCAGTAATCCCATTAATTAGAAAGACAGGCTTAGGTAACAATTGCTGCTAAGTTGTTTTGTCTTTTTGCACTAAAAATAGAAAGTTTCACAAAGCCAGCTAAAAATAGGACGAGCCCAGCACAAGCCAGACCTAAAAATAAATCACATGCAAGCCCAGCTTTTGCCATTTTGGTGGAAAAAGGATGCAGAGGTGAGAGCAGAGTTTGGGGATGGATTTGAGAGCTGAGCTCTGGCAGCGCCGGGAAAACCAGGAATGGCCAGGCAGGACCTGGCTGAGAGGGTGACAAGAGGCTTGAGGGACAAACAAAGGGCTCAGGTGAAAGAGAGAAGGGATTCGAATTAAAAATCAGCACAGCACATTCCTGCTGTCCCAGGGGAAAAAAGGTCATTCGCACTCCCAGAGGCTCAATATTGTTAATAAAACCGATAAATAGAAAATGAGAGCAGAAAAGCAAAATATAAAATGGACTCAGGCTCTTTATCAGCAGCCCAAACTGAGGCTGCTCAGCCCCTGTTTCAGTGATTTTACAGGTGAAATGGCATTTTCCAGGTGAAATGGCATTTTCTGCCAGCCTGTCTCTCAGCACTCCCAGCAGCCCCAGGCAGGGCAGCAGCGGGACCGAGCAGATTTGGGGATTTTATGGAACGGAGACAATCTGAGCGTGATCCAAAGAGCTGAAGGGTCTTTTCCTAGATCACACAAGAGCCCCTTGGCAGGGCTGCTCCAGCCTGGCCCCCAGCCAGCAGCACCTCCTGGGTAACTGGACAGGAGAGGGAGTTCTCAACTGCAGGAATATTTTATTTTATTTATTTTTTTTTTTCTGCCTCGAGCTTCCAAACGAAGCTTGATAGCTAAAACAATTGAAAAGGTTTACAATAAAATGAAAACAATACGTAATTGTATTGTTATTTCTGCTACCCCCGTGCCAAGAAGCAGCTCTGGGCAGGAAAGCAGTTGTAAATTCCAGGAGGAAGAGGCAGAGATAAGTGGGGCTCACGTGCCAAGAGGGACTCCCTAAATTTAACTGTGCAGGAAGAGCCAGGCCTGGCCAGCCCTACCCTAAATTAAACCAAATAAAGTCAATGTGACACCTGTGGGATGGTACAGAACCACTCAAATCAAGGATGGATCCATAATAAAACGTAAGAGAAAGATATAATTGATAATACAGCGGGTCCAGGTGTGCATATCTATACCTGTATCTATATATCTATATTTATATATCTGTATATTTATATATCCATATTAACTATAACTATATATTCATATTCGTAATCATATTTATATTCAGATTTATCACAGCAATGATTCCAGCACCTCAAGCACAAAAACAAACCCTCCCTAAACCACTGAAACCCCATTTTTCTGCTGTGTTTTTCCAGCAATAAAATAAGCTAGAGGAAAGAGAAGGTGGGAGCTGAGGTTTGATGGAAAGAGCAGCGCAGGGTGGGGTCTGAGGGGTCCCCAAAAAAGGAAAAAAGGGGTTCAGAGGGAGATTTTTGAGTCTGTGGGAGGGCGTTCTAGAGATGGGACAAGAGATGAATGGACAGGAATTACAGATGGAGAGGGAGCCACTCGAATGCTGTAAACACCAGCGAGGGAAAAGAATAGTTTAGGGTGGTTCAGCGATATTTCTAGGAGCGATGGGATGCAGATAAGGGAGTGGAAAATGTAAGCTATTAAATAGGAAACGCTTCCTGACAGCGTGGGCTAATGGACTGCGCAAAAGTCTTCGAAGGGAAGTGGCAGGAGCCGCTCAGACAATTAGAAGTGGCCTGGACAACGTGCCTGAGGGCACAATCCTGCCTGAACCCGGGGAGAAGCGCCGGGATGCCACCAGGATCTTCCCTTCTTGCGGCGGGGGGAAGAAAGAGCCATTGTAGCGCAAGGTTCTGTAGGAACAGAGGTGTCACATCCCGCTCAGATAAAATCCACATGCAAATTTTCCTCCTCGGGTTCCTCCCCAAGGATCCTGTTCCCCCCCACCCCGCGTTCCATTGCTGCCCATCAGCATCAACAACAAGCGAACAAAAAACAAGCGACCAAAAAAAAAGAAAAAAAGAAAAACCACCACCCTAATTCACAATAAACAGGAATCCACTGTTTGCTCAGGCATTCTGTAATGTTTAAGTAGCCGGTTCTTTAAGGTTTGACAGCTCCAAGGACATTTTTCTTACGAAATGCTGAGTTTATGTGCTGTTCTACTTCATTGATATCATCCAGCCACGAGTGTGATAAGGACTAGGTAGAAAACACAATCCTTACCTTGTTCAGGGGCATCAGGAGTTTCGTGGAGAGATGCAAAAATCAGGTACTAATTATTGAACCCTCCTGAGTGCTGGGTGTGAGGCAGCTGTAGCCGCTGAGGGCTGGATTTTCAAAATGAAGTTTTATTTTATTCGACTTTTTTCCCCCCGTCATTTTGCTGCCCAGGCTGGAAAGATCTGTGATGTGCTAGTGCCAGTTTGCTGTGATTGAAACCCACAAGTTTATTTGAGATAACTTAGACACCAGTTCGGGCGGTAAAAACTCGGTGATTTCTTTGTTTGCCGAGGGTGGGGTGTGGATTTGCTCCATAGCCCGTTTCCATTCCCCCCCCGGCACATAGACACGGGTTCAGGACCACCACCAGCACAAGCCGGGGGTAATTCCCCTTCTCTCCGTGGCTCTGTTTGGATTTTGGTAGTGGTTTAAAAGCTCCACAGCCTCGGAGCTGCTGCCCTGAGTCCCAGCTGCGGCTCGGACGGCCTGGAAAAATCGGATTTGCATTGCAGAAATGCTTTGATGTCCCACTCCCGGAGAAACCTCCTGGAACTGCCCGGCCTGGAGCTCTCACCTGCCACCTTCCCCCTCTGCTTTCCATCCCAAAGGCTTCGGCAGCGAATCCTCCCAGTTTATTCCTGCTGGGCACCACTTTTTGGGTTTGTTTTTTTTTTCTTTTTCCCCTCCTGGAGGTTCGTTCTCGTGTAAATTACTGAGAAACTCCCAATCCCACCCCGCTGGGATTGTTAGGAGTTCGCACGGAGCCCTGAGCAGGTGCCAAAAGCACACCTGGAGTCTTTCATGCCTGCACAGGGCACACGTGGAGCTCGCCCGGGGCATTTATTGATCCAAATATCGATTAAGGCACTCGGTGACATTCTGTGCTCGGAACTTCTGCTGTTTCCCAGCGGGGATGAGGAAAAGCTCGGTGCCACTGTCCTGGAAATAAAATAAAATAAAATAAAATAAAAATTAAAAAATAAAAGATCAACAATCAGCGCTGGAAAGTGAAGTCCGTGCGTGTTTAAAAGTCTGCCAAAAGGATAAAACCTCGTCGGACCCAGGTCTTGGACAACAACATAGAAATCCCTGAGGTTCTTGCCACACACAAAAAAAGCAAAGTTTTTCTTCCCAGCCTCGCCGAGCTACAAAATGAGGCAACGCTGTCCACAGCTTTCAGCAGAAATTTCGTTTTTGTGAAAGAAAAACCGAAAGTGTCGGGTTTTTTTAAAGGTTATATTAATGGCCACGAGGTCTCCCTCTGTGTCACAGCTGCTCAGGTTTTAGAACAACTCTCTATTTATAACTTCTAAATCCTTAATGGATGGATGTATTGTTATGTCACTGATATCAAGATAAAGGTGCTAAAAGCCTTCCAGCAGGTGTGTTATAAATTACAAATTAAGGTAATTACCAGTCAAGTGACAGGGCTCCTTCATAATTATCCTTAAAATTGATTAGCCATTTATTAAAATGTCTATAATTTACTAATTACAAGCAAACAGAAGGTGTGGTATTAATCATCATTAGAAGAGGGTTTGAATTGTTGTGGGTTGAAGTTAAATAGCCAAAGAGAACTACTCCTGTCAAAGTCAATTTAAAGTTTAAAATAAATAAAAACCACTGAGGCAACTTGGGATGAACAACAGGCCCTACTTTCCTGACTAGACAAACACATAAAATTAAATCAGCTCTTGCCCTCTGAATTTTATATTTCTTTTGACGATGAAAAAGTGAAATTCAGATGTTCTGCTGAAGAACTTTTGAGTCCCAGCTGAGTTAGACCAAAGATCCTCCAGGTCCTGCAGGAAGTGAGATCCTTCTCACTTCTCAGAATTCCTCACCAAGTGACCTTCAAAGGAGTTCCTGGAACAAGCTGAGATAAATCCTCTTGCATAAGTGAATTTGCAAGTCTGTGAAAGGCTGGCAAGTGCAGACCCGATAAAAGGTAAAAGGAAATTTACTTTAACACTGCATATATTCAAAGGTGGAACTTTTGCCTCAAGAAGTTGAGGAAGCCAAGGTTTGAAAATCGAATTCTTTAGGACTGCAACCCATCCAGAATTCTGATGATCCAGGGTCCTAAAGATTCCTGCCAGCACTGGTTTTGGGGGCATATTAACAGCTGGAACGTGATTTATGAGAGATCAGGAGGAGATCTAGAGAAGGCAGAGCTGCCAATCCATTTCCCTGCTGCTTTTTTGGGGGGCATAATTCATACAGATTTTCATTCACTTGGGTTTTTTTTATTGTTTTGTAGTGGGCCACTGGTGCTATCGGTCCCAGAAGTGTGAGCAGCCACAGTGTGAAGGTACTGCCAAGCAATTCATTTTTCCAGTCACATTGGTGGTTCTCCTGCTTTGCAAAGGGGCTGCTGAGAGAAATAATAAAAAAATATTCACAGAACTGAGCCTTTAATGCATCGTGGTCACATTATTTGTGACCATGTCAGTGCTAATCTGGGTATTTTGAAGTCCTCAGTGTTTGTGGCAACTGCTCATTTTGTGTCCAGCAAAGGTAATGTAAAAGTGTACAAAGAGATGTAAAAATGTAAATATACAAACCTAAAAACCACCCCAGAAGTTGGGGTGATGTCTCAAATGCCCCGATTTGGTTGGATGGTTTGGCTTTTCTCAAGCATTTGCTGTCTACAGGGGGCGGGGGGAAACAAAAAAATAAACACATTTTCTTCATCCCTGGGCAGATCCTCCTCAGTGGCACCAGGTCAGCGCGGCGTGCAAAGGGAACAGACAGTCCCCTGTCAACATTGTCACCAGGAACGTGGTCCTTGACAAGAGCCTGCAGCCCCTGAGCTTTGAAGGGTACGATGTGAGGGACTCTGCCAAGTGGGCTCTGGAAAACAATGGCCACACAGGCAAGTACTGCCCGCCCTGCTCCCCCGGCATGGCTTTGGGCTTTCCCTCGCTCCTTCCCTGGAGCCCAGCAGGGAGGCACAGAGGAGGTGAGATCCCACCCCTCTGCTTCGGATGGGAAACTCCCAGAACTGTTTTTGGCGTCAAAATTTTCTTGGGGGGGTTTGTGGGGGTTAGGAAGTTTTGGGGTTGTGGGTGGTCGTTGAACATCTCAGCAGGAATTTCTGTGCAGAAGCAGAGCTGGAGGTGTCACAGAAGCTCTGAAACAAACCCTCCAACCCAAACGCAGTCCAGGGCTGGGGGCAGGTGGGCAGGACAACAAATTGGGCAGAATTTTATCTTTTTTTTTTGCCAAAACCCCTTCGTTCCTGGGCTCGTCCTTTCCAGCTCTTGCCTCGGCACAAAGAATCCTGCTGGAGAAAAGCCTCGTGTGGGAAAGCCATCCCCAGTGCTGTGTGTTATTAGTTCTTTAAATAATGAGCTGTGTTCTTCTCAGATTCAGAGCTGCTTTCTCTGCACACAGAAGTTATCTGATGTTGATCAGCTACTTAGTGAATCAGTAAACCGTGAATCAATTAACAGTAATTCAGAACTGTTCCACTTCCTCCACCTTCCTTCACAATGCTGAGGATGCTGCTCCAAAAACATTATGTTCCATTACTTCGACTTTAAAAAAACTGTGGTCTATTTAATTTTTTTAAAGTTGTAGATGTAGATGTTCTTAAAATCCTGGATGGGTTGTTTGAACTGCCAAATCCTCAAAGCAGAAAGTAGCGAGTGGCAGATATTTCCTGATTTAAAAGGGAAAGGTGGGAAGGCAGCTGGGGAGAATTTAACAGCCAGAAATTCTAATTTCAAACATTGCTGTCGTGGCAGACCACAAGAAAAAGGAATGATTTGACTTTTCACTTATATATGGATTAATGACTTTCCCATTACAGGGCGATACTCCAGGACGTCCAATTACAGTCCCTTTTACATCAAAATTAATATTTATAAGGATTGCTCCCGAACTCTCATCTTCCCCAGCCATGCATAAGGATTAGGGGTTTAATCTGGGGCTTTTAAAATCTCTTCCTTCCGAGGGCAACCAATTTCTGTGCTAAATGAGGAGGTTATTGCTTAAATTACAGCTGCAATTAGAGGCGGCAGGTGAGATTAGACTCGTTATGGTCCGTGATGGGCACATAGCAAAGGTCGCTGTCTCAACTTTAGCTAAATAAACAAAGCCCACAAAGACATCTGACTCATCCATTTACAGATTAAAAAGCAAAGGAACTAAATGACTCATGCACTCTCCGAGTTCATTTGGAATTCAGAGCAGGGATGAAATCTCTGGGGCTGCAATCCAGAATTTTCCTCTGGGGCTGCAACCCGGAATTTTGCTATGCAAAGAAAAGTGCTGTGCTTAACGTGGGGAGCGTAAAAAGTAAAATTCTAAAATATAAATCAAATATGTATGATTTAGGCTTAAATGGAAGCACTGCTCTAAATTAAAACAGAATATCTTTAAGCCTTGCCCAAAGGAAATGTTACAGTGCAGACAAGAGGAGATTAAAATGATGGTTAAAACCCAAATAAACTGGGATCAAATTTACTTTGATTGAGGGGTTTTCTTAGGAAAAAAAAAAATGAAGGAATATAGAGTCTTCTGAGCGGTATAAGAAGCTCTGAGTCCAGAGGTCATAGTAGTTATAATTAATCTCAAATTAAACTCAGCTATGGTTTTGTAAGAGTTCAGTTTCTGCAGAGCAGAATTTCTGGAACACTCGGTCTGAAAAAGCCAAGTAAGGACTTGAAGATAAATTTGAATCTCAGGAACATCTCTGCTCTCACACACTGTTAATGTAGGCTCTGCTCTTCTCCTTTAACACAATTTATGTTTTTTTTCCCCAGTTAAAGTGGCACTAAGCACATCCCCCAAAGTCGGAGGAGGAGGCCTGAAGAGAAAGTACAAGGCAGTAGAATTCCATTTGCACTGGGGAGTCCCAGGTGAGCCACAAAACATCCCTGGCTCAGAGCACAGCATAGATGGAGAGAAATACCCCATGGAGGTAGGTGGGACTGCGTGTGGATCGTGGCTTTCACTCCAGAACTCTGGAATTTGGAGATCCTGCTCACAAAAACTCTTGGCTAGTTCCCCATGGGAGGTCTGGGGGTGGAAATAATTGCCCTTGGCTGTTGTGTTCCAGCTGCACATCGTCCACATAAGAGAAGATGCTTCAGATATGGCAGAAGCCAAGAAAACTCCAGATGGTTTGGCTGTTTTGGCCTTCTTTGTCAAGGTAGGCAGTGAAATTTTCAACTGCCCCTCTCCAATCTCAGTCAGCAGCTTGGCTGAGGGATTGCTTACGTCAATATTTAAATTTATATCAGTATTACAGTACCCCAAGACTTTAAGCTCTCCTATCTTCCCGCAGGCATTCTGCCAGCACTGAGTTCCTCTACCTTTTTCTGCATCCTGCTTGCTGTTATTATTTTTCTTGTGGCCCTTTTCTGTTTAATTCAGCACTGATTAAAAGCAGCTACTTGTAGAGAAATAAACTATGTGGAATGAAAATATTTCCCTTTCAGGCTGACGAAGAAAATAAAAACTATGCAACTCTATTGAGTGAATTGGAGAATATTAAATACAAAGGTAAGACACTCGTGCCAGGGATTTCACAGGCTGCATGGGGTGAGGATAAACGTGGGCAAAACCTGCAGCCACAAGCATTCCAAGGGATTTTCCCCCGTGGTTTTTCCAGGGCAATCAGCACAGGTGGATGCTTTGCCACTGAGTTCCCTTCTCCCACCTGAGGAGGACCTGGGCAGGTACTATCGGTACGAGGGGTCCCTCACCAGCCCTGACTGCTACGAGGGCGTCGTCTGGACGGTGTTTGAGAAGCCAGTGGAGCTGAGCCTGCCCCAGGTGAGTGGCACAGGGACACCTGGAGGTTCTGTGCTGTGTCCCCTGGGCTGCCTGCCCGCGGGGTGACACCTCAGCTCCTCAGCACTCACATGGCAGCAGCCCAAACCCGCTCCCCAGCGGTGCCAGCTGACTGACCCCGTGAAATCATCCCCCAGAAAATGGCAGGAAAGGGGCAGGAAGGGGAAATGACGGCGTGAGGAGAAAGCCAAGAAAACCACCCCCCCCCAAGCTCAGTGCTTCGTCAGCAGCACTTCCACTGCTGCCACCTCCTCACTCCTCGATTCCAAGGCTTTTCTCCCTCTGCCAGGACACGAGAACATGATAATTCCAAACCTTGGGTCCCTCAGCATCAGTGTTAGGCAGCCCATTGTTAACCTGCAGGCAGGAAGAGGAGATGGAGTTATGAGTGCTTGGAAAACACAGGTCGTGCAGAGATGGCCCGGAGCCAGCGCCTGCGTTTCAGCCCCTCACTCCCAGCGTGCTCCCAGTGTTCTCCCAGTGCCCCCAGCACAGCCCAGGGCCACGCGGAGCAGCCAGGAACCCCAGCAAGGACAGAATTCCCGCTGCTCCTGCCTCGTGGCGCCGCGTGCGTCAGGAGCTCCGGGGCAGCCAGTCCTTGGGCTGCACAAAGCATTTGGCTCCCACACAAGGGAAGTGCCCGTGATTTCCAGGGCTGCACGGAGCCATCCCTTGGTGACCCCTCCGGTGGCCTCTGCCACGGCGTTTCCTGCACCCCTTCGACCCTCGGCTTCCCAAACGGAGCGAGGCTGCACAGCCCTGCGGCAGCCCCCAGAGTCCCCTGGCAGAAGGATTTAGCAGCCTGTTGTGTTTTGCAGCTCTCCCAGTTCGCAGCGCTGCACTTTGATGGGAAGAACTCCACTCCCATGGAGGAGAATTTCCGGCCGGCGCAGCCCCTGAACGGGCGCAAGGTGCTCTGGTCGGGCGCTGGCATCGCCCTGCCCACGGCAAAGCTGCTGCTGCTGCCCCTGGCTCTGACCTGCACCCTCAGCTCTCTGTCCCACTGAGCCTTCCCCACCTCAGCCAACATCCCGGGCCTCTATTTGTTGTTGTTTTTTTGCTGTTCTTTGTCTCAGCCTCTCCACGAGTTGTGTCCCGATACAGAATAGCCTTGTCCTCCTCCAGACATTAACCGAGGACTTCTGTGCTGCTCTGGTGAAACCCAAAACGGCCAGAACTCAAAGGAACTGGGAGATAAAGCAATGAAAATTCAATTTTAGAAGCCAACACACTTAGAGAAAGCGTTAGTCTGGATTATCCTGTAGTTTGAGCCCAGCACTGGAAAGAGCTGCACAGAGAACCTTGGAGAGGAATCTGTCCTTAAGTGCCTGTGAAGGGGTTGCTTTGGAGCACGTTTACACTCAGCACTGCAAATCTGGCAGTGAAATGTGGAGTAATTCCTACAATCCCACACTGTCCTACCTGAAGGTACAACACAGAGCAGAGATAAAACGCTCACACACAACCGAGCAGCATCTGGCTCATCCCCTCTAGGGAAGGGCGCTCACCCAACACATAAATCCCTCCTTCCTTCAGAATGCCTCAGTTAATTCCAGAAAAGGACACTCACCCAACACATAAATCCCTCCTTCCTTCAGAATGCCTCAGTTAATTCCAGAAAAGGACACTCACCCAACACATAAATCCCTCCTTCCTTCAGAATGCCTCAGTTAATTCCAGAAAAGGACACTCACCCAACACATAAATCCCTCCTTCCTTCAGAATGCCTCAGTTAATTCCAGATAAGGACGCTGGATTCCTCCCCTGCTGGGGGCTATCAGGTTCCTCTGTTATTTATTCATCCTTCTCGGGGATGCCGTGGCCAACGTGATGTGCTGGGAAGCAGCAGGGAGGCTCCTCCTCACCGACCAGAGGCACATCTGTGGAAATTCCCTCTCTTTGGAGGGCTCCTTTTGAAGCAGGAGACTCTGATGGTCCTTTGTAGTTGTTATTTGCCTGATAAAATAGGACAGCTCAAGAAACGGCTCTTTCTTATATAAATATATATATATATTTCTTTTATATATATAATTTTTCTATAGTAGCATACCTGCAATATTCACACAGGGTCAAGATTCATAGTTTTTTCCAAGACGATTGTGGTTTCAAGCAAGTCCTTCAGATCTTACCCAATTACTTATAGAAAATATGTTGGGAAATGGGCTTTCCTTATATTATTCCAGTTCTCTCTCTGAAGAGGGACATAACATTGCTCTTTGGCTAGCGCCACATAACAAGTTGCAGCTTCTTTTAGGATTTTAGATTTTGGCCACACCAAGATAGGATTTCATATTAGCAGATTTATATATTTTTTTCCTTTAAGGGCAATGTTTGCAGAGATGACTTTATATATTTTCAGGAAAATCCTGGCAGTGGGAGCAACCACGGCTCACCAAAAGGGGGAAAATTATTTTCATATTAATCAATCAGTAAAGCTTTAAAAAAAACACCAAACCCAGAAGGGAAAGCAAATGAACCTATTTAAGTTTAAATGAAAGATTAAATCTTTAACTGTATTTTTATGTGACTGAAAATCCTTGGAAGAACAAACAGAAATGAAATATTAAAGGGGAACAACAGACCTATATTTGAATGGTTCTGAGTTTTTATTTCTTTTGTCCTTGCTGGAGGGGAATCCACAAACTCTCAGAAGAGGAACGTGACTTTTTTCCCCCCCTTGTTTTGTTCACAATATTTAGGGTTGGGTTTAGGGCTGTGTTTGCATTTTTGGGGCAGGGGCCAGGGATTTGCAGTGCCTTGGGATGTTTCTACTGTCAGCAGAGTTCTGGGGCTCCATTTCACACCCTCAGGGTGTTCTCTGCACTCAGCAGGTTCCTGGAGTCTGGCACCTTGCCCAGGTGTGCAGAGCTGGTGCCCAACCTCAAAGGAGCTCCCAGGGCTCCCTTTAAAAAGCAGTGATGGGAACACCCCTTGGGACACCTGAGAAACGGTGAGAAATCCACTCCTCGGGACACTGACCAAGGTGTGCAAGAGCCACCATCCCTCTCCTTCAGATTATTTCCTCAATTCCCTGTTCCCTCTAAGGGATGATTGGAACAAACCCTGCAGGATCTGGCTCAGCTATCATTTATTGCTGATAATAAATGATAAATCACAGGGCACAGCCACTAATTACAATGTGGCAGCATCTTATTTACTACAAAACAGATTAAAAGAGAACTAAAAGGAAGAAAAATAAAAAATCTGCTGGATAGAGTCTTGTCTAAGAGCTCTTCAGCACCAACCCCAGTGTGAATAAAATCTCCCTGGACAAGGAACAGTGGTTTTACTGAGTGGCTCAGTGCTGTGGCAATAAGGAAAAGGGAAATGCTGCCTCTGCTCCTGTTACAGGGATTGAGACCAGTCTGTTCTCTGCTCCAGGCTCCTCTTTGCACCCAGGTTCTGCTCTGGGGCAGGAGGTGACCAGCAGGGAATAAACAAAACCCCCCAGCAAAAGCTATTCACCAGGAAAAAGCAGGAAAAGACAAGGAGGCTTCGAGTGGGACATCTGATTTGCCCTGTGAGGATGGTTATGGAAAAGCAATTTGCTGTTCCACAGGTAACTTGAGGTGCTGGTTTTCAGGAATTTTGTCTCGGCGACGTTTGGCATGAAATTCTTTTATTGTGAAGACACCAGGAAATGACAGTCACTCCTGAAGGACAAATAGCCAAGGCATGGTACAGGAAAGGGTGGGGGGAGGAACAGAAGCATTTGGAAGGATCCAGCAAGAACATTATTTTCCCATGTCCAGAAGGGTTAGCACAGAACTGCACTGATACATTTCACATATGTTGGAGGCAGAGCTGATGACTGTGGGGCTGAAAGCCGCAGTCCCAGGGAAAATGAAACAACACTGGCAATTCAAATTGGGGTTAAAACAAATCAGGCGAACAGGGGTTTGTACAATTCATCCAAAAGCAATCCTTCCCCAGCTTTGGGCTGCACCTTGGTTTGAGAGCAGCCCCCGGAGGTGTGAGAGGTGAAGGCACTGCTCCTTCCCAGTCATCAGGGGAGCAGGGGGTGACAGCAGGGGCAGGCACAAAAAAGTCCCTAATACAATGTGTTTTCAGCAAAACATTTTTCTCAGGAAGCACGAAGAGACAAGGAAACTAAACCATTACTCACAAGAAATGTATTTACATTACCCACAAAGAATTCTGACGAAATTGGCAACTCCACTTACAGTCAGCTCCTCCTGTGACAAAACACCAGCCCAAAATGCACTTGTGTCTGGACAAAATTAGTTTTCTGTGATTGCTGGGAGAGAAGACTAAAGGTTTGTCCTTTGTCCTTTCCTTCCTCACCCATCCAGATGTGGATTCCTCAGGGAAAACAGCACTTGCCAGCACCCTCCCTGTTAAAAAGATGTCACACAGCAAATCCATGTAAAAAATCCATTCATCCACTTGTAGTTTAAAAAAAAAAAGGGATACAGAGAAGCCTATCAAACTTCCCAGGCTGGGCTTAGAGTTTAGTAAGTGTGGAGTTTAATAAATATTAAGTGTAACCTCAACCCCCTCTGCTCCAGGGATGGGATTCCATTGCCCAGGAGCAACACGCCAAAAATCACAGCTGGACTCGATGATTTTAAAGGTCTCTTCCAACCTAAACTGTTCTATTAGTCTATAAATGATTCTATTAATTCTAATCTACTACTGATTCTTCTAATTATTACTCTTGGAGATGGGGGGCTCTTTTTCATGGAGTTAAAAGTGGACTTGGTGATTTTCTTCCATGAAGGACTGAAATGAGATGGGATTTTAAAAACCCTGCAATGACAGAAAAACAAATGACCTGGGAACCGAAATGGCGCTGGAAAATGCTTTGTGTGGGAGGAAATCATATGTAAATTGGATTTTTAAAGAAAGGAAATGTAGGATTTACTGGTACATTATGTGTACCTGTGGAAAAGGCAATGAAACCCCAGCTGGGGGCTCAGCAGGGCCACAGTGACCTCAGCCAGGACACTTTTCCTTGCTGATCTCCTCCAAACTCCTCCTGAACAGACACAGCTCCTTCAAGACAACTGCTGAGAATGGGAACATGCAGTTTTCATTATGAGGTTTAAATGCATTTCCTAAAAATAACCTGCTGTTTGGGGCTTTTAGTATCAGAAATAAATCCATATACACCGCTAAAACCTGATTATAATTAGTCACACAAGTAAAATTATGAGTGTAATTAACTACAGCAATTAATTGAAATGCCTTTGGCAGTTTATTTCCCTTCTTGCAGTTGAATGCAATTTGCATTTAAAGTTATATCATAAAAGGTATAAGATGGTAATCAATTTGGGTTATTTTATTACCTTTTTACCTATTAATACCTTCTGAAGTGACTTAGACATCCAATACTCAAACACAGTTTGATGTAAAAGAAACCCAAACAGCTGGCACTGTTTTAATGAGTTTTGTTTCCCCATAATCCATTCCAAGGCATCTAAACTTTTCCCTGCCCTTCCCTTTTATTGCCTCACAAAAATCTGTTGGTTTCCATCGAGCAGAGTCACCTTTAGAATGCCCCCACCCTTCCCCTCCCCACCTCAGCAGGGCTGCTCCTTGTTCCCAGCACAGAGACCTTGATGGATGAGTTTGCAGACTGGGGGTGGTTATCAAGAATTTATGAGAGAGAAATAAAGGCAGAGAAGTTTTACATTTTGCTGATTGCGCTGATGTCGAGATTAAACTCGAAATAAATCATAGACAATCCCTATCAAGAGTGCAGTATCAATGTAAGCCTACCATCATTGGAGTTGGTGGTGCACAAAGCTCTCAGCTTTACACAAAATGCTTTTCTTAGAGGCAGTAAAACATAATGGTTCGTGTCCTGGAGCCCAGCAGCCACTGGGAAACATAAGAATAATCCTGGTAGAGCAGCAGCGACCTCCCTGAGGAAAACAAAAGGAGTTTAAATCGTAAAAGAGCAGGATAAAGACAAAAAAATCAACTGTGAGGTGCTGAAGCTTCTCCAGCCCCCGCAGCTGAGCCCCCCTGTGACTGACAATGCCCCACGTTCTGTGCAGCCCTTCCTGCCAAACACAGCGGAGAAAAGGAGGATTCGCCACTCGGAAAAGGAGGATTCACCACTCAGAAAAGGAGGATTCACCACTCGTTTCCCTCTCCTCAGGGAATTTCAGGGCTCCAAATCATTGGTACAGCTCAAACATCTCCAGCATTTTGGGGACTGGGAGCTGGCACAGCCCCATGAACGTGGAGTCTGCAGAGCCCGCAAGCAGAAAAATTGACAAGGTTCCATTTACTCCAAGGGGTTTATAAGTCCTTTCTTTTTTTTTTTTTTTTTTTAACAATTACTTTTTGGATTGGTAGGAACATTGTCTGATGAAGCACTGCAAAAAGGGCTGTGGTGTCACCCACACCAACCCCCTGGAACAGGTCCCTGCTGCCCCCTGGTTAATGTGGTGGTGCCCGGCCATAAACGGGAAGCTGGGGTTTATGATCCCACACGGGATGGAACCAGATTGGTTTATTCCAAACAAACCGGCCATTAAAGCTCACAAAGCACAAACACTCTGATTGCAGTTTAAAAGTCCCGCGCAATTCCCGCCGCAGCCGCGGGGTCGTTTCGGGATTGCGGCGGTGAGGGCCGGGGTGGGACCGCGGGCCGCCCACAGGCCGCAACTTACAAATGCCTCGGGTAAAACTTATTAAAAAGCAAAATCCTGCCTGCGTGTGCCTCAACGAGCGCTAAATGACCTCAGGGGGGATTCACCCTCAGGAAAGAGGCATCACTTTGGTGAAGCCACATGGGGAGTTCCCAGATGGGCTGTGGGACACAGGTTCACAGAAGCACCTCAGGGAGTTAAATTCATTGACAGAAGAGAACCAGCGTGCACAGCAAGATATATAAATGGAATTCACTTCCTCTCCTCCCATCCTTTGCTCCTTTTTTTCCTTTTGTTTAAAAAAGAATCCCCAGCAATGACAGCAAAATTCAGCTTTACCAACTGCTCATAGGGGGCAAACCAAATTCCACCACAGGCTGGAATGCACAGCCAGGGAAAAACCAGAAACATGAGGAAACTGCAATATTCTGAAACAAAAATTCAATTAGGGCCCTACCAAAAGAAATAAAATCCCAAATAGGGCACAGCACAACTGCAGAAATTAAAGATAATACAGGCGACCTGGCCCACAACACACTCAGCTTTTGGTGTTCCAGACATTTGGGGAATCCTAAGCAGTAAAATTGCTGGAAAGTTTTTGGTACAGTTTGCAAGAGATTGTCTGCATCACTCAGCTGAACTCCAGGAGGGATTCTGCAGGGAAATTATTGTGGCAAAGGCACAAAAAAAATTATAAAAATCTGAGAGGGGTTGAAGGACTGAATGGTGCAGGTTGTTGTCCAGCTGACAGGACAGCACAGCCAGCCAAAATAAATCTGGTCCTTCTCTGCAAGCAGTCTTCCTCAAATGCCTTCCTTTGGAGTAATCTTTTATTTTAAGCAAAATACACAAACAAAAGAAAATAGTGTCAGTTTTACTATTGTACACATGAATCAAAAATATCCACTATAATCATCACCAAAATAAATTATTGTCCCGGTCTGAAATGGTGGGAAACTGCAGTTTTCCTTTCATTCAAGTGGAGGACATTTTATGGAAAGATATTCCTCAGGGATAGCATACATTTTCATGGATTTGAGTAAGAGTTATCAGACATTTATTTATATTATGGCTCTGCATATTAAATTTAGTACTGTGGGAAACAGAACAAGAGCCTGATGAGCCGCTTAAATGGTCATTTTCATGCAAGAGAAATGAAGGATGACACTTCTAAGGGGGCAAAAGCCCCTTAAAACATCAGCTTTCCATGAAAATGAAACAGCAGATAGAATATATTTTGATATTTGGGTGACTGCGCCCTTGTTCTTTAGGCAGGTAACTCCATGCAGCATCTCCCCAGTAAAGCACTTTACAGCTGCATTTTAAGACAGAGAACCCAGCTAAGAAAACCCTTCCCTGTCCCCCTTTTCCCTCTTTTTTTTTTAAGCACAAAGCAAAAGAAGTTTTGTTTAACGGGCTGGAGCAATCAGAGGGATCAGGGCTCAGGTTGCGGACGTGTCAGCTTTTCCACCACTGATCCTGTTCCCCTCAGCCTTCCTGCATTTATTTTTAAAAGGTCATTAAGCAAGACACAAAAGGTGGAGTGCAACGTTACAGATTTATAACCTGGCTGGGCTCTGCCTGGGACACAGAGCTCAGGTACAGCAGGAGTCTCTGTGCTCTGCCACACCAAAGCCCGGCAGCCAAAGAGGTTCAGAAGGGAAATTCACATCTGTCTTCTACCCCTCACCTCCCTTTAGTCATCCCTCGGTGTATTTTTGTTTATTTGAACTTTACCCTTCCTCACACTCAGCTTGGCTTTTACTGTGTTGCAGCACCTGCCACTCTCATGGAAGAAAACTAAATTATAGCCAGAGGTTTGGGCCCAGTGAAATCAGATAAATGAGAGATTTTGTGCTAAAAGCTGATCATTCTTCAGGTCACTCTTAATTCTTACTGCTTAAACTGCAGTTAGTTAGAACAGCCAGATCTCTGGATTATGTTAGAATACAAATTTTATGTCTTTTTAAACTGAGCCACTATTTGAACACACTGAAAACAATGACCTTCCCCCTCATAATTCATTCATAATCATTTAAAGGAAAAAAAAATAAAAAAGAATTGGAAGGAGAGGTAAGAAGTTTAAACACACAGTGTGACATCCTTGCTCACATCTCGTGGCCAAGCTGCTCCTCTGATATGCTGCCAACTCTTTATCAAAAAGCTTCCACTCCACTCTCTTTGTTACCATTAAAATGCTGGGGCTGCCTGTGCTCTAAGAGTCTGTGGGCCCAGAGATTTATTTCCCTGGCGTGTGTCTTTTAAACAGGAACATTTATATAATCAAACCTGCAGATAAAAAGGCACGGCCACATGGCAAGCAAACATTTCCAAGGCATTAGCTCCTGAGCAAGGCCACAAAGAGGAGCGTGTGCTCATGGCCAGTGTGCAGCACTGGGGCCTTCCTGTGTGGAATCCTTTCCTGCCCCTTCAAGGAGGGTTTGGATACAACAGGAATGGCTTTGATTTAAAGGGGTTTTTGTTCCATAACAGAGTGGAATAAAAATTCAGAACAGAACAAAAATTCATCCACCTTTCTGTCCTGCTTGCTGAGGGCTCTCAGCGTAAAGCTCCAGCACACTGAGCCGTGGTTGAAATCATCCCTGCATGAACTGCTGAGCTCCAAGTTCAGCCAGGTCAGCCCTGAGCTCTGCAATTGTCCTGGGTTGGGGTTGTGCCCCAGCTGTGTCCTGACAGCACTGAGCTGACCAGGATCATCACAGCCCAGGTTTAAAGGCTCTGCTCTGGCCAAGTATGCCCAAATATTTGAGTCTGCCTCACACTGGGGTATGTTCATCCTGCCCCATTGCTGAGCTCTTCCTCCCTCTCTTGGAATCCCCGGCTTGGGCTGGCAGGGACGTTAAACATCCTCATCACATTGTCTGATGAAGCACTGACACCTTCCACCATCCCAGGCTGCTCCAAGCCCCATCCAGCCTGGCCTTGGACACTTCCAGGGATGCAGGAGCAGCCGCAGCTGCTCTGGACAAGCCCCTCACGTCCTCTGCCCTCCCCAGGCGCCAGGGGACAGCTGTCACCCTGTCACCCGAGCTCCTGGAGGAGGGATCTGCCTCACAATGTCCGGGCTGAGCTCTGTAATCACCCTGTTCCTTGCATTGTCTCCCTACTCCAAACATCACAGTACAAACACCATTTGTAAGGGTTTGATTTGCCAGTGCTGGTGTTGGATCCTTTTTTTCTGGCCCTGCAGCAGCAGCAGCTTCCCTTTGTTGTTATCCAGCTCCCAACCAACACCCACGCTCCAGCTTTCCTGCAGCTTCTCCTCGGGAGGCCAAGGTTTATTTATAAGACACATAAAGATCTTCCCCAACAAAATGCTGCGTTAGGTGAAGGCACAAGTTCATTGCATGCAAAACATGCAGCAGATTTAACCCAAAACTCTGCTTCTATATCACATTGCAGCAAACTTTCAACCAGATTTCCCAGAGATGCAGCAATTCCTGGACAATCTTGCGTGATGTAAAGACTGAGCCAAACCTGTTGCCTTAAATGTTTTCATTTACTCCAAACGCAGCATATAATCCACCACCTTTCCAGTTTATTTGTTGGTTTAGTTCCTTTCTTCAACCCCAGTTTGAGCAAAACCTCTCAAATTCACATGTAAAGACATGTAATTGTAATTTGCAAGGTACTTTGAGGGAATAAGAAGCTGGAGAAGAGTCAGAAAGAACTTGGGATTCAACAGTTCTATGCAAAATAATACCTTGGTAAGGGCCCCAGGGGCTCCCTGTGCTTCCCATGTTCAGGATCAGGGAAAAACACAGGATTTTAAACTCACACAGAGCTGAGGAACAACACTGACAATGTTCACAGCAGTTTAGAGACAGCATTTCCAAAATCCAGAAGTCATCACACACCACAGCTTCTCTCAGCCACTTCATTTGGACTTTGCACCCAATAAAAACCTAACGCTGAAAAAAATTGCAGCAGCACTGAGATAAAAAATATCAGAGTACAGGGCGTGCTGCATTGCCAGCTCACACAAACACTGACAGAGGCTCTGAAGCATCTGCTGCTGTTTATTTTTTTTTTTTGCAGGGGAGGGAATTGCATGAACTCTGACCACCCAAAGCAGCTTGTGACACACCTGGGGACATCTCTGTGCTCTCACCACGAGTTTTAAATGCACTGCTAAAAGTTGGGTGAGGTTCAGTCATCAGGTCTGTCTGGAATGACCCTAAATACAAATAAAAGCTGCATTTGGCCATGTTTTCCTCATTGGTTTTCTATGCTCACAACTCCCAGCAAAATTTAATTTCTATCAAATCTAGAAGCATCCTCAATCTATTTTCTCCTTTGTGACTCATTTTGCTGAAGGGACCTTATCAAACATTGCTTTTCATTTTCACAAACAGGAAATCTTTTACACACGATCGAGGAAGCCGGAGGCTTGTCCCAAACAAAAGGCACAATCTCCCCAGCTCCTGACAGGTTTTTATTTTCCTGAAACGATAAATCAGCAAGCATGGATGACTGCATTTTACTCACTTCTTGCTTCAATTTACTGGACCTGAGGGAAAAAGGGTAACAAAAGGTGTAATTAATATAATTAATACCTACGTGGATGCTCCGGGCCCCGGGCCAGTGGCTGTGCCTGGAGCCCAGCACGTTCTCAGGACATGATCACAGCCCACAGATAAACCTGGGATATTTTGATATTTAGATACAGGGAAAGGCAGGGAGAGAGCCTCCTGTGCCAGCCCAGGGGAGGACAGGGAGCAGGGGATGCACTCTGGCTGGAACAGCAGCTCCAGAACAGATCCAGCACTCGGATCAGGATGGAAAACGCCTTTGGATTTGGGATTTCAGGGAAGGGAAGGGACAGTGGCCACCCCTGCGGGCAGCAGGGCCCTGCAGGGTTGGTGCAGGGGGGAATAAGAGAGTTTGGCACAAGAGGTGCTGTCCCTGCTGTGTCCTTCCCCTCCCTGCCAGGAGAAGCACCAAAAGCCACCCCAGGTTTGCAAAGTCTGACTGGCCCACCCCAAAAGCAGGACAGGTGCTTCAGCACTCCATACACACACAAAGGGGCCAGGGAAAATCCCAGCACTGCTCATTCCCTATTGCTCCACGTCAAAAAATGGGCTCTGCTCATTTCTGAGCCTGCCCAGGTTCTCATCTGGGAAGTCAAAGGGATTCAGCAGCAGCAAATGGCTGCAGCTTGGGCAGGGATGTGATGCCTTCATCTCTTCAATGTCCCCTGCTGCACTCCTGAACCAATAAAAGCTTTACCACTGACAGCAGCATGCATGAACATCCTCGGTAATTAGAGGGTTTTATCCTTTTAAATTCCACTTTCAATACCTCAAAGCCCTGCAAGAGGAAAACTCATGACAGGAAATACTATAGCCCATATTCTTTATATTGAAACTAAATTTTCAACATTGAAAATGCCCAAGTGACTCCAATGACATCGTTGGGGTGACCACACCTGGTAAGAATGACCAGTGCTCTGAGAGTTGATCACCAGCAAAGTGTCACCACTCAGTGCTGCACCAACACTCCCATCCCAGCCAGGGATGGCTTCACCTCCAGAGACACTCTGGGGATGCTGCTGCGTGCTAATCCTTGGATCAATACCCACTGGGCATCCTCAAGGGCCGTAAAATAGGAACAATGGTTCATTTCCAGCTAAACGTCACCACGGTGCTTTGGGAAACACTCAAGGACCAGGTGATGGTGCTCCTGCCATCAGCTCCGTGCAGACTTTGGTCTGGTTGCCAGAGGAAAGCAGGCTGTGAGTGCAGCAGGGCTCTCCCAAGCCCTGGCTGCCCAGGGGACGTGGCCAGCACTGTCTGCAGTCACCAGCTACGTGGGCAAACAGCCCTGGCTGCAGCGGGGACACCTCAGCACTGCACAGAGCCTGTCCAAAGACACCAGAGCAAAAACTTCCTGTACCTCAGGGATCACTTCACTGCTGACACGGATCGTTTTCAAGTAATAAGTGTTATTATCATCAACAAAATACCCAACTTACCTTTTGTAAACAATGAAGAAGCTGCAAAGAATTGCTGGATGCACGCCCATGCTTCAGCTTTTGGATTGACAAAGGCTTAGTTTAAGCTCCATGGAAGCAGCACAGACACTTTAAAGCAGGAAAACAGTTATTAAAAATTATCTGACAAGAAGTGACACTTCATCTGCATCCACAGTATTTAATTTGTTGGAATAATATAGTTACAGATAAACAGGTTCACTCCATATACAATTACCAATACCTTTGTTTTAATACAGCTCATATTCCAGTACATCAACACTATTTTATTTACAAGGCATTTATGTACATTAACATCTTTCTAAAGTCAGTGCATTGTCAATAAGTTTTATACAATAATTTACAAAGTGAATGTAGTTAATAGTTAACTTAATAAATTTACTACTAATTCTTGAATTAATTTAATTTAAAAAATTAATTACAACCAATGTAACAAACACAGAAGATCAAATAACATTAGTAGATTGTGCTACCTGCTTAAATAAAACATTTTAAAGTAAATCAGTTGAGAATCTTTCACTTTTCATGGAGTTTGCGGAGGGAGGAGTAGACAAGTGGGTGTTGAAAAAGCTTCTAACCTAGAAATTCACAAGTCATGTTTGCTTTTCTTTAGGCTCAATGTTCAGACCACTTCAAAGATAAAAGATAGAGGATAGAGGATAAGGAGCAACACCTGACAGGTAAGACAAGACTCATTTTTGGAACAGATTTGCTGTCCCCAAAGAGGCACAACCTCCAAAGGCTGGGAGGGCTCTGCCTGAGCAAAGACAGCCAGACCAGCTGATACCATTTCTTAAATGGATAAACCCCAGATCCTCCTGGAAATGATAAACTCACTGAAGGTTTGGCATTCTCATCAAACACCCCAAAATGAATCCAGACATTAACTGCAGAGAACCACGTGAGTAACAGTTTTGTTAGTGAAGGTACAAAAATCTAGGGAACTGGGAAGATGATGTATGACAAAATTAATAAGCTGCTTAAGCTCAGCTGAAGAACAAAAGGCCAAAAGAGTGAAAATTTTTATCTTCATTCAGATATGCAAACAATTTAACACTGAAAATGTTCAAAGAAATGCCTGCTCAAAAATAACAACCCTCTTTTTTTTTTTCCAGTCTCTGCTAAGACTCAGTCACACTTCCCCTCATGCAAGAAGCCCCTTGAATTACAGAGCATGTTGCAAGGGCATGGAAAGCAAGTCTGGTTTAATTGCAAGTATTTGCATAACCTGGTGTAACAAACAAACAAACAAAAAGATAATTTGAAAAGGCAACCAAATTTTGAAAACAAGAAACTGAGTTAGGAAACCAATAAAAAACACCTCCATCCATGAATGCTACGAGAGCTACCTGACAGCCACAGCTTCTTCCTTTGAAATACACAGTGGATGTTCACAGCCACTCACTCCAGAGCCCTTACAACAACAACAGGAAAACCAAACAATCTGTGGGTTTCAACTGAATCAGATGCATTTTCAAAAGTGCAAATTTCAAAAGCAACACCAGTCATGAAACATAAGCTCAAGCATCTCTCCTTCCAAAAGCTGGGAACGTTTTGTGCAATGTGCACGTTTTAAGACACCGTGAGTGTAATCACAACTACTCTCTCCAACCTGAAGTTTCTTCTTGAGGCAGCTCAGAAGAGTTTGAGCCAGCACTCTTCAGGCAGAAAAGCCATTCCTGAAACATGTTGATCTGCACAGCCAACACGTGGAGAAAACACAAGCATAATAAACCATTCAAGTGTAGAAATTAATCTCTTCTCAAATGATGATTTGGTTGTGCTCCCAACACACAGAAAGAAAGCAACTGACACACATTAGCGGTGGCAAAACTGGAAACTTCTCTTCCCCATGACAGTAATTTGTGCACTTTTCCTTCTCTTGCCTTCCCTGTTTTGCCAATACAATGCAATAAAACTGCAGGAAAAAGGAGGTAGCAATATCATGTTGTCCAAAGACAACACTACAAATTGTTTTTCCCCGTTACCTTAAACCTAACGAGAGCCTCGGGGGGGTGTTAGAACAGTTGGTAAACTCTACACTACTCTGTTTAGCTCTTATTTGGATGTTTAATTTAGCTCTTATTTGGTCCTAGTCGGCTTTTCTCAAACCATTGGATTTAAAGGCCAGTGGCAGTCTCAGATGTCCAACATCAGAAACGTTTCGAGCATGTAGTGAGAAAACAGAACAAAACGATACTACTGGATATTAACTGCTTAACCAGGGGGCTCTTTTTGTGCTTTCAGCTCACAGGGGACAAGGACAACCAGGAGCTGTTCTCTGTCTCAGCCACGCCTTCCCCAAGGGCACATCCCGGGGTGCCTCCCTCAGCCTGTGGCAGCTCAGGCTCACTGCAGCACGCAGTACTTCTTGTAGTCGGACTCAAAGTCCTCGTCCATGCTGCTCGTGTCTGCCATCTTCTTGCCATCGATCTTGGGCAGGAACTGGGCATAGTCCACCCCCTGCTGCTCGTAGAACAGAATGTAGGCAGAGTCCGTGTCGATCTCATCCGGGTGCAACTCCTGGCACGGGGGAAAAACACCCATGGGATAACTGCTGCACTTCAAACACACACTATTTGCTCCAAAAAGTGCATTGTTAAGTGGTGTAACACGAGGAGTCCCGTGTTCTGTCTCCCCTCTTTGTTATCTCACTCCGTGAATTAACTGGGAACTCTGACCATTTTATAGTGATGAATGCAAGTACTTAGAAGTGTCAGAGCTGAGTTGTTTACCAATTGAATACAAACAGCTGCCATCATGGAAATGTATTCCTGGCTTTCCACTCTTAGTCATTTTTCCATCTTTGTATGAAATAAGCATCTTCCCTTAACTGTGGGAGCACTTGATGAACAGATGTTACCTTGGGGAAAAAACCTCACATACAATTTCAGTTAACTATTTTAATATTTATCTGATGCCCCTTTGGAGATGCTCCTGATTTCACTCAGCAGCTCTCCACAAATGTTGGATTTAGTGGGAGGTGTCCCTGCCTATGGCAGAGAGGTGGAATATGATGAACTTTAAGGTTTCTTCCAACCTGAACCATTTTGTGATTCTTTAGCTAGAATTTCCTGTTCTAAACTTCTTTAGCTTTGGGTAACCAAGGCAAAAATTATTGGAAATAATTAGAATAATGATGTGAAATAATGAGGAAAAGAAGTGCTTTACCTTGCAGCTGCTGTCATTGTAGCAGTACCACTTGTTGTTCGGGTTTTTGGCATAAGTGACATAATGACCCCCTCCCATAATTCCTGAATGGCACTGAGGAAAACGAAGAAGAAAAGAAATCCTGGATCAAACATCCACTGAACGATTCCCAGGTTCATTACCTGTGAGTGAGCCACCACGACAACCTAGCCAGCTGGAGCTAACTCTACACACACAAGCAGAACAAATCAGCAGAGACTGAATTCACACCCGGTTTTGGGGCGGATTTACCGTGCTGACTTTTGCCCCCCCTTCCCTTCACATCCCTGCTCTGGCACCAACCCACCGAAGGCATTGGGTGGCAGCAGCACCCCAGGGAGGCAGTTCTGGCCCAGGAGCAGCCACCTACCGAGATTGCATATAGGTTGTAGATGGGGTTGACCCAGACGTCGTCTCTTTGGTCATCGGCGGTGTCGTCCTCGCTGTGGTTCTCGCCCTGCCCGTTGCTGAGCGAGCTCTGCTCCCACAGGTACCCGTTGGCCAGAGCCCCCTCGCTGTCCTGCCCGGGGTACAGCTCGCTCTGGCTGCCCCCCAAAGCCTGGCCTTTACTCAGAGCATCCCCCTGCTCGTGCTCGGCACCGTTCTCCCTGTTTGCAGCCAGGTTCTCCTTGCTGCTGGACAGTTTGTTTTTCCCCAGCTGGGGCAGCCGCAGGCGCCCTTTGCCTCTCCCCAAAGTCCTTGGGCTGCTGTTGGGGCTGCTGTTTTTACTTGAAGGGCAGCTGGCTCCACTCTTCCTCCCCAAGGATGGAGATGCTAGGGCAGAAAGCACAGAGATTTACTGAGATGAGTACAAACACAGTCTAGATTTCTTTTTGAAGTGATTTTTTTAAATGACCAAACATTAAACCCAACTGTTTCAATGCAGCTCATGAGTAATATGCAGAAATAAAACCCCATCTTTGTGCACACACATCCATACACCTGAGAGCTGAAATTTAATTCTTTTATGCAGGAGCACATCCCTCAAATTCCAGCCCACTGACACAAGTACCAACATCTGCTGTCAGTGAGCAACTTCTTAAATTTTCTTTCACTTCTTATGCTAAATCTTCACTAAGAAATCTTTCCAAGTGTAGTGCTTTGGCAAAAAAAAAACCCCCAAAATTACAACTTTGTACACAGTAACACTTTTCCCCTCCAATCACCAGCACTGGGTGGAATTTTCCCCAATCACTGCCTACCTTTGACATTATTGAGGACAGTAGTGTTTAGGGAGGATGGACTCCTGTTCAGCGTGTCCCCTTCTCCAGCTGTGCCAGTCACCTGCACATCTGTTTTCCTGGTGTCCCCTTGGCCAGCCCGTGCTTCAGGAAGGTTCTCAACCTGCAGGGTGAGCTGCTTCCTTTGGAAATGACTCGGATCCCTTTGTACCAAAAAGGCACTTGGGTCAAAATTTTCTCTGGGAAATTTAACAATTTTCTGGGATTTTATCCAGCGGCCATTAACGAACTGAAATCTTTTCAGGTGAATGATCTAAGGGGAAACATGGTAGAGAAAATTATTAAAGGGGGGCAATGACATCCCAGTGAGTAATTTCACTGTTTAAAGAGAGTTTTTTTCCCCAAAACATACATGTTTTGTTCTACGCTAGTAAAAATAATGCTTGGTGTGACTATTTGGATTTGGGGATCGAGATGGTAAAATATGAAACTAATATTTTCATGTGGAAATGATGGCAAAGGTTGCTTCAGTTCAGTGATCAGCACTGTCTGTTTTGAACAAGCTACCAAGTATGAAAAATAAGAACTGCAGGTGTTCCACAAGCAGAGAGGAGATGGTGTCACCATGAGCTGTGTCAGAGCAGCTGACACTGAGCACAAACCACCACCATTTCCTGCAAGGCAGGAAAATGTTAAAATGTTAAAAACATTGAAAAGGATTTAAGGTTTGCTTTATCTGCCTGCAGACTCCGTCAGTGCCCCCACCTGAGAGTGTGAACAAAGCAAATCATCTTACTCAGAGCAAGGCTGCTTGGCAGATTTGGGAACAACGTGCTTTGGGTTTGCTGCTGAGGAGGAAAATGACACAAGAACCTACCAAAATAGGGGGAAGTCTCCAAAGATCCAGTTTTTTGGTGGCCAGACAGTGGGTCTTGCACTTGGAGCAGTAGTACATCTCATCCTCCCCCAGCTCCTCCTCGCTGGTGAAGGCTCTCAGACAACTGTCCAGGTTGATGGGCTCTGCCTGGGCTCGGCGGCTTTGTTCAACACTCTCATGTTCTTCCACGATCTGAAGGGAGAGAAAACTCTCTCTGACTTGGGAATGTAACACACACTGCTCAGAGGAGGGCTCTCCCCATAGTGTCACACAAATAACTTCGCTGGCTTGTTCAGAGTTAAAGATAAAAACGAGGTGTGGTAAGTTTTATCAGGAATTTTATTTCAGTTATGAAGAGGCAGATAAAAATAATTCACTGTTCTTATACTTGGGCTCTGCTTATAAATTATCCATAAAGCACGACTTTATAGATAAAACTCACAAATTGGAACAGTTATTCCAGATGAACCCAGCTACAGGCTTACCTTCAGATGTGTTTCGTTGGCTTAATGAGGAAATAGGTTTACTCACATGCATAACTGTTTATAGTTAAAGAAAATGTATCAAATTAAGGTATTTTTTAATGTATTATGCAGTATGTTATTATATATCTTGACTAGCTTAAAAGCAATTCACAACAGACAGCAGAAGCACTGCTGTGGTTCTTTAAAAGCTTCCCTTCCACACCATTAGACCACATAAGAGATCTAACATCAAGACATCGATTTATCCAGAATACACTGCCCCATGATTGCTGCCTTTGGTTTAACAGAAAACGGACAGAAGCAGCACCAAATAATGAAAAAGGCTGCAGTGGGAGGTGCTCCAGAGGTGCTCACAAGGAGCCAAGGGGTTCTGGTGGGATTTACCCTCTCCTGCGAGGTCTGGTAGCGCAGGTGCAGCGCCGTGGGGTCCCAGTCCACTGCAATGTAGGCATTGCCCACACAGGCCCTGTCCTCTGTGCACTCAATCTTACAGCCACGGCAGAACCTGGAACAAAAACGTGGGGTGTGGTCAGTGAAGTGTCCAGTCACTGAGCATTCATTCAGTTCTGCTCCTGGGTTTGGATCATCTGCACCCTCCAAGCTCCAGGCCTCGCCTTCAGTGTGAGACATTTTTGTGCAGCAACGCTCAGGGTAATCTGTGGTTTTACTGCTAAGCTTTACCAGAGTGAGAAATGGAAGCAGCTGGGTGAGCCCAACCATCTGCCTGCACATGATCCAGTGGAAGGTGCCCCTGCCCATGGAAGGAGGTTGGAATGGGATGTTCTTTAAGGACCCTTCTATTCCATTATGATCTGGTGCTGACCAAACCCAGCTACGACCCCAAAAACTCCACTGCTCTGTCTCCACAAGTCATTGTCACCATGATAACTAATCCTAAGAGCTACAAAACACTTTTTAAAAAACTACTTTATGGCCTGAATACCTTCCACCAAGGGTGAGGAATTTTCATTAGCAAGGTTTTGTTTATGGAAAATTCCAAGCATCCTTCCAGGGTAAATTTCTTATTGCCCATTTTAGATGTTACCCTTCCAATGGCAAGGAACTCACAGGGGTAGATGAACTACATCTAAAAATTTGGATTTGTGTCAATCCCCCCAAACCATGCAAGTCTGTGGAGATACAAGGCTGCACACAGACACAGAATATTGTAAGGGGTTAACAGCTTTTGGATAATCTCATTTCTGTCTCCTAATTTAAAGTTTCTGTGGCAGTAGAACTTTCAGCTCTGCAAGTCATAAAAGCTGTACTGCAGTGCAAGTCTGCCTGGAGAGAATTCTGGTGAAATTACATTCCAGATTCTTATTGTTTGATATTACCTCTGAAGTCTGAAATGTACCACAGACCCATTACCATAAATTACCTTTCTGCTGGAATGATTCCCTGCTGTAAATGGAAAAAAGGACAATTTACCTGTACCATGGACACCAAGCACAAGAATTTCCATCCTTCTGAACTACCCTGAGGGTGAAGGGGTACTGATACCCCATGCTGTCATCACTGAAATAGAGGAGAACACAACATCAAACAGCAGCTCTCTCACTGCAATTACCTCCCTTCACTGGGCTTGTTATGATTACTTAAAGAAAACCCTCAAAAAGATAATTTTGGTCACAATTTACTATTAAAAGCTGCCTTTCCATGGCTTAAATTCATCAGATATAAATAATTATCAATCACTGGATAAGAAGGAAGCCAACATTTAAGTGCAGCTACATTTAACTGTACTAAAAAGGATTTAATTTTAATTACTGCCATTATTCTGAGAAATCAAATGAACACAACTTTAAATCTTGCAAGCAAGTGTAAGGCACTGTATTCTAACTCAGACCCAAGGCTGAGGTGCCCAGCTCACCAGTCCTGTGCGTGGTTACTGGCTTCCTGAGGAGGGAGGGGGCTGGCCAGCCTGGAAACCTGGATCCACACAGCATCATAGAGGTCCCTTTTCCGTGTGTGAACCGTGCAGGGAACAATCAGTGGCATTCCAAAGAGACTGGGCCGATTCTTCTGGGATGAGAGAAAATACAGCTCTGTCCTCATCTGTGGGGAGCAAAAGGAGGAGTCAGATGTGAAGGTGCATTAACTCATAGTACAACAATCACCTGGATTGCTGGCCTTGTGACTAATTTCAGGCCTTGGCAATTAGAATTAACCAATAATTGTAATAAAACTACTCTAATTCCAATATTAAATACTGTAACTTTTGATCACTGACTTGAAAAACGTGACATTACGGCCAGGTTATCTGACCGCGTCAAACGTAAACCTGGACAATTATCATGTGGACATGAAAAAAAAAAAATCTTTGCTTTTTAAAACCTTCTTTGCAAGAAGTGTGCAAGGCCACTGACCATTTTCCTGTGCACTGCAATGATGTAGCCTGTGCAGGGGCTGTCACACAGCGAGGGCACGTGGCCGTTGAGGGTCCAGCTGGGCGGGCTGCGCTCCGTCCCACATGGCACCACAGTGTTTGGCATCCCATTGGGAATGAGGCTTGGCTTGGGAATGTCCCCGTTCATCAGGATGGTGGGGGCTCCGTTGGCTGATGGCCCAGTTGAGATCTCTGCAGGCACATAATTCAATTATCAATTATGCACAGCAACCACAGCTGATGTCAGGGTTGTGTCCTCTCCGTTCCGTGTGGGTACCGAGCGCAACCCGCATTTCTCCTTTCCTTAATCCTGGCTTAATGATAAAGCTTGGTCCTGAGCTGCTCAGCACTGTGCAGCTGGGAGAAGCAGGAAAAGCAGGGCTCTCCCTCACCTGTCTGCACAGGGCTGGAGGCTGATGTGGGGGAGCCTGGGATGGGGATCTCAAACGCACACAGGAAGCCGCTCACGGACAGCCGCACCTTCTGGTTGTCCTGGGGGAAGTTCTGCAGGAGAGAGGGAAAATTGCTCAGGCACTTGGACACCTTTGTCTGCCACCAAAACGTCTTCTGTTCTTCTGCAAACTGCATTTATCAGCTCCTCTCTCCCTCCCACCTGCCTCCTTACACCTTTCCAGAAGAATAAAGGAGCCCAAGCCCTCTGCAGGAGTTACCAGTGGTTCTCTAAACACACCAAGAGCATCTCATTTCAAGCACTGTTAATCTACACCAAAAAAAAATCCACCTGGAAATATCCATAAACACTGCAAGCCAATCATTACCTATGGTCCTGATGTCTTGACAGTGTTTAAACTCATCACAGCACCTTAACTTGAGATTTATTACCTCAAGAGGATTTTTTTTCCTAAAAATATCATTAGCAATCAATATTAATCTATTTACAGTGAGCCAATTACTGTTTAAGAATGAAGTAAAAGTTCACACAGAGAGATAACTAAGCTGATTTTTATCATACTTTTAGTTCAATTATTTCGCAGCTCTTGTAAGCCAAGTTAAAATGTTAAAAATAATAAAGAAGTAACAAAAACACCCAAAGCATGTCGCAGCAATAATTAATCTTTTTTTTTTTTTCTTTTTACCTTTATATTGGAGCTGTGCACCTCTGCAAGCAGAATCTGCTCTGGCTTGAGGCCACAGAGTTCACTCAGCTGTTTTTTCAAGCCTGTGTACTTCTCATCCATGTTCAGTCTCAGCCCGTATCGAACAGGAGTGGTACCATCTAATTTAATTACTGGAAAGGGGAAAAGAAAACACCCTGCTCAACAACCCAGGCAAGTCTTAATGACAATAATACATTACAGCTCCCTACTTATTGGAAAGTATGTTTTCCCCAACTTGAATGGATGATTTATTTTATTTTCCCAGGCAATTTTTAAGGTCTGCAGGCGAAGACACAATGTCAGAAAATCTCTTGCTGCACAGGCAGTAGAAAATGGTTTTAAAATTTGTATCACTTTTTTACCATCCTTTCTTTTTGCCTCTTTTCCAGCAATCCACAGCTCCTTCAGAGCACAGTTCATGACCCATATTATATTTTTCCCCCAGCCCCTGCTTTTCCTCTGGGCAGATTTAGGACAACCTCCACAAGAGAGGGAGCAGAAGGAAAGTTCTCAAAATCTCCGTTTTAAAAAGGTTTTGCATAAAATCCTTCAATCAAGACTAAAAATGGGCCATCCTTTTCTGTTTCTAAATGTTTTATCTTGGTTTAACTGTGTTCCAATGAAAATTCCTGCACTCTATCTTATTAAAATGACTATTATTCTTCATAAGTAGTAATACAAACATCAAAATTTGATGTTTTATAGCTGTTCCACTTATGCAGATTTTCTTTGAGGAATGACACCTTTACACCACTCACCTGTAATTTCTAGGTGCATGTAGCTGTCCATTGGCAAAGGCAAGGATAAAAAATTAAAAGGGTCAAACCTAACACTTATATGCCCACAAGTTTTACATTTCACTTGTGACTTCAGCTGCCCATGAAATAAATCCACAACAATGGATCTGTTTCTTCTCAGATGGTTTTCCCAGGCCTGAAATGAAGCACACAAGAAAAATAATACAAGGTTAAAAACTGGTGACTACTTCATTGGTCTCCAAAGCTTTCCCGGCCTATAGGAGTCAAACTATTTCCACAAAAGTTATTTCCTAATTTCTAATAAATAGGAAGTATTTACTTACAGCACAAGTAAAGCTCTCAACACAATAATCAAGGTATGACACCAAAAAGAATAATTCTGAGGGGATCATCAGGCATCTGGAAATATTTTGATACGCCCTAATTTTGAGTTGTTCAAAATTGTTGTGAAGTACCATCTTCATAATTTTATTACAACAATTAAAAATAATTTTCAGCTCAAAGCTGAAATTAGCTCTGTAAATCACAGCTCTGACAGGATCCAAGAGGTGCTGAAGTCACAAAAGTGTTGCCACAGGCAGCATTATCAACAATTTCTCAGCTTGGTACTGTGAGGAAAAGAAAAAACCCCCCAAAAATCCCCCAAAGCCAGAGATTTGAAGCCCCACCTCTGCTGCCACTTCCCAGTCTGGCCGACCATCACTGTCCTTCAGTTCCACATATGGCTTATCATGGACTCTGTTCAAATCCTCATGAAGCCCATCCAGAAGAAAAGCCAGAAGCTCCTGTGAGTCTTGCTGCTGAAAGCCATTAAACCTTGGAGCATATTTTGCTATTGTCCACTATATTAGAAAAAAAATAGCAGAAATTTCTGTAATATCATGTAAAAATGTAAAAATAAATCAAAATATTGTAGATGAGACATGTGGTGTCAATGAACACAAATTCAATTGCCAAGAGCTGAAGGGAGCCCCTCTGCTTTCAGAACAAAAGCTCATTTGCAGGTAAATGCATCACCTTTTGTACCTGAAAAGGGCTGTAAAAGCCACTTCTTACAGCACAACCTGCATCAGACCATGACTCCTGTGGCCTTATAACCACAAATTCCACCAGGTCTGATGAACACTGGCTCCTTCTAGGGAAGTCTCCAAACTGCTCCAAAGCAGGCAACACCAGGAAAAAGTGCACTGACTTTCTGCTTTCCCAAGAAATCCTTGTTTTAACTCACCCTCAGCTTTAAGGGGGCTATGTTCTTCTGGGTGCCACTCCACAGCTCCTGGACCAAATCCCCATAGCACTTGGCCATGTGTCCTTTCATTCCTATGGGATTTGTCCTAGAAATCACAAAGGAATTAATACCAGAGTAACATTCAAGCACAGCTCAATGAAGAAGGAAGCAGAAAGGCTTCCTGCTCCCAGAAACAAGAGGTTGTATTTCCATGCCTCTAACGCAGTACCTGCTGCAGAGCTGCTAACACTGAATTTAAATCATTCCTTTACACTGAATCTCAGCCTGCAGAAGCAGACAGCCCTGAATGAATGTCCCAGCACTCCAAATGGCAGTGTTCCCCCCCAGGAATTACCTGTTCAGCTCGTAGAGGTGCCTCCCTGAGATGAAGTAGCGTGTCAGGGGCTGGGTGTTGCTGACACACTGGATGCTGGAGTTCATGAAGCACGTGTTCCCCAGATTGCTCAGGCCTGTGGCACCCTTCTCAGTAGGAACTGAGCAAAAAAACCCATCATTTCAGCAGTTGTGCAGAGGAGAAAATTCAGAGTGTTGCAGCAGCATCCTCTCACAGTAACCAATTTAATTGAACCTGCTCCCAGTTATGACACTGCACGGATGCAGTAGGTGTTTAAAGTATCTGCTCTCTCAACCCTGCTTCACAGAAATTGAGGTGTTTTGTTGATCTGACCCACCACAGACAGCAGTGCAATCCGTACAGGATATTTACAGCTAATTGTGGTACTGAAAATCCTGGGTTCATTTGTTAAAATCCTAATTATTCCTTGCCTTAACAAAATCCAAGGTAATAAACAAAAAAATCCCACCCTCCCACATTTCCAGCATTTAAGTAAATATAAAGGCCAAGCAAAGCAGCATGAAAGACCTCACCCAATGTTAACAGAACTTGTGTTTAAAAGAATTGTTCCAACATTTCAACTGTTTTCTTGGATTTTTGTCATCATAATCCAGATACTCTGTGCAAGACTCACCTTTGTGTCTGTCTATTTTACTGCTGTTTGCTATAAAAGACATTTCCTCTGGCCAGCTCATGTCTTTGTTTCGAACTAGAAAAGGACATGAAAAGGGGTTTTTAAAAATTGTTACTTACTCCAGAGAGCTTACATAACTGAAGAGGTTTAATTAAAATTTTCTAATATTTGGGATTAGAAATGTGCTTACTTCTAGCTATTATTTTTGCTAGTTTCCATTTCAATGTTTCTAATCATTATTGGAACTCATTCTAACACTGGCATCCCTCCAACCACACCAGGAACATCTTTAGGAAGCAGCCTTGGGATTGCTTTTGCTGTTGAATAGCAAATTTTTCAGTGCTCATTCTAATTCTCAATAAAGATCCACCAGCTCTGAACAAACCAGTTCATGAGCCACCACCATAATTTTGTGTTGTTTCAAACCAGCAAAAGACCCAAATGTATATCAAAATAGGGACAAAATACATGTAAAGTTTCCTAAATTAGCTTTGCCATCACCTCCCCATAGGTTCCCTCTGTAAATCTCTGGTTTTAGAAGTGCAGTCAATTATACTTTTTATACCTTCTATTACTAAATGCTGCTCATCTTGGATTTTAAGGTATTCCAGTCTGTGATCTTCATCATCCAGCAAAGTGAGATAGTTCTGCAGGAGAAAAAAAACACATCACAGAATTGGAGCTCTACATGTGGAACACTCTGAGGTGAAACAGTTTCACCTCAAATGGAAATTAAAGCACAAAAAACTCTGAAAAACAAACAAGAGTCTTCAACTGTAAAGGATTTTTATGACCACTGTGCTTGTGGTGTTAATAGATTCTGGAAAGGACTAAAACACAAAAAATAAACTATAAAAATAATAAAAGAGGAGGGGGAAGGAGCAGGATTACCTCACTGTTGTAGAGCCAGAGGCGCATGTCCTCCTCCTTTATCCGTAACCTCTGGGACAGATACTCGTGGATCTCTTTGATGGTTTGCATCCGACTGAAGCAGCCAGTGTAAGCCAAGACCCTTTTTAAAGGAGCATTTGGGGAGGGGACATTCCCTGCATTCAGTGAGAGAAGGGATTTACCCAGAGGTCAGATCAAGAATTATACACTGATCACGCTCTCTGCAGAAAGTATTATACACTTGTAGTGCTTGTGTTTATTAGGTGGAAAGCCAGTTGTTACTGACCCTTTGGGACAACAAATTTGGTGTCACAAAGCAGATAAAATACCTCCCTTCTTAGCAAAACCTGTTAGAAAATTGCTTCTCTGAGATTCTCATAGGAAATAAAAAAACTCAGTGGAGTTTTACAAGTTTTCACCGATCTTTTTGTCTCTTAAAGACACAGCATGAGGAAAAGGGAACTTTCAAAATAAAGACCTTCAAAATTTCCTAAGGATTTCCCTTTTGAGAGAATGTTGTCAGTAAAATTAAGTAAAAAAAAATAGTTCAACTATTTTTGGGAGTAGCATGACTTTGTTTCAGCTCCTCTGTGGGGATGAATGCTGCTCTGTGCACGTGAAATCAGCCTGGCAGCTCTCAATAGAAGTACTCTTAATAACTAAATTTCTTAGAAACTAAATTCCTCAAAACATTCTGTGAAGACACCTGGGATTTCCACCAAAATTTCTCAACAAGCTCTCATGTGCAACAACAATTTAATTGGTCAAGATTGTTGCTCTTTCTAATGGGAGCTCATCTTTAAATAAAACATCCGCACTAGAGATGAGACCAACTTTAAAGAGGGAGGGTTTTTTGACCTTTTTTTGTTTAAAATTCAGAAGTTCCCCACTCCTTACAAACATGAAAAGCATTTATTATCCAGCCAAACCCAAACTGGGCAACTGCAATACTTAAGTAGCCTGAGAAGTGACACAATTCTATTTTTGCTGTTAAAGGATTACAATAAAATAAACAGTACAACATGAAAAGGTGCAGTATTACATTATCACATGCAATTTGACAAGAGAGTAAATGATACCTTATAAATCAGCAAAGCATCAGTCTGGCTTCAGTGTACCAAGCAAAGTACTCAGTTTTTTTGAAAGAAAACAACATTTTCTTGAGATTAGGGATCAGAGGATTAGTTGTAAGATTACAGCAAGAAAGCACATCTGAGAACTCCACAAGATTAATAACAGATTGGACAATCAAATTAGTGCAGTGCAAAGTAATTCCAAATCAAGATCAAATTTGGCACGTGAGAAGAGTCTCTTCATTGGAATTTGGGCATTTTAGGATGTCCAAACAAAGCAGTTTCCATTGGATTAGGTCAGGCAGGAAAGCTGAATTTGGGCAGAGGCAGTTTGTGCAGCACAACTCGATGGCACAGGCAGCTGCTGACCACACAGAGGGTTGACATCCCACCAAAGCAGTGAAAAATTGAGCATCTGCATCAGGGCTTTACCCACATTCTGACACCAGCAAGGCTGAAGGACTGAATTTTCAGCACTCAGGTGAGCCCATTTTTGGATGTGTGTCCAAATGTGAACAGCAGGGATTCCTTCCAGCCTCCTGTGAGAGGCAAACTGGGAACTGCAGGCAAATCCTACAACACCTCAGCTGAAATGTGAAGCCACAACCTAAAGATTATTCTTGTACAATCTTTTGGTGAGCACTACCACCACAACTATGACAAACAGATTTTAGCTGGGTGTTTGTATTTAATTGTCTTTTTGAACTACATCAAACAATAGTCTTCATATTCCATTTCATCGCTCTCTAAAGAGCATTAAATAATTCTGGGCATCAAAGCCCAGCTGCCCAAGTAACTCAGAAGCAGTTGGCTGAGCACTAATTGAATTCATTGTGCCACTGCACTATCAGAGAGGCACAGAGGCACCTCCTCTTCCATGGCTGCAGGAACCTCTCCCAGAACAGGAATGCCCAGCTCCGGCTCCTCTGATCGGTTCAGTTCTGCAGCGCTCATTTCTCACTCCCACCTCACCCATAAACAGTGGCAATCAACTGATGCCCCTGCAGATGCTCCCTGCTGCCTTTTCCCTTGAGGAGAGGGCAGGGGAAGCCCTGCAGATGCTCCCTGCTGCCTCTTCCCTTGAGGAGAGGGCAGGGAAAGCCCTGCAGATGCTCCCTGCTGCCTTCTCCTTTGAGGAGAGGGCAGGGAAAGCCCTGCAGATGCTCCCTGCTGCCTTTTCCTTTGAGGAGAGGGCAGGGAAAGCCCTGCAGATGCTCCCTGCTGCCTTCTCCTTTGAGGAGAGGGCAGGGGAAGCCCCTGGGTGCTCCCGAGCGCCGCGGGGCCATCGAGCCGGAGCACAAACGCAGCACAGGAAGCTCCCCCGGCCTGGGCTGGCCTAGAAACTGCACAGGGGGTGGTGGTTCTTGCTGCATTCTTAAGTTACCTCTGGGTAAGTGCTGAGGGAACATTCTGAGGCTCATCATACCCATATTGACCCAGACGTTGGACTGCTGGGTGCGCGTGGCCGGCTGCTGCCGCAGGAACAGCAGGTACCGAGGGAACAGCTCCAGCTCGGGCACGTTGGTCTTGCTGTTCTTGATCACCTGCAAAAACACGTTTGGAAGGTTTCAGAGATTCACCTCGCGAGTTTGGAGGGAACAGCAATAGGAAAGAGGGTGATTCAGTCATTGAAAAGTGATTGAAGTGTTAAAAAACCCAACTCTTTTATGAGGAGACAAGAAATCTGAACTTCTCGTGGGGTTTTAGGCAAATATCCCCAGGAATGACAATTTCCTGATTCCTAAGCACTTTTTGGAGCTTATTAGCTGCAGGTTGTCAAAAGCAAACACCTTATTTAGTGCAGCATCACTCTCTGCACCACACCATGGAAAGAATCTTTTTCTAATTCCTGGAATAGATATGAATCCCCAATGAACCTCATTAATTCCACTCAGTGTATAATACTTCCACATAAAAGTTTCACAGCTGTTGCAAGAACTGACAAATGCAGGATAAGACATTTGGGTTGAACTTTGTGAACCACAGGATTGACTTAAAACCTTCATATTGTACAAACAGGCTGCAACCTACTTCTGTTGCATTTTGATGCGTTGACAGAAAAGGCTGAAATTACCCCAAAACATATTTTGCAGCTTTTCAGCCACCATTTCTACAAAGATTTTGCCACCTAAATCTGCCCAAATATACAACCAGAAATGTTCAGTCTTTTTGTGACCATGTGAAGCAGATGAGAACACCTCAAGCTGCGAGAAGGAACGTACCACACTGAGGTGCCACAGCATTCAACTTCAGCTACAACAAAAACAATGGTGATGACATTTTCTGAGGGAAAAAAAAGCACATTACTTTGTGTATAAAGTGATGTGGCCTTTTCTGGATCATGAAAGGTGTTTGTTTCCATGGAGAATGTGTGGGAGGAGGTAAGAAGCCAGTGATTTTTCCCTGTAAAATAATTGTCTGCACTAGAGCCAACAGACCAAATTGTCAAAAATCATAGAGATAATCCTCTCCCATCTGTGACACGGAACGTTTGTGACACCAACCACCAAAAATTTACTGCTACCAGCACAAAAATCCCCTCATATCCCTTTTTAATTGCATCTCCTACAAGGGACTACCTGACAGAGAACAAACCAAGCAGTCTGTGGAATAAACACACTCGAGAGAAATTGGAGAGAAAGCTCCCAATGTTTCCAAGTGAGCAGATTCCTGCAGCTCCCAGGAGCTCCTGAGCAGCCATTCTGACAGAGAAGAGTCTTGACCTGTTCTCTCTCCTGGACTCACCTATTGCCAGCTGCTTTTGAGCTCTTCCCCAAACTTTGCACGTTGTGTTTCTGTGGTGCTGAACCTGAAGGAGCAGTTGCTGCTTTGCCCCCACTTCATGAAATTGTCAGAGACAAGGAACAGGTTTTCAGAGCTGCAGGTGTCCCACTTTTCATTTTATAGCTTTTTTAACTGTATCTCAGCTTTTGAAGATGAGAGTTTTGATGGCAAGCCTTTTAAAACTGCCCTCAGGTTTACTTTTCTGCGTGCTTTATCAAACACCAGCAGCACCTCTGCCCTGCTGCAAGACCCCCAGGGATTGTGCTGCAAACCTCCAGCTGAGCAGCCACAGCTTTCCATCCAGGGCCAGTCTGGAGGCTGCTTTTCCCAGGTTTGCTCTTCAAGATGAAGTAGGAGACGACTGTGAGAGGCTGCCTGGACAAATTTGGTTGTTCAAAAGTGTCTAAAATCACAACTCACCGGCCTGGGCAAGGACAGGTTTGCTCCATACCAGTGGTAAAGTGCTCTCCAAACTGGCTCTGGCACCATGACATAGTCCTTTCCTTCTACCAGCTGTGGAGATCTCTTTAACCTTCCACCCTCCATGGTTAATGATGCAGCCTTTCAAAAAAAAAAAAAAAAAAACAACAAAAAGGGGTTTTGTCACATCTCAAGTGGAGAAATTAGTACACAGCCACAGTGATTTTAGTTCATGAACACAGAACACTCTTTAATTATTAAAAGACTTCTAAGTAACAATTAGCAGCTGCTTTTCACACTGAGAGATGGTAGTTAAATGTAACAGTAATTAACATTCAAGTCTCATTATTTACTGTTTCTCTAAAAGCTTCTGCAGTACAAAATTCATGTGTTTGGCTCTTGTGTCACCTACTCCAACAACTCTGAACAGAAAAATCCCATCTCTGCTCAGCATTGGTGCTGCTGGTCTGTGTTTCATGTTCTATTTGCATTCATACTGCAAAAATTATCAGTTCTATCAGTTTACTACATTGTTATGCAACAGCAGTAAATTCATATTTAGATGGAAACACTGTAGTGTTTGATTATCAAAGTATTTTACATTTAATGCTGCAAGCTGTCTTTTCATGAATACCTTTCCAATTGTAAGAGTATAAATAAGAATGTTTCTTTTCTCACAAAACACAAGAGTAGCTGTAGGAGCAGAACACAATTTTCCCCTCTTAAAGTAAGAGCAAGAAACCTCAATTTTGCTTTATGACAGAGGCGTGTTAATTCAGAATTAAGCTGAAAACAGCCAACATAAAAAAGCTGTGATGAAAGAGAGCTAAAATGTGCTTTTCCTCTCTTGCCATGCCTGGGCTGCCTTTACCTTCACTGGCTCCTGTGTCACCAGGGGCTGGTTATCAATAGCTCCTGGTTTCTGGGGGTTCAGCTGCAGCAGAGCATTCCCACTGGATGCCAGGAAACACTGGTTGTTGTTGTCTGAAGTGTTGTGCTGCCTTGCAAAGCTCACCTCAGAGCCTGGGGTGCCAGGGTACAGAGTGTCTGAGCACAGAGCAAGAGAAAAAACAGAAATCATTCAGCTCCTGATCCCAGAAACCACAAAGGAATGAGTTACACTCTCGTGTCCTTGTTTGAAAAAAGATTAAGTTTGCTGCCCTTCATCCTGCAGTGAAACATGCAACTCTTCCAGCTCCACAGGGATCCATCTATTATCTCTCAGAAAGGGATTTATGATATTATATTTTATATATTTTATATCATGATTATACAAACACAGCCCTGACACAGCCTAACCAGCTCTGCAGGAGCAAATGTGCTGAGCATTTAGCTGTTATCTGGATGTTTGAATATCAAACTCCAAAAAAACTCATCTACAGGAATGAAGATAGATCCAATAATGCCTTGTTTTATTTTCCCTTGAAAAGGCAAACGGTTTTATTCTTATAGAAGCTGCTTTGGTCATGCAAAACTAAACGGAAATTTCAATTAAAATAAAAATAAAAAGAAAGAACCTTTGTCTCTCTGCCCTTTGTTTCCCCCAATCCCTATACTCCCCAAAAATCACAGTAATTTACCTAATTTCAACTGAAGTTATGATTTTAAAATATCAAGAAGCAACCTTCCAAGTTGCCTTACAAGGAAAAAATCTGCAATTCTCACAAGAACTCATTGAAAATCTGGACTAAAATCTCTTCTTTCACAAAGATGGCTCTTAGAATCTGCACAAACTCATTCAGATTTAAATCACATTCCCTGTCAAACTACAACTGTGCTTTTCCTCACATATTTTACTGTTCCTTCTCTCTTTTTACTATCATTGCATGGCAGAGTATAGGATCAACCAGCTTAAAACACCCTGAAGTGAAAGTGGGGGGAAAAATCCACTCAGAAAATCAATGATAGGACAAAAAAACACCTTGAAAATAATTCTGGAAATGAATCCCAGCATGACAGATGAACTGCTGTTAAACCAGACTTTGTGCTTAGCCACCACACATTAAAAAAATCCTGAAAAAATTCCTACAAATCCTGCAATCCAAGCTGTGTTATCTCTCTGGCTGGGGCGGGGGGGGGTCCATGCAGTGTGCAGTTTTCCCAAAAGCTGTTCTACATGAAACCTCCAAGGAAATAAGATGCTTACTGCTGCTGGTGGACTCTGAGGCTTCTGAGGCAGTGGAAATATTATCTGAAAACTTTTCTTCTGGTGCACTGGAGTCATTAAGACCTCCCATTTTGTCTTCTCCCTGTTCTGGGGTATTGGCTGCAGCAGCTACGAGGGGATTCTTACCTCCACTCAAGACAGATGAAGGCTCTATCACAACTGGGTTTGCATCCTACAGTTGGGGGAGAAATAGAAAAGTTAATTATGAGCCAAGATCAAAGACCTGTCAGCCAAAGCAGCCACCAAAAATTGACAGCTCTGTGATCGTTTTTGCACATCACAAGATCTGCTGAAGGAAAAATGCTCTCTACACGTACCAACAACAAAAAAAATCAGCAGAAATAAACTCCCAAAATTGTTAAAACAATCAAACAAACCATTCTGCACAGAGTCACAATTCCAAAATTCTTTTCCCTACCTAGATATAAAAATATACCTGGTTTTAAACAGCTGTAATTACAGACTGTAAATATTTGAAGACTTGAAGTTCACGTGGTTGAACGAGAACAGCAAGCACAACAACAAAACCCACATTTTTCCCCTCAAACCTGCAGCATTTTCACAGAATTTCTGGTGGTTTTTTAATCTGTGCCTGAGAAGTGCAGTGAGCAATTGCCTTGTGCCATTATGCAAAGGCTTGGGGATGAAATCCTGTGCACATCTGAGCACTCACACCGGGCTAAGGATCAAATTGCCTGGCATTTCTGGCATTTCAACCCTCATTTGGCCAATTCATTGTGCACAAAAACTAATGGTCATTACAAGGTTAGTTAATGCACACACTGCAGTTTTCTGAGTACTTTCAGCTATTTGTTTTCATAAAGTAAATCAAGTACTTACATGATTACTTATGAGGGTATAAAACTCTTTTGAGAGGTTTATTTCACTTGTTTAGCCTGCAAGCAGTATTTCTCTCCAATTAAATTTTATTAGATTTATTAGACGTTCTGTATTTTGTACAATTCAGTGGTTCTTTGGCTTAAATATTTTAATGAAAGAGTATGAAAGAGCACCCTGCATCTATGAAGTTTTGGTAGGACTCCTTTGATTGGGTATTAGACTATTTTTTGTCATTGCCTCTAAAGCAAATTATACCAATTTCCTCCTTCACCCAGAAAATTCACAGTGTATTTGTGGCCCAAGCCAAGTCAAGCCCAAAGTGGGCAGCTTTATTACCAAATGGATCAGAAAATATGAAAGAAATGCTCCTGTGAGCATGGTTTTTATTCAAAAAATACTTTAAGATGCAGGAATGATGGAAGAGATGAGAACTTAATGAAATTACACTGCAAAGCTCCCCACATAACAATGATTCAGCAGAACAATGATTTTCCACCAAGAGACAGGAGATGCTCAGTTCTCAGCATTATTGGTTCAGCAGTCATTTCCTCCACGCTGTTTTTTCCACCAACACATTCAGAAAGACAAGAAATCACTTATTCAGTATTCATTATTATGATTATTATTATTATTTTACTTACATATTTGACATATTCTTTCCACTGGTGCCACCAGGGCATAGCAATGAGAAACCAGTTGTGCCCTGGCTGGAGGCCATACCTGCTCTCTCTTTCCAACCAGCCTCTGCACAGAGAGAATGGGAATTTTTAGCTCAAACAGGGAATTCCCAGTTCTTTTGAAAAGACTAGAAGGTGGATCTGAAAGCCATTTAAGGTTCTGAGCAAAGCACACACCTAATAATCTGTCCTTCCTCCTCTGGGGTGGCAGGTCGAAGTCCCAAAACTAATTGACACACCTGGAGAAAGAAAGAAATTCTTATTACCAGGCAAAAAAATCCAACTCAGATGAGACTTTTCAGCATTTAACCATGGAGCAAGATTACTTAAAATTGAATAAATCACTAATAAAAAAGTCTTTGGAGCTGTGAGATTCCCAGTTTGTTCCCACTGTTCAGATAAGAGCACCCAGAATGTCAAATGCCACACAAATATTAAGGTGAAGAGAAAAGCAGCCTGCATTGTTGTCAGATCACAGGACTGATATGGATCAGATGCACAACTCAGGATGTCTGGGTGGGCTGCAGAGAGGGAATGAGGGACTGGGAGAGTGCAGGTGGTTGGGAGAGGGTGAACTAAGAGTTTAAAAGAATTCCAAGGGGAAAAGCTGGGAGTGAGCAGCTCTAGATGGGATTGAAAGGGAAACAAGCACTGCAGGGGCTGAGGGAGAAGTTCAAAGCAGAGCAACCAACCCAAACCACGGCCAAAACTGCTCTGCAAAGTGCAGGCCACGCTCTAAATGTCGGCTGCTATTTTAATTTCTCCTCTTTTATTTAGTTTTGAGCTGACCCCAGAAGGAAAAGGCCCCATCTCCTGGCCTGGGTGGGGTTTTATTCCCAGTACAAACCAGTGCCAGATGGCTCCCATTTCACTCCTGTCCCAGTAAGGCTGGACAGGGAGTGAGGAGGGGAGGGAAGGGATCCTCAGGAGCTCCCAGGGAGCAGGGGCAGCTCTCCACCCTCCCAGATGGTTTTGCTGCTCACCCCATGATTTACAGCCTTCTCCTTATGTCTCTTTGGAGGCTATCAATTTGTATCTCAGCTGGAGATTTCTAATCACTGCTAAGATGTCTTATTTAAATTTATGTTACAGGGAGAGAGACCACATCACATTTTGAATGAAACAAAGGCCATTAGCCTGGGGGAAGCAACAGATTTTCCAGCACACACAACACAGCTGGGTCTGGTGTTTCTTTTTAAATTTGTGTGGCATTGAGCTAAAATGAGATTCTTCAGATAAACCAACCCCTCTGCAAACAAACCCACTTGTTGACAAGGTTTCCACTCGGAATATTTGGCTTTTCTGTCTGCAGATGGGGCAAATGGCACCTCAAATCAATGCCCAGATAAATCAGTGGCAGACTCTGCCCTGTGCTTTACGTGATAAAGTTATTAAAAAAAAAATAAATTAAAATCTAAAATGAAAACACAGCAGCTATGCCAGGAGGAAAAAAACCACATTGTAAATGAGACTTCCAATGAGCAATGTGCAACACTGGGGACGTGTAATCAGCATTAAGACAGATTTATTACATCTTCATTCATTCTTTGTCAAGATGGCAGGGATATTTGTTAGTTCATCAATATTCAGTTATGAGGGGATATTTGATGCCAGACAGGCCAAAAATAAAGACAGCCCTTCTGGAGAAGGTTGCAACTTCAGCAGACATGATGTAATTAGAGAGAAAATGAATTTGAAGAACTTTCTGGTGTCACTCTTGCCAGCTGTGCTGTAGCTGGTGGCCTCAGGATACTCTCACTCAGTCACCCTGAAGCTCTTGGGAAAGCATCACTCAAAATGCAATTTATAAAGTACTCACAGGCCAGTTAGGATGATTATTATTATTATAATTTAAACTTCAAGTATCAGCCTCAGAGGAAACCAGGTAAGGAACAAACTGCAGTGGATGAAAATACTCTTTGAGGGTTATTTTCTGCACAAAGCGAGCCAGAGCTAAAAATATGGACTTCAAGGATTTAGAAAAATCCAATTCAAGCTCAATTAAAACCCAATTCAGCACATACTTAATCCTCAGCTTCTGCAAGTGAACAGTCACAGGATATCCCAGCTTTCCAGGACTGCTTCATTAAGGAAGCAATGAGAGATACCTTAGAGGGCCTTAACAGAAAATGTAAAGGGAAACTGGTTGTAAAACAAAAAGGGAAAGAATTAGAGATATTTTTTCTCGTTCCCTGGGTTAGTTTCTCGGCAAAGATTTGCCACAAAAATCATTTCAAACACAGCCTTTGTCTAATGGAAAACATAATTGCTGATACACTGGAAATCTCATTTTCTGAACAGTGCACCAGGTTCTCCTGAACAGATGAGGCTTTAGGCATCTCCATGCACTGCAAGGAACAAATCAAAGAGAGAATCATTCTGCCAAGGCAGCCCAGAGCTGCAGAGCCACAGCCCCTCCTGTGCACACAAATGCTGATGCTGCACTTCGTGGCCATGCTGAAAGCTCAGCAGTTAATTACTGTAAATTACAACCTCAGATTTCCCCTAAACATACCTGAAAAAGCAGATTTAAAAATTCATTGGCAAGAGCACTCTTCACACTCCATATCTGGTAGTCCTCCAGAGTGAGGTGTCCGAGCTGGAAGGGAAAAGGGGAAGGAAAAACCATCAAAAGATGAACCTGGTTCAGGCAAAATGTTCATTGCCTGTCTCATACAAGGCATGGCAAAACCAGGGATTTGATAAAAATTGGCGTCTATTGCTATTTAAATGAAATTTGATCCAGGGAAAGAAAAAACATCCAGTTTCAGCATAACACAGGCAACTTAGAGAACTGAGCAGCTCTGAGGGTACAGAACAGTGCCCAGTGTGGAACCTCCCCTGCACTCACATCCAGTGTCCATCACCTGCATCCACCCCACACCACCATCCTCCTCTGAGGGTTGGGAAAAGCCAGTTTGGGTCACCAAGGCCCTGTGACCTCACCTAACAACACAAACCCCATTAATTCTTCATCACCTGCCAAGCCCCAGTGGTGTAACAGCGACCACGTCAGAGGGATCTTCGATCCACTGAAGGGATCAATCTCATTTTTTTGTCTGGCAATATAATTCAGAGCCAATTTTACAGCCCTGGCAGTTACTCTGCCTCTCCTTACAGACCATTTTCCCCAGAGTTCACCCAGGTCAAAGCTAACACATGAAAAGAGGTTAAATAATTTATGTAATTACCATCAGCTCCTTCCAGCACAACACTGATGATACAACTACAAAAATATTCTCAAGACTGAAGTCTTCTTTTTTAACTCTTTGTGGAATCAGGACTGCTGTACACTTGCTTATAAACTACCCTTTTTTTAAAGAAGCCAACCAATAAAAACCTCAAAGGATGAAACAGAGAGAAGCCACAATTTCCACAGGTTTGGCAATCACAGAATTACAATAAAGTATTTGCCCACCACTTTGTTGGAGTACAAGCAGGCAAGACAACTATTCAAACACATAATTAAACACTTCTAGGCATTCTTTATAGTTTTTCATCAATTATTTATCGTTTCCAGACACTCTTCCCAATCAGTGAAGCAAAGGATGAAATAATGGAAGCAACTTCCACAATATTTTTTGTGGATATCTCCAAATTTCCTATTTCCAAAGAGCAAGGAGGAGACTCACAGATAACTACAGATTTACTCCCAGCTACATTTAAAGCACGACATAAACTACCAAGATTTTTTGTTGTGTCATGACAGATGCTTCCACAGGAGGATAATGTGTCTTGACACAGCATAAAATACAAGATAAACTTCTGCACTCTCTGCTAAGATCAATTTTAACAGGAAACAAAGAACAATTTGCCCAGAACAGAAGTCAAGCATCAGCTTTAAAACTGGTGTTAGTTATGCACAGCAGAGCCTTGCAAACCGTGCAGGCTTCCAATTAATTTCATCTGGTTGTGCATTTTGGGTTTAGCTTCAAGTATTAAAATGGCTTTATAAAATTCAAACACGTTCTTTCCTTCACAGAACAACGTGGTAAATTTTAATGGAAAACTGACATTTCTCAAAAAAGATTCTTTTATTGACACATCTCTGCTCTAAAGAAAGCACTTCCTTATAAATAAACTGAAGATACTGGGGTATAAAAATGACAAGGAAAGAACAGCAAATTCCTACCTTTGTGTTATCATGCACATGTAAAATATCTTCCACAATTTCAGACAAACCCATGTCCAACTCCTTCAACAAAAGGATTAGAAAACAGAATTAAAGTCTCCCAGCAGGATGTGCTCAGAATAAAAATAAAACTGTAAGAGACACTGGAAACCCTCAGTAATTCAAACCAAGGGCTCTCAGACAAAAAGCTGTGCTTTTGTAGCTGCCTTTCTATGAAAGAACACGCACTAGAGACAAACCACTGAGCTTTGGGCAGGTCAGGAACACATTGTGACCAAACCCTGTGCCTGGGGCAGGTGACAGCTCTGCAAGGCAAGGGACAGCCACTCGTCCCCATCCCCAGCTGAGGGGCTCAGGGGAGCCTGCACCTCACTGACCCCCACCCAGACAAGATGCACATTCCTCCTTTGGAAGGATGGCTCAGGAAACAGAAGGAAGTCAACCCCCAGACTCCACTCACAGGTATTTTGTCTGTCCTGTTGTCTTTCCACACCTCTAAAAGTGCCACCACCATGTCCTTGAGCTCGGTGCGAGACAAGACCCCATCGCGGTCCACGTCAAACACCTTGAAGCAAACTGAGGGAAAAGGGAATGACTTTGCTGTTAGAACCACTGCACAGCTCTTTTTTTCTTTATTCCTTGCAGCCCCTGAGCCTGCAGAGCAGCTGATTTAGTGCTGACAGTTCTGATGGGTGGGATGCACGTGCGGAGGTGAGGAAATGGAGCAGCTGTGTTTAATAAACTCAGATCCAGATTCCTGCAATCCTCTGCTGTGTTTGCTGATGGGACGTAGCAGGGGACATGTGTGCATCCAGAAATGTCCAGGGAATTACAGCTTGGAAGTTGCAACAATGGGGCTTTGGAGAAGAAGGGAACAAAAAAGTGTTTCAAAACACAGGAACCTTGCAGGGAGCCAGCTGGGAACTGGGCAGTGAAAAGCCACAACATGCTATTTACCACAAGACAATCAAATAGGACATTTGTTTTCTATTATAGATAATGAGTGGCTAAGTGTTTGCACTTTCTATATTGAGATACACATTTCTGCCTCAAAATGCAGAACACTGCAAAAATAACTTCTGAAATGTAGTTTTTCCCAGTTAGATAATTTACATGGAACTACTGATAAGCTGTAAAATATATAGAGTTAGGTTTAATCATCCTTTATGAAAGGAAACCATGATATTTAAAATTCCTCTATTTTTTTTTCAACTTCTAAAGTCACCTTTCACAGACTTGTTCAGTGGGAAAACAATCTCAAAAGGTGAAAACAACTAAACCTCATTGTTCAAACTGAAAACCTCCCAAGTTAACAGTTAAATTTTGCATACTTACACTTCTGTCTCTCTGCCAAGGGTCCCCTGCAACATGCTGAGAGCCCACAGGAAATTTCTTTAAAATCTATGTGATTGTCTCGGTTTTCATCAAAAGCATTAAACAAACCTGCAAACCACAAAAGCATCTCCTGTTACAGCACCTGAGAGAGGCCCCCAGCACCTCCACGAGGGGTTAATGGGGAACACGGGCAAGGAGAAGTACAAACACTTGTCATTTGTTCTCATTAAGTGTGACAAAGGTAATTAAGCGCTACTGAGGCCATTTAAAGGTGAAGGAGATCTCTCCTGGGTGGCTGATGCAGCCAGGGGTGGGGAGGGCATCAAGAGCTCTGAACAGCTGCCTGGTCCTCACACCCTCCTTGTAATGACTGATTTAGAGTGGAGATGAACCAGCACGGCCAGAACTTCCAAGGTGCCTGACACAAATTCCTACAGAAATCACTGAATTCCACTGCAAATCTGCCCCTGCGTTAAGAGCTGTAGCTACCAGCCTTCAAAGCATTTAAGGGTTCAAATCGTTCAGCATTATTTATCCCTGTTTTTTTAGCAGCAATGACTGTACAGAAGGGAAAGAATGACCAGAAAACATTCAAGTTTCCCCACAGCAGCTGTGTAAGTTTAAATCACTAAGTAGATAAAACACACTTAGAAACAAAAGGATGTGGGGATACATCCCTGCAGAAGTGGACATAAATTGTGATTTTTTTTTTTTTTTTACCATTGCAGATGACTTTCCCATTTGTTACTTACTGCTGCCACTTATCAGTAAAGCCAACCTTTTGGTAATAAAAAAAAATTGTCACCCCAGGACTGGAGTGCAAGTGGAATGTCCCTGAATGTCCTCGTGTGGTGCAGCAAATGGCAATGGGACAACTGCAACCTCCAGTCATTACCAGAGTGGCTTCAACTGGACAGACCAGTTTGGTTGTCAGCAGAAATAACAACCTGCAAATCTCCTGAGTCTCCTGAATGAAACCTTCCTTAATTTACACTGTTAGGGAGGAGTGTTTTATTGGCTGCACAGTACAACAGCTGACTTGCACACTGAGCTGTCATTTAATAGATGAAACTCCCATTTGCCAGTTTATAAATGCTCAGTTTTCTCTCATTCAGGGCCAGCAGTTTGCCTTTACAGAATCTTAAGATTTTAAGCAACTACAGGGCAACTTCTACATGAAATCTGACATATTCCCTGCCAACTGCTAAGAATGCAACACCTCCTTCAGCATTCCCCATTTCCCAACAAACCGATTTATCTTTTCCCATTTCTCAGAGCTCAGTGAAGTTATTTCTGTTCAGGCTGAAAGGACATTTCAGAACAGACACTTCCAAAGGCACCACAGCTGTAAGTCAGCAGAGGCTCCTCGCTGCTCTCATTCCATACCTTCACTCAGAGATTGATGGATTGGGGGGGACACTAAGGGGGCAAATGTTTCCAAATCGAAGCGTCCAGTCCTCGACTGAGCTTTCAGCAGCCAGTAGCGCTTCTCCAGGTCGATGATGTCGGATTCTTCCACTGCAGAACCAACAAAAATAAACCAGAATTACCACCTTTGTCCACTGAAACTTCTTCCCTGTTTGTCACTGAGGAGTTCACCATCAATAACATCATCACAAGTGTGTAGAAACGCAGAAATTCACTTTTCCTGCTGTTGGAGCCTCTTCATTTTACACCTGTTTCTTTTTGGTGTTTTGAACACACAGATTGTATCTGCAGTGGCTTATTTTCCCAAGGGATTCAGTATTTAAATCCTCAAAAAAGATGTGAAGTAGGATTAAAAAAAAAAAAAAAAAATCCCAAATTTTTTCTGGAAAAGAATTATTTAGTACTTGGCTGCCC
>VYXD01008570.1:400363-410783 GCA_013397195.1 Hylia prasina | reverse complement strand
TGAAGTAGGATTAAAAAAAAAAAAAAAAAATCCCAGATTTTTTATGGAAAAGAATTATGTAGTACTTGGCTGCCCTTAAAAAACTCCTATTTGAAATTTTTAGCTTTTTTATACAGTAAAAAATTAATAATTAATTAATTATACAGCTAAATTAATAAGGCGAAGTTTTAATGTGACATTTAAATGTTGCACCTCAGCATTTTTTCCCAAACATAAAATAGTTTGTTTCACTTTGTTATTTATACTATAGAGTTATTTATAATTATTTAATTTACAGAAAACATTGAGGAGTGGTTACTCAAACCTACAATGCAGAGAAACTTAAGAAGCAATTTAAAAAGGGGAAAAAAACCCAAACCCAAGAAATAAAACAAGGTGCTAAGCAAGGATAAATAAAAACAGCCAGAGGAAAAACTTGTGTTTTCCCTCCAAACATTCCATACAAATGTTCTCTTCATGCTTTATCCTTGAAATTAAATATATATATATATAATAAACAAGATTAAATTTCTGCCCAACAATGCTTTTAACCTTTTTACATATGCAAGTGTGTCACAACAGTGCTTTAGGTCAGTGCCAATTAATTGGCTCTCAAATAGATCTGTAATGACAAAGCTGTCTATATTAAGAACCACAACGTGTGATCTCATTCCCAGATGGTTCTGAGCCTCTAAATCCATGCCAGTTTTCTAATAGGTTTAACTTGAGCTATTTGGCCTGGTTTAGTCCACAGAAACAATAATAATCCTGTAAGGCTTAAGAACAGAGAGGCTTCACTTAAAAAGTTGTGTCAAATTGAAATTTTATTGATTTTTTTCCCCGTTTCTGTCATTAGTGGCAGTAATTTACTTAAAATAGTAACTTAGGTAACCTGCAAGGAGCATGAAGTAGTTGGAACTACCCAGCAGGAGCATCACATGATGCACCAAAACTTACACAACTCCTGATTACCCTCTGCAGCAGGAAGGGTGGGAAAATCTGACTAAAGTAGCTGGAGTTGGAGGAGTGGAAGGGGTTTGCATTTTCCTGTAAGGTGTTTTTGGACAGCCCAGCTGCAGAAGTGACATCAGGGACAAGTGTCCCTTTCCTGTGTGCCTTCAGAGCAGTCACAGAGGTGACAACCCCAGCCCTGCCTCCCCAGATCCTCAGGGCATCATTCCCAGCTCCTCTGCATTCCCACAGGGACAGAAGAGCTGACCCAGAAGAAAAACTCATTTCCTTTCTCCTCTCCCCCTCCTTCCCAGATGGATCAATCCCCTGATCTGTTCCTCCATCCCCTGGCTCTTGGCTGGGGTGTAATTACAAAGTTATTTGGGTTGGAAGGGACCTTTAAAGGTCACCCCAATCTCCTCCACAGACACCTTCCACAGCATCCAACCTGGCTTGGAATGTTTCCAGGGCTGAGGAATCCACCACCTCATCACAAAACCTCTCTCCCTCACATCTCCTCTTAGTTTGAACCCATCACCCCACATCCCATCACCACAGGTCCTACTGAAAGTCTGTCCCCAACACATGAGGAAGCAGAAATGCAAATTGATAAAGGAATATTATTCTACTAGAAATCAAGAAAGAGGAATGGAGGAGTTATTTCTTTAAAATCAGCACACAGAAGTGTCACAGATGTGAGGAGAATCCCAGAGCCCTTTTCCTCTTCCCAAACAATGGCAGAGGGGAGGTTGTGCAGCCATTTACAGGGATTCCACTTCCACCTTACTGCTCTCATTAGCAAACACAAAAGCATTATTTATGTTCTCTTGTGCATGACCATGTAAATCACTTTGCTTCCTTTTAATCCACCTCTCTAAGTAGGAAGAATAACAAATGTGTGAGCTGCACTTCATTCTTCAAGTGATGCAACACTGACAATGTTCAAAAGCCAGCAGGAAGCTCACATTGTCCTCACTGAAGAGTAAATCTGCAGAACCCTTTTTCTGGCAGGTGCAATATTTGTCTTTAGTAATTAAGAACTGAAAGAATGTTATATTATGCCAGAGAACCTCTCTCAAATACCTACAGTAGAAGCTAGTTGTATTCTGATTTTATTTTGATTGTACTTCACAGATGTTGCTACAGTGGTAACTTCATTGTTTTATTATTTCATCTCAGAAAAGAAAGGTTATCAGAAAGCATCCTGTCTGTGTTTCTGTTCACAGTGGGTGAACTGACATCATGGTCACTTAAAGATAAAGAATTCTCAAATAATCACCTTGAAAAGAACAGCTGACAAGTGTTAACACAAGTGTTACATTTTTATTCTTTCTGCACAAGAGCCAAGCACTTGAGAAAGTAAAACCAAGTAGTAAATAACATCCTTACCACTGATTAGCCTTACACAAATCAGGTTAACCACGAGCAAAAATGTGACAAAAGAATACTTCTCATTCACAGTTACAACAAGTTGTAGCCCAGTGCACCAGTTGCAGTGAATAAAAGGGAGCAGGATTTATTGGATTGCAGCACAGGAAGTTTAACTGCAGCTGAGCAGCAGCTGTTGCATAATTTGATTTCTCCAGAGTGATTTTTTTGCACATAATCTTGTAAATCAGTCTCAAGATATGCAGTGCACCATTTATTCCTCCACGAGTGCAAACTAAAAGAAATCTCTGGCAATTTATGATTATCCACATCATCATATTTGTTCCTGAAGTTAAATGAAGCACGGGAAAGGCACACTACACTTAATACCCAAACATACCAATGGGCATGACAAAACACCACATTCCACAGAGGTTTTGTACAGATAAAGGATTTTATCTTTTCAAAATGTATACCTTTTCCCCCCTAATGTCTCTTCAAATCACATCAAAGGGTAAACTGGGCTTTCATTCAGATTACTTAAAAAGATGTATTTTGTATCTACACAATATAGGCCAAAACCTCAGGACACACAGGCTTCTAGGCCAAGTAATTATTCATTTTGGTAATTAAATACATGATATGATTATTTGAGGTCACATGGACGTGATGCACCTGGGAAATTGAAGCAGTTTACTACCACATGCTGATTTATGCCTCCCCCATCACTTGCCCACTAGAAACATGAAAAACTTTCAAATCTGGAAAACTATGAACACTTTTTTTTTGTTCAATTCTCTAAGAATTAGACCAATATAACCAGAGGGATGATAATAAGTACAACCGAAGCACAGTCTTTTTCTTGTAAAGGAAGAACAAATAAACAAACATTTTCAACTGAAATACCCTCTAAAACTACCAAAAAAGAGTTAATTTAGAACGTTGATCAACAGGCAGGTGCATGGTAGTGATAAACACTAAATCCCCATGTCACATTTTAATGCCATTCTCACAAAACATCCCATAGACACCAAGGCATGAATAATCTGCCTTAGCAAACAAATTGAAAAGCACGTTTTCATTTCAGCCACTGCTTATCACAATTCTTTACACGACCAGAATTCACCAAGTATTCCAAGAGATGAGAAAGGTGCAATATTTACCCACCTATGGGTACAATCCTCTCTGGCTCACAGCAGCAGAAACATACCATATTCCCAACATTTTACCAGCCCTTGGATTGCTCCCCTGTTCACCATGACGTGCTCCAGGCAGACCCCAAGCCCTGCTGGCAGGGAGGGCTCTTCATGGCAAGCACTGCCACCAAACACTGCTTCTCACTAAAAACTCTCCTTTGTGGCTTTCAAATTAACCCCCAGAAGACTCTGGGACTCAGAGCTGCTTTGCAAGACATAAAATAGCCTGGAACTAAGAGGATAACAAGTGGCAAAATACAGATTAAGTGACACCGAGGCTTTTACTTATTGGCCTGGGCTGCTGTCAGACTTTCATCTTTGTGCTTTTCCTAATTAAAAACAAACACCTGAGGGAGGGAATATTAAAACCACGGCCAAGAGGGATCCTTGTGTGTGTCAGACATGAGCATCCAGGTGTTCTCGGAGCAGAATATGGATTATCAGTGCTCCAAGGGGGGAACAGGGAGGTGCCAACAGCTCCTCTCAGCACAGGAGTTCACACGTGGGAAAGGCAGCACACAACAAAACCAGCCCTTAAAAGCAGCTTTCATAAAGCCAAAAATCTTCTAGTTGTCTTCCAGTGGCTTCCACACATCCCTGTTCCCAGAGCCCCAGCTGCAGAACATGGATTTACACCCAGCCCTTTAATGGCAGCAAAGGGAAGGGACCCCCTCACTGCACTTTGCCTTCAGCCCCCCATCCTCATCCTCCCACAGACAATCCCAAGCTGTTCCTTGCACAACGTTCAGCTTTGTGCTGTTCCAAAAACTGCCTCTCCCATCTCAACCACCCTGCCTGCTCACCCAGGCCTTCTCTCACTTATTGCACTAAATGAGTGATAAATGGATATTCTAAAATAGAATTATTTGTACTGATTGCAGTCATAACTGCACCTCGGTGGGTGAGAGCTGTCAGAGAGAACAGGATGAATTTTTTCTGACAACACAGGAGTCTCTTCCATTCAAAGGGGAATTTGGATGTTATTTAATCAGAACTCAGCGACACAAGAAGTACAAATTAAACATTCTGTCAGCCCAAAACCAGCAACCTGATGAACAGAATTCTTTTCCCCTTGGAAAAGGGCTGAAAACTTGAGTATCTAAGCCCATTACAAGACACTGAGTCACACCAAAATGACACATGAAAAAGGCAACCAGCACCTATGTTGCAGCAGAAGAAACATTTCCAGCTAAACGAAGGAAATCAGTGAGGTGTCCCCTGAGTCAGAATGACAGAAATGTGGGATTTACAGGCTCCACCACAGTGCTGCTCAATGTGATGGCTTTAAAAATATATTATGTTAAATAAACTGAAATGCATATGATCATGCTACAGAACTGAGAAAATCCAAAGTGCTGCTACTTGGTCACTCAGGTGTAAGACAAATTCCTGTCTCTGAAACTGCTGTAAGACAAGTTCATATCCCTGAAACTGCTTTTTTTAGGAACAAAGGCCAGTTATTTTGGCAGATTTCAAATAAAATTATTCATATCTGTGATTTAAGTGAAACGGAACAAAATTTGATTAAAAGCTGCAAGTGTGTGCAACTTCCTCTAACTTTAAAATTTCATTTCTAATTATGTGTTGAGAAATGTAATTAAAGTCATCTGCACACCAAAACAAATGTTATTTACAAAGGAAAAATTAGTATTCCTTTGTTTCCCTGATAACCTGGCTCATTAAGCAAATTTAAATGGAGTCACTGAAGCTTTGCAGTGAAATGGGGGCTGTTCCTAAATCAAAGGGAATAACTTTCCCCTGGTTTTATCACTGCCATTTTTTATGGCTCTGACATATTGTCCAAGAAGTTGGATGGGAGGCAGAGTGTGAGGTGAGGCTGGGGAGGGGAGCCTGAGGCTGGTGCCAGGAGATGCAGCAGGACTGAGAAATCCCTGACTGCACCAGTGAGTGGCACAAATTACTTTGTGTTTTACAAGAGAAGTGGAAACCTTCCCCTCTTTCTCTGTGTTATGGTGCTTGCCTCAGTTTACCAAACATTATCTCACTTCCTGATCCTTCCAAAGGCAACCATTCTCCCAGGAAAAATATTAAGAACAAGCCTTCAACAGTGGTTTACACACTGAGCTGTGTCAAAAATACTTCTGCACTGAATTTCTTACTCTTTGGAGTGACCTGATCAGGCTGAAATTACTTCCAAGTGCTCAAGCACTTACATTTTCCTTAGTTTTGCATCTGTTGGATGAGATTACCACACTGTTGTAAATCACCAGGGAATTGAGTAAAATTTAATTTTATCTAGAGGTCCAAACATAATTGTCACGTGGACTTTCCAATTCTGTGGACAATAACCACATCACCCACGTGTATTTCTGGAATTCTCTGAAAAGCTCAATCCCAGCTCACAGTACCAGTGCCAGGGATATCAAAACCAGAAGTGAGAACAACAACAAACATGAACTAAAATCCATTAAAACAGGAGCTGTTAAATTTTTTTTTTTTAATTTCAAACCTCAGTTTCAGTATAAATAAACTTGCTGTGAAAAGCCCAGTAAGTTTCAATTTCAAAGCATAAAAAAAGAGCAGATCTCAGTTTGATACAGGTCAAGATCCCTCCCGGAGCTGAACTCCAGAACATTCAGAGGGTTGGGGTTTTTTTCACATTCCTCTTTCTCTGCCTTGTCTATGAGACCTCAGAATATTCAGTGGTTTCCTGTAACCTCAATGTCTCCTGCTGCCTTCCATGTAATGCAAATAAATCACCTGTTCATAAACTCCTGACTTCATCATGCATTTTCATTTCAGATGGTTAGAGAAGAGTTTGAATGCCCTTATTTCAAACCAAGAGGATAGAAAGGTGTGCTGCTTTATTCAAGTAACTCACACATCAGAGGATTCAATGCCACGCTGACACCAGTGGGGAAAATCCATGAGCACATAAAACACAAGCAGAATGCTCAAATCCCTGACACCTCCTTCCCCCAGGGATCCTCAGGGATGGAATGGATGCTTGCACTACACTGGTACATCAAGTGTCATCTATCAGCCTTTTGTTTTTAGATTTAATTTCAGAACCAGCTGTTCCTTCTTTGACGTTAACGTAGACATAAGGAAGCACTTCTGCTCTGCACACAATTCCTGAGGATGCTTCTCTTTAGCTAATTCCACCACATGCCAGGAATATTATTTATTTTACTTGAGAAGCAAATTAAGAGGTAACACTTATTTTTGAAACAAATATTATTTTCTCAACTCTCTCAGTAGTTTTACAACCCACTATAAAGACCAAAAATAAACCCAGTATTACCAGCCAGCCACTTCAGAAGATACTTTTTTTTTTTTTTAGCTTGCTTGGTAGAAAACTTCTATAGAAGTGCTGTAGCCTCAGCATTATTATCTCTTTAAAAATAACAACCCAGTGTCCTTGCACACAACATTTTTACATCACAGCACAGCAAGCAGAGAAGAAACAAGCTCGGAGAAGGAATTTCTCTCACTGAACCAAGCAGAGCAGGGAGATTCAACACACAACAGCTCTGCCTGTGAACTCTGGCAGGACAGGGAGCACCTTTACTCACAGTGTGTGACTCCAGCCAGGGTCTGGTAGAAGGTTGGGGTGTCACTGTCATCAGTGAGGGTCACGTACACCCCACCCGAGAGCAGCCACCGCGAGAAGGTGAAGGCGTCTTTGTTGTGCAGCAGCCAAACCCTGAACTTCTCATAGTTCACCTTCTCACCCTGCAAGAGAAACCAGAAAATGGGAGCTGTTTTTCTCACTGCCAGTAAACAGGAACCATCTAGCTGTCTGAACAAAAAATTGGGGCAATCTCCTAGAAAAATAAGTGCTAATGTAATTTTTTCTGCTTGGAGCCGTGCCTGTTTTTCCTTTTGAAACAGCAATGGGAGGGAAATTAACTTTCAGTTCTCTCTGCATTTCAGCCACCTACTCAATGTGGCCTTTGGAAACTCATTTACCCTGAACCTCAGGTGAAAGGGATGAAAAGAAAAATGGTTACTTGCAATTCAAAATAGCAGAGGTTATTTTGATGAATTCAAATGCATTATTATAGATACCAGCTCTGCTGCACCAAAAAACAGGTGCTATAAAATCATAAACATTCTGTTCTATCAGGTATACAAACAACACAGGAAAAGCAGATTTGGGAATAAATGATGCTGTGATTAATTACTGCAGGAACATGTGGAGTTTTTTGCCTCTGCTGACCAAAACCCACACTGGAGCATAAATGTGAATATGACATTCCCAGGATCTGCTCACTCCTGGAGCTCTGTGATCAGGAATACACAAAAACTACACATTCACAGAATTTCAGTGCTGTTTAAACCATTTATTTGAATCCTTGCCAAGCTGTGGCCAAGAAACCATAGGGATCCAGCAGACTAATTTCTACAGGACCTACAAAACTACCTCAAATAAAAGCAAACCCATTATCAGTAGACAAACTCATTATATGGAGATTCTCATCTCCAGGGGAAATAAACAGGGGTCTGCAAAGTGGAAGAGGTTTCAAGTCATTGATTATTTAAACTCCCCTCATATCACAGACCATTAAACTTCACTGAATTACATCTCTACAGAATCCAACAATTTGCATTTGGCCACGGACTATCTGCAACTGCCAAGTGCAGAAAATTGAAAATTCACTATATTCCCTTTGCCAGGCTGCTCAATGGTTCATCACCAGCACTGCTGAAACATTTGCTTCCTATTCCCACCACAGGGGATTGTTTCAGTTCCAGATACTCATTCTTTTTATGCCTCTTTTCCTAGGCTATAAAGAGTTTTATATTTTCGCCCAACAAATCACGGAAGGGTTTGGGTTGGAAGGGACATTAAAGCCCATCCAGTGCCACCCCTGCCGTGGCAGGGACACCTCCCACTGTCCCAGGCTGCTCCAAGCCCTGTCCAGCCTGGCCTGGGACACTGCCAGGGGCAGCCACAGCTGCTCTGGGCATCCTGTGCCAGGGCCTGCCCACCCTCACTTTGATTCCTTATTCTTTCATTTCTCCAACAGTTTGGATCAAGAGAAAAGAACATTTTCTCACCCCTGTTCCACCCTTTCCCTCTACTTTTTGCACTGCTCTTTGTAAAGGCAGCATGAGCTGGGTCATTAAAACTCCAATTTTCCCTGGAAGGACAATGAATAGGGACAGAAAAACTTTGGACAGGAGGAAGAAAGCATTTGAAGCAGGCAATGATTGCAGCTGAACTATGATGGAACTTGAGCGATTCTGCTATCACTGAATTTTTTCTCTGTATTTCAGAAACAAAAGGAAAACTCAGATATATCCTAAAGCTTCTATCTCTAGCTGAGTACATGCAACAATTCTGATGAACACAAGTACCCATAAACATCATTCTTGAAACCAAACCCATCCTCCAGAAGGCAGGGAGGAAGGCCCACAGCAGGAACATTAAACTTTCTCACTCTCCAGCAATGACCGTGGATGATTAAGAGCCCAGTAAATCCTGCTGAGTGGGTTATTACACTATTTTCATTTTAAAAGAAAAATCAATATGCAGCATTTTCTTGAACAGGAAGATGCTCTGAAGCCCAGATTGATACTCATCTTCCTGCAAGGCTTCATAAAGTATTTCTGGATTTCTTGGACAGCAATTAACTTGTAGGGGGCAATTCATCACATTACACTGATGGCAAATTAGAAATAGGAAATGGCACCGTGGGGCAGCTCCAGAAGCTGGACTGCAGTGGACTCAGGATTTATGATTCCAGCCAGGGCTCAGGAATGCAATCACTGCCTCCCAAGCCAACAGCACACCAGGGCCAGAACAGAGTCTGGCTCAGGCAATGCCCACAACCAGAGTTATCTCCAACATAGAACAGTAAAATCTAAAGTAATTAAGTAACCTGATAGCCACAAATAAAGCTTCCAGTCAATCTGGTCAATCCTTTTGCCAGAGGAATGTACAATGTTGTCTCCATTTTGCTGGTTTTAGTCCTCTGATAACAAACCAAGCAAAAAAAAGCCTGAAAATTCATCAGGATCCCTGGAGTCAAAGAACCATCTAAGAATATAGCAAAGTACCAATGCCCTGGTTTAGAGGAGGACTTCAGCAAGCTCCATAAAGATTACATCTCTCAAACAACCTAAAGCATAATTAAATGTTGTAGCTCCTGGCAGAAACAATGATACAAAAGCAATAATATAAAACTATTATTTCGAAGCAACCACTGCTGTCAGGCATTTTTAAATCCAAAGAATTTTTTTTCCTTCTCAGCTTTGTGTTCTAGATTTGCTCCCTGACTGCAATAAAACGTTCACACTAATGACTAAGTTCCCACCAGCAATATTAGTGTTTAAATTTACCTGATGACATGATTACCATTGGGAAATGATCTCTTTTCAGCACAGTGACTACAGGAGCACAGAGAATGCCTGCATTTACACACCAAACACTGTTCCCATCAATATAAATTACATGTAATACCACAGCACAAAACCATGAGCTTTTACCCCATTTAAACAAGGTCAATTTGTTCCCATATGAGCCCGAGTACGAAAAAGAAGCTACTTAATGTAATCTTGACTGTTTTGTAAATGCAACAAAGGAAAGGTGCATGACAAACCTCAGAGAAGCATTTCTTGAGTGACTCTGGGACTTTCCCATCAACCACATGCAGCATCTTCTCCATCTCTTCACGGACAACATAACTCCCAGATTCATTAGAGAAGAGGCTGAAAATATCTGAGGAAATAGAAACACGTGTAAACATCTACGGCAGTGACACTTTTTCAAATTTAAACTTTGTAACTGGCTGAGAATGTCAAAGGCTAAACAACTCAAGGACTGAAAACTTAGGTTGAGTCCAAGTCCAAAATCATCCTTTTCTGTTGCCATTGTAATCAAAAGGAAAATGAATATTATCAAGTCAGATTAACAGAGCAGACAAAACAACAGAAGTCAGTAGGCAGATGATTTCTTT
>VYXD01008570.1:377689-400342 GCA_013397195.1 Hylia prasina | reverse complement strand
TTTTTTTTTTTTAAAAATATCAATGCCATTCTCTGTCCTCTGCCCACATACAGAGACCATCAGGCTTTCTGTTGGATCCCAACACTGACATTGATGATGACTTGGCAAATATTTCGTTTGGTGAATGTAGAAAACAAAAATGTACCTCATTTCAAAAACTACAGCTGAAAATGCTTCCAAAAAAATCCCATCTTCACTGTAAAACAGTGACAGTTTACACTCACACTCCACTGTCTCAGCGCTACTGTTTAAGTTACATCACTTACATTTTGTTTTCTCCTCCTCTCTGCCTCTTGTGAGTAGAACTAACCCAACTATCAAGTTATTGAAGTGGAGCCCTTTGGATATTCCTCCAAATGAACAGTAGATAACCTAAAGAATAAAATAAAGAAGTTAACAAAAATAGAGAAGTTAATCAGAATCAGGGCAAACAGAGATGTCAGAAGTAAAACCAGCAGCTTATACTGAGGCTCCATTAGGGTCATTCAGCTCACATTCAGCTAAAAACATTTCAATTATTAATTGTGTTACCCTTTTGTAGCTCTTGTGGTACCCACAAACTGCCTTTACTTAGTGAAACACAGGTACAGGTCATGAACAGCAGTATAAAATCTCCACATTAGAACCCTCCAGTGAAGACATTTCTAAACTGCTCGTGCTGTTGTTTCCCCAGATTTCTTTATCAGTGCTGAAAACTCCTCCAGGCTGGGCTCTGATAACCTCAAGGGCATCAAGGGAAGCAGCAGGAATCCCCAGGACCAGGCTGGCAGCAGAGAGGGGAACACCAGAGCCCTGTGAGTCACTGCCCCATCACGGGGTGGTTTCCACAAGTCAAAATTAAGCCAGGACTGGGAGTGCCCAAACAAAACCAGTCCTGGGCCTGGCAAGGTTGGACCTGGCTGAGCCACACAGGGCTGTGGTGGCAGGAAGGTGATAAGGGAACAGCTAGAACAGAGTGGCCACACCAGATTTACTGCTGCTGCTGCAGCCTGGCTGCAGACACCTCAACAGCACACAGTGCCACCTGCAGAAATCCTCTCCTTGTCCATCCCTCCCTCCCCTGGGACCACTAAAACCACACTGCAGGCGTGGCAGTGTCAGTCAATGTTCAGCAGGAGCTCATTCTCCACAGAACATCCTGCCCCTCACTTCCATCCCACCCTGAGACACAGCAGGACCCAACCACTTTAATTTCCACAGGGGGCTCAGATCAGCCTTTTTATTACTAAACTTTCAACCATTTACAAATGCTTGAAGGGCTGAATTACTAAAACTGAATTTGTGCTTCATTTGGACACAACAAATGTGGAGGCTTCAAGGCAGAGATTTGAATTCCACACTTGTTTTATGTCTAATCCTTCTGTCTTCACCAGGTGCCTTCAAGGCTACACTGCCCATATGAGCAATTTACCTTCAGGTTACACTGGAATCATTACTTTTTTTTGAAATATGCAGCTAAAATATCCACTCACTTCTGCTGAACTTTGCACATCTCAGCTGCCATAGCAGATGAGCACCAAATATTACATTTATACCTTATTACAACACAAGGATTGCTCATGAGATAAACAGAAGAAAGGGATTCTATGGATAATGTCCAGTGTATCAGTATTTAATATATGTAACTACAACCACGGGCAGCTGGCATTGCTTGGAGTTTAGCTGCTTAACCATTCCTTGGGAAGAGTTTATAAACTCTGACTAGTCATGTAACACATTTCTAAGCAAGGAACTCCACATTTTTTCACGTTGGTGTGACATTTGGAAAACTTCTAATAACATGCACCATCAGAAGGTGATGCAATTTTGTGTTTTCCAAAATTACTTCATGCTGTTGCAGCTGCACTTAAAACAGCCACACCCAGGCAGAATCACAGCAATTTGCACTCCAGAATGCAAAATCTACTATCATTATATAGCACATAGTACCTTTTTAAAAACAAAATTTAAGCCTCATGTGCTCTGTTTCATGGGCAACTGAAGAGCATAACAAGATTTAACAATCAAAGCTGTGCTTGTGCTTCCCATCACCTGAGCAGCTTTCCTGCAGTTTAACAACACAGACACATCTCTACGTTTCCTTTTATTGGTATCTTCAACTCCATTCTCCCAAGGGATCCTCCCAGAACTTTACTGTCCTGAACATTTAAAGAATGTTTTGTGTGCAGGACAATCACCCAGATTGCTGGACCGAAGTTCCACTGGTTTCCCTTCTCTGTTTTGTGTCCCATTTGAAGCTCCTGTGTTCTTAATTTAACAAATTCCTGAAGGCCTCTTACTCCTGAGAGATGACAAACCATTACTCACAAGATGCAGAGCACACAGCCCAGCAACCTGAGCCTCCAAATGATCTGTTTTAGTGACTGCAAGGCTGAAAACTCTCAGTTTTTGGCTGCCTAATGACTTTGCCTGCCTCTCCCCATCCCGAAGCCAGGAATTACAAAGCATCCCTTGACTCAAATCCCAGTTTTGGCCCAATTTACAGTTTTCAAGCTCACAGATTTGATACTGCACTGCCCGAGTCTGAATGCTACAAGTACATCATAATTTGTACTCAAATTTTCAGATGAGTTCTGATGAGAAGCCATCAAAAACCAATTAGGAGCCTTCCATTAATTTTATTTCACCACCTGGAAACCAAGAGCTGCTCTATAACCATCATGAGTGTTAAAAGAGAGAATCATCACTAAAATTGTCTCTTTAAGGACAGATTTTTAAAAAAATAAAATAAAAACCAGCCAGCAGACATTTGTAACCCCAGAATCTGTGTTTGTGACCAAATCAGTAATTTAATCCTTAATACTGACATACAAGGGATATAAAAGTACAAGCTAACACAGAACATAAAGTTCTCAGTATTTTATACTATTTCAAACCAATCATACATTGTGAAACATACATTTTCTTGTTTAGTCACAGGGGTTACCAATTCTCCAAGCATCCAGAAAACACTCAAAAATTCATACTGAAGACAGGCTTTAAGCTCTGGGCAGATCAGACCTCTCATTTCCCACTGCAAATTTTCCTGCTAAGCCTCAAACAGCCACATAAAAAGCCAACTGTTTACAGAAGTAAAGTAGTATCATCCTCTTTGCCAACACTTAGGAAAAAACAGGGGGGGAAAAAAAGAATGGAGAAAAGATTAAGCTCAGGAAAAGGAACTCTGCCAGAGTGTAAAACCTTCAGCAATGCAACACTTCAGCACTCACATTATCTAAATAAAACTGGGAGACTTGCACGCTGCCTCTGAGGTCAACAGCTCTGAGGGTGCCAGAAATAGAAGCTGTGACTAGAAATGACATGGAGCAAGAGATCATTTGAAAGGTCTGCCTAATCTTTGGTCTCTCCACCAATAATATTTTGGTGGCTCTGTCAAGAAAGGGGTAACTCTATAAAAGAAAATAACTTTGTAAACATGCACGTGTGTAGGATGGTATTGTTATTTTTTTTAGATGTATACACATGGATATCCATGTTGTAAATTTTGATTCTGGTTATTTTTCAGCTCATTTATACATTTATTATGAACAAATTTATTTTTAAGAGCTTGTAAAGATTCACCTTTAGAAAACAAAGTAAAAGCCAATGGAATCTCAAAGAAACCAACAGCAAGTGCCATCTCTGGAGTAACTAAAATCTGTTGTTATGGTCTTGTTACAAATTCCCAATCTTTTAATTGTCCAAATTTGCATGTGGATATTCAGGTTTATTTCAAAGTCATCTAGGGGGTATTAATAGGGTTGGGAGCAGGTCTCAGCCCAGCACATCCCTGACCACCCACAACCCAAGCCTGGAAAACCATTTCCAGGCACAGAATGTGCATTGTGATGGTGCCTAAAAAATGAGAAGCAATTCAACCAACTCCAGGAACATTTGTGTGTGCACAGCAGCGTCCAGCTGCTTTTGGCTTCCCAGGAAAACAGCAAGTTCACAGCTCACCTCAGCAACTTTGGGAGGGACCCCATCACCCAGAACTTCCCTGATGAAGCACTGCTGGGTCATGTAATAGGAGAGGCCACAGGTTCTCTTGAAAGCATCTTTGAGCCTCTTCAGTTCTATGTCTGTAACTGAGAACAGAGGAAAGGAAAAAAAATAAATTGGTCAATAAAGATGTTACAGAAAGGTAATAGCTTAAGGAATCTCGAAATCCCCCGCTCCTTGCGTTTACCTTCACAATAAAAAGACACAAAGAAATTAAATGCATGATTTCCCCTAAAGAGTGGGGAAACGTGACTGGGGAAAATGAGATCTAATAATCTAATCTTGCTTGAAAAGAGAAGAGGGAAGCAGACCTGTGGTTACCACCCATGTGAACAACAGCTCACTGCCTAAGTTTTCTGACTACAATAGTGGTTTGTGATTTGTTCTAAATTCAGCACCATTCTTGTCACACAAAGGAAAATAAAGCAGCTTTTATGATCAATTTTGCATTGCATGTAAGCCAGGGAAATTATCTGCAGCCAAAAGTGGTGAATGTTATTAAGAGCAGCTCCAACAGTTTCATCTATTAACCAGCCTGCTTTTCTGTATTAAAACAAATACTTTATCACCACTACAAGTTCACGAGACAGTGCAGTGAGGTGTGATTTAATAGGTACAAAATGTTGGACTATGTGTAATTCTTCACCCAAGACTCCCTTGCACAGCCAAAATCTGTTTGCCAGCTACACCTGCTCAAACTTGTTCACAACTGTAAAGGTGGAAGACGTGATGACATCCTGCTCATCCTGGCCTGGGAGCTCCCTGGAAAGAGCTGCCTTCAGATTTTACAAGCACAGAGCAACTTTCTAAGAAAGTGTTTAAGAAAGGAAGGATCTCGTGGAACAAAACAAGCCCTCTGTCCAAAGCCAAGCTGCAGGGAGTGGCACAGGATCCCCTGGAAGTTCCTGAGTGGTGCAGAAAAAGCAATTTTCCATGCAGAAGCCCAGGGAAATGATGCTGCACACGGGAGCTGTGTCACTGTATTTATAGCAAGGCATTTTCCTTACCCTGCTATCACAAGCCAGACAGAAACAACACTGCCATGGCCAAAGGCTTGGCAAGCTTTTTGTCAGCCAAAATAAAACAGAGCACTTGAGGGCTTAATCCAGCACTCAGTAAAACATCTACTTTTCAGTTAATTCATTCATCAAAAGCAAAAATCAATCCTTAAAAGTAAATCACATTAAAACATTCCTCCCTAATTTTAATCCGAGTCAACGCTGAAACAGATGTTGGCTCCACTTAACAATTGTGTAAAAACAGAAATTGGGTTATGTTTCCTCTCAAATTTTGTTACAGATTCTGGGTACTTCTAACCATAAAGAAAAAATAAAATCCAAGTATCTAAGAGCTAAACCTCAAGTGTGACCCACACAGCACCAGAGCTATCAATTAGCACAGCGGTGATTATCACTAGCACATATCTTGTTTTACTAAAATGAGCCTGCTTTAATTACATGGCAGAAGAATGTTGATCTCATACTGTTACCTGGCTTACAAGGTGTTTAAATTCCATTAGTTCACATTAACATCTACCCAGAGTGACTGTGTGCTTTTACAGGTGATGCTTTAATGACCACTCAGACAAGGAGGAAATGAAGGGAAGTGCTTCACCTCCCATCACCTTTAAGCACAACAACTCTTCAGCCAGCAGGGACAACTCCCCAGTTTAATGAATGTTGGGATTGCTCAGGGATCATGGAAAAGGGAAAGTACTGGCTTTGTAATTTTGGCAAAGCAAAGCAAACAACCTGGATCCTAGACTAAATCCAGCAGCAGTTCTGGGATGAAAATATTCTCATTTTATGTACATTTTATATGCCTGCACATACATGCAAATCTTTAACAAAAATAAACTCCGTGCTCTGGTTTCTCCTCCCCCTCTGTTAATTTTTTGATCTCCCCACCATTTAATCCAATCTAGTTTGGGGCTTTGGCAGAAGTTTCTGTTCAAACAGAGCATTTGCTAAGCTGATGCTTACAGCAGCCCTGACTGCTCAGTGTGCACTCCAGGCAGGGCTCAGGAGCAGGAAAATCCCATCTAAAGGTATTTCCCATAACCCATGGGAGTGACTGCAGTGCCAAGGTGAGGAGAAGGTTGGGAACAAGACCTGTCAAGCAATATTCCCAAAGGTCTTCAGAAAGAACTGCCCTATCAGGGTATTTAACAGGAGTGATAAGGTGATTCTGCCAGTCCACGTTACATTTCAAAAGCAAGTTATTATTGCCAGAGCCCACTCAGTATTATTGTTTGCATGCAGAAACTACAGAAAAGGTCATGGAATAACAGGAAAGGTAATTACTTCCATTCCTTCCCCAGGAGCCATTAAAATGACTGATGCTGGCCATTTAAAATCATTGGCAAAGCTTTGTAAAGATAAGTTCATTATACATTTAGATCCATGCACATGAAAGTACAACTGAAATGAGCAGAGTATAAATCAAAGATATTATCAATGTTTACTACGAGTCTGGAAGGCAAAATATTTGAATACAAAATCCCAACACCAAAGCACCAATTATTCAACAGAGATAGAACACGATGGCATGTTGAGAGGAAATAAAACTAAGTCTTCAATTATTAAAGGAACATTTCTAGAAGCAATACATCTATTACTATAATAATATTAGAAATTAGAGCACTCTCATCCCCAGAAACTGCCTTTTTTCCTCACAATTCCACAAGCCCAACACACAGGAAGCATCACAGAACACAGAGAGGTTTTTCATGCTGCCTTTAGACACCAGTGTGGTTGACAAACCTGTTTCCTACACTGACTGAAGTTCTTTCATTGGGAATATTCACTTTTCCCAAAGGCACAGATTCCCCAGCACTTCCAGGAGCCAGTTGTCTGCAAACACCTCTGAGAAGAGCATTCACAAGCTGCTGTCATTAGACACAGGAGACAGACACTACACTATGGGGTGCACCCTCGTTGTATTCACAGCCTGACAGGGAAAAGCAGACACTGACAACTTCCCAGGATGAGTTTGTGGCAGTGAACACAGCAAAAACCATCTTCACATCCCACCTGCAATAACAGGTGGCACAACCTCAATATTATTGCAGGGAAAGAGACTCAATTGGCAACTCACATTTAATTCTTCACACCTTGAGACCACACAGGTGACCTTTTGACTGTGAGGTTGATTCAAGGAATCAAAACCGAGTTTCAGTAATTAGATATTGTGTGATAATTCTTCAAAATCTACCTGCCCACATCCAAAAACCACCAGAGAAACCAAAAATCACCAGCGAAAGTCCCAGACTGTCACTGTGTCTATGTTAACTTTGCTAACACAAAGCTCCTGTGCCACCTCAGCTGGAGGGTTTCCAGTAAAGCTGCAGACACTTTAACAGGAGATTAGTGCTGCATCCAACTCTCCAGGGAATATTCCAGCTCCAGTTTGTTTAATAAAGTTTAAATGAAACCACGCAACCTCAGCTAAAAATGTCACCCAGCTTAAAGTAATTGTAACAAACCTCCAGCTCACCAACTGCAGAGGGTATTTTTAGTTTCCCAGTGTTACTTAAACTTCAGGCTGTTTATAGGGACGTAGTATTCCACATTTTTTTGTTTGAATTCCCATCTATCCAGGTAATGGAATGCGTAGTGCCCTCCAAAACTGGCTCGTGCTGGAAACCACCTCGTTCTGCTCTGCTTTCACATATTTGTCACCAAGTCATCCTGGAGTTTTCATTTTGGATTAAAACTGTATCTGAAACTCCGAGTTATGCAAGTCCAGCTCTAGACTAAAACCTTGTTTTGTCACATCTATAAAACTTCAAACTAAGCTGGAAGAAATCAGCCCTTCCAGAAGAGCTTTGTAAGTTTTGCTGCTACTTTCTCCACTCATTTTAGAATCTCTATTTCACTTGATGCATTTCTTTTCTTTCCACACCCTGTAGCTCTAATCCTACTCCCACCTTCTGGGAAGGTTCCAAAATCCCCTGTGAGCAATGTAAGGTTTGGGGTATGGCACCACCTCTGTCCCCTCCAAAAATCACACTGAAAGGCCAAGTTTTGACAACAAAAACTGGGCAGCAAATACCTGCCTCAGCAAAAGCTGCTCTGCTGTTGCCAGGCTGCTAGTGAAAATTATTAAGAGTCATCATAAAAATATAACTGCATGGCCAAATACAAGTAATATTGATGTTTTTGCTTGTTCATGTCCTGTTTTGGAAAAAGAGGGAGGATAAAATGGTTACATCAAAGCCAATTCCTCACTAATCAAAGCACCTACACTGCATATTCTGTGATACTTCTTTAGAGGCCTCTGAATCCGAGCTAAGGTTTGCAAAAATTACCTCAATCAAGTGTTTTATTCCAATGTTGTAAGAAGGAACTTAAAATCTTCCTCAATTATATCTGGTTTTGATGATGCAACTATTGAACATAAGGAATATAAGAACTGTCACACACTACAGTCTCTGCTCAAAGGTTAAAAGGAGTGGTTAGTGGAGTTACTGCAGCTTAGATAATTATTATACACCTTACCTATGATATATGCATCAAGAGCAAACACAATATATGTATTTCAAACTCCTATTTAGCATTTATTTGCAAAGTCAGCCACAAAAGCACCTTCCCTTGCAATGCCTCCCCTCAATCCTTCAAAATTAAAGCACGCTGATGTAAAACGCTGAGAAATGGAGGCTGAGACCCAAACCACAGCTTTCCAAAGCAGCCACTTGTCTGATGGAGCAGAGGTGTCAAACAAAAGCATTTGAACTCTTAATACTGCCTGAGACATCCAGGCAAGAGACACTTAACCTCTCCATGTCTTGTCTGAGCACTGAAATGGATATAAATTCCAGCCTGCATCAGACAGACGCGTGATAAATGAGCTAAGGTACTGTGTAAAAGCACTACAAGCTACCACTAAAAAGCTGATTTAATCAGTGAAAAGGGCAGAACTCCAAGTGTTTAACCGAGGGGAAGGTGGAATTAATGTCCTGGCTACCATAAACTGACCAATTAACATCAGGTAGAACTAATTGGACACAGAAACACCTCCAGAATCACAAAAGCTCCGTGCAAACCATCACTGCCATTAGGAGGAGCAGCAGTGACCACACCAAAAAGCTGATCTTTGTCCCAAAAGCTTGAAATACCTCATTTGATTGTGTGAAAAGAAAGGATTTATTCTGGTTCACAGGTTCCCTGCACAAAACCCAAAGCAGCTGAACCGAGGGAGAAAACCACAATGTATCGATGATGCTGAAAGTCAAAACAGGAAACAAAATGTTGCATAAGGAGGATGAGAAAACACAGGATAAAAAGGTCAGTCAAGGTGAAGGGTCAGGAATCTTTCCAGCCCATCTGACTCAAGTACTGGTAATTTCCCCCAGAAATGGAAGCATCAAAACGTCCCCAGTACTCTCCAAAATCTGAATTTCCATTGTCACTACTGGGTGAAAAGCAGCTTGCTAAGTCAGTGCTTCAAAAAACAAAATCCCACCAGCCCTGCACATCACAAGTACACAAAGCAAGCAATAATTTGCAACCATCAGCATAACATTGCATTTATTCTTTACTAAAAATAACCAAACCTGAATTCCAATAAAACTGACAACTTGCTCATCCTTCAGAAAGCAAGAAAAGTTCACCTGTCTCAAGTTCTTCCTCACTTCCAGTTCAGGTTTTTTCGTAATTCTAATATTTTGATTTTTAAGTGACAATTTTAGAGGTTCAATATCAAACTCACAGGGCATATAATTCTCCAACCAGACAATTATCTTCCCTGTAATCACTCGCTCAATATTTCCCTTAGGAATCTTCATCCTAGTTATACATGGAAATTTTATTACTTTTTTCATTAGTCTTTATTGTGACTTAATGGCTGTGGTTATGAAGTTGTCAAGAACCAAAGCAATTACTAAAAAGCTTCAAAGAGGTAAAATGTGCAAGTGAAAGTAAAGTGTGTTTGGGAACAACCCCAAATTGGAGGGACCAACTGCAAAATACAATTGAGATAAATGAACCAGCTATGACTAAAAAGTCAACCTCCACACCCACACACCCTCGCTGAAAAGGAATCCATTTGGGAAGATTTTGGGAGAAAACACAGACTAAAAATTCCTGCCTTCCCTAATGGAAAAATGAATCCACTCCCAAGGAATCTTTCCTAAGTGGAATATCAGAAATGGCACCACTCCATTTACACAGGGCACTCCATAAAGGCTTCACACGACATTTACCAATAACAGGAATTTAAGGATAACAATACCACGGTTTGGGTATTAAAAAAAAAAAGGAATTATTCAATCCAGCTGTACTTTTTTCCTCCCATCTATTCTTTGGTTTTGGTAGCAGTGGCTCAAGCTTCCCCTGGCTCTATCAGACCTTCCCTTAATGCATATCAAAGGTTTAACATCTCCTGTGCAAGGAGATTTAGTCATTACAATGGGATTTGCCAATTTTCTTTAACACGAATACTTAGCATTTATGTGATGCTTTTAATCTTCAAAGAGCTTGCTCCTCACAGTCCCCATCCCCAAAAGAATGGCAGCATTCCCAGCCTGTTTTATCCCTCTCTATCTCCATCAGGGCACGTGGCTGTTTGGATTAACTCTCCCAGTTAAGCCCAGTGTGGAGAGGAACTGGTACATAACAGCCAGTGAAATAATAATAATAATAATAATAATACTAATAATGGTAACAACAGCAACAGTGAAATAATCCTCCCACTATCTGAGCATGGAAATCTTATTGGCCATATTTTTGATCCTCAGGAATTAAAGGAGCTCCCTGGTCCAACCAGATGAGCCACGGGATAAACCTGAAAGAACCTGAAAACTCACAAAACTTCGCAGATCGGCAAAATCTATTTTACCATTTTTTACAACTGCAAATTTAAGCACAATAAACTGCAATATTGTATGTTAGGGACAAAAAGTGATTCCTGTTATCAAGTAAAGAATTGATAAAGTCATTCTCCAGGAGCAATTCCTAGCCCTGGATCATCCCAGGATGTCACCTTACCCACCCATGGGTCCCCGTCATCTGCTGGCTGAGAAAAGGGACAAAAGGGGGACAAGTTTTAAATGGTTCAAAAATGGTTTTTAAAAGGTTTTAAACAGAGCTAGCATCATCTTGAGCAGCAGTACTGAGTACCCTGAACTACCCTCCAAAAGGTAACATGGATTAAAAAATAATTTGGAGTGTGAGATGCCCATCTTCAGCTGAGCTCCCCATATTTGCTTTCCTTTTCCACTGCTATTCTCCTCTGATGCACCTTCATTGCTGTGGTTTGTCCATGATTTCCCAGGTGAGTGTTTCAGCTCTCAATCTGGCCAGCATTTAGAATTAATGGTTAGTCCTGTTTAGATTAGAAACTAAACTCTGCTTTTCTGAGCTGTCCCTTCATCAGTTTTCCTGGCAAACACACTGAGAGTTTGTGCTGTTATAGGTGAGCAGAGCAGCTTCTGTCACAATTCAGAAAAGCTGCTTCTGCTTTATTGCCACCATGAAAATCATCGAGATGTTTATGCTTGTTAAGATTCACAAAATTACAATATAGAACTCATTTCCCAGAAATAAACACCCTGTTAAAATGAAAGGCAAGTGCCAACTCTGTAAATGCAAACGCCACACAAGGACCGTGTGACCAAATAAATTGCAATATAACACATATTTCATACCCTGTCTCCCAACAGTGCCAAAGATACTAAATGGGAGCTGTAAGATGAATTTTCTTTAAATAAAAAATTACAGACTAAGCCTGAAAGTTAAACAGAAGCTACAAGTTCTACATAGGAAGGCAGTTTCCCATCACCTTCAGTGAGGATGAGAGGCAAGGAAGGAGCTTTAATTTGGGATTGCTGGCATGGTTTTGATCAAATATTCACTCCAGTGTTGGCCTCTGGCAGCTAAAAGAGCCAACTCTTGTAAAGCACAGCACTTACATACTATGACACGAATAATAAAAGATTCAGATAATATTTATACATCGCTACATCTTCATTTCTAAAGTCAGAGGAAAAATATGACTCACTTGCAAGTCAAGTGTTCTGGCACAAACTCTCTACATGTGTGTCTTCACATGGCCAAGAAAAGGCTCTCTGCTTCCAGCCTTCCTATTCCCAGCTCTTGGGGACACATCTGCCTAAAATATCATCTCAAACTAGATGGAAAGAGAATATTTTAGTGTCAGGTCCCAAATTTTTGTCTCCTGTCGTGCTGTTACAAACACACAGTGACAAGCTTGATATACAACCTGTGAAAGGCTGAAAAACACCAGCACAATCACCAACACAGACCCTGGGCTAGGGAGTGAAGAAATAAAGTAAAAACCACCACATGCTTAGTTCTGGGACCCCATTACATGTTTGGTAGAACACCAAGAACTGAATCAGAGCTTTATTTTTTAACAGACAATAGCAAACAATTAGCATTACTATTTCCAAACTCCACTGCTGCATCTCCTGTTAAGAGAATCCTCAATTAACACCCCAGGATTCATATTTAGGATTATCCTGAAAGCAGCCATACTAGTTTTACATTACAATATTTCTCCCTGAAGATATTCAGCATTAGATGTCCATTATTCCTAAGGCTCTCCATAGGGAAGGATGAAACAGCATATTTAGATCCACCCTGGAACAGCTGCATGGGAAAGCAGCTCCAGGCATTCCAGTGCCACCAGCAGCTTGGATGGATGGGATGACTCCAATTCCAGAGATTCATGTGAACACACTGCCCATTGTTCCACAGAAACAGAAAAGAAAAGGTGTCAGAATGACTTTACACCAAAGAGCCCCAGTGCCCTGAAGGGAGGCAGCAGCTGGAATCTCTCCCTGAATCCCTGGAGAGACTCACAAGATATCCTCAAGGACATTATTACAGTCTCTATTAGCAGCAGTGCATTTACATAATAAATTATGAGCATTTTATGATTCTATATTTATCAAATATCTTCAATTCTGCTTTTTAACCTCTATCCCTGTAGCACTGTGGCCTCTGCAGATATTTATCCTGTTCTGCACTGGAATTGGTGCATGTTGTGGTTTCTCCCTGCTCTGCCCTATCAACACGGCAATCCACTCATTATTTGGAAAATAACATTAGTTCTCACAACACACACCACAATTCTTTAACCAAGGTGATCAGAAGACAAAGCTGAATTGCAGGCAACAAAAAAAGTGGGGAACTGGCTAATGACAAAAAGGTCAATTACAATTCTTTAAGCAAAGACAAATCATGTTGTTAGCTGCAGGATTGGAAAACGGGGACCAGAAAGTTCTCACATTTCTCTTCCACTGATAACCCTCCCTAAGATCCTGGCACAACACAGACCAGGCTGCCCTGACTGCACCAACAGCTGCTCATTCATCCTAAAGCACTCCTGCTTCAGCTGTACAAAGTGCAAATCCACTTTTTCAATTTTTAAACTAAAACCCAGGATTTAACTGTATCACATCACGAGGAAAAACGTGCTAGAAATCTTGACAAGACTAGGAAATTTCCAGAGTGAGATTTTGCTTCTGGATAATACCTAACAGCTAGAAACAGGGATTGAAAAGAAGTGCTTCTTCAGCCCAAAATACATTCATGATGCCACATTCAAGTTCATTTTTAGAACAAATTCAATCTGCAAAACTCAAGTTCTCATAATTACTATCCCAATACTTTCAGTTCTTTTTCCCCCACATCCACAGACTTATTCAATCTGGTACTTCCTGTTCTGTTTAGGGCTCTGTGTTTCTTCCACTTTTTTATTTCATTCAAGGTCTCAGAATTTTAAAAGAACAAATTTTGCACACTAATGGAATAAAATTAATCACTTGAAACAATTCCAGCATCTGAAGGGAGCTTACAAGGAAGCTGGAGAAGGACTCTTCATCAGGAACTGTGGTGGTAGCAATAGGTTCAAAGTGGGAGAGGACAAGCTTAGATCAGATAGAAATTCCTGTTCAAATACTTCAGCTCAGGAATCTGTCACAAACCCTGAGCACTGCCATTGTCACCAGATTGGAGATAAGGAACATCCATTCAAAACACAAAAGAAACATAAGCATCCATTCTATATTAAATACTTAACACGAAATTAAACTGTGAGTGGATGACAACTGAAAGAGCAGCTAACAAAAAGACAGATACAAAGTGAATAAAATCACTGGTTTTGAGGAAGAATTCCAAAGGGCTTGCAGTAGGTTTTATTTTCAAAGGATGAAGCCTACATTTTTATACAGAATGCAATTCTCTCTTATTTTGGCCCGGTGACATTGCCTCTCATAGCTTGTGGGCCCAATTCAGACTCTAAACTAAGTGAAACAGCTTCAAAGGACTTGGACATTAAAAAAAAAAAATCATCAAAATAGAAGTCAGAGATTCCTTTTGCCTTTGTAGCTGCTGGCTGGAAGCAGAGCCTGGCTCAGAGCTGCTCCCAGCCCGGCCCTGTGGCTGCACAGCCTGACCAGGAGGAAGTCACATCTCTTTTTAAGGTACAGACTGTCTCAGTGACTATTTAAATCCACTCCAGAAGTCAGAACTGCAGTGTCTGACAAAGCCAGACCTTCCTCCTGCCCATCTCAGCCTGTCCAGCGTTTCCCACCCCGAGGGAAGGGTGGCCCTGCTGCTTTTCCAGGAGCATCCCTGTGCCAGGAGCTCTGGTTTGCAGAGAATTCCTCCTTGGTGGGCACCGTGGAGTTCATTAACACCACCATTAACACCTCGTTCTGCCCCAGACACGCCCCACGGGAAGCACAGGTGGCCTCAAAAGCACATTTCCATGGGATGGGAGAGGCTTGTCCTGGGTGGTGGCCGGTTAAAAGCAGGATTTAAACACCCTGGAGATGAGGGCATGTCACTGGAGCTGCCAAGTCACCCTACCTGTGACAGCTGAGCACGCCAGGGGAGGCAATGATTCAGCCAGGAACTATTTCAGGGCTTGCACCAGTCCCACATTAAATAACATTTATACAGTGGGAAATAAACCCTGGTCACTGCAAACTCCCTGATCAGCCCCTGTCCAAACCTTCCCCAGCCACCTCCTTCTATTCAACACCAAATAAAGGCCCTGTTGCAAATGTTACCATATTTTTAATAAGAAAAATGGTTTCGTTAAACTTTTAGATTATTAAACCAAGAGTCTCACACCTCTAGGACTGAGGCACATGCCAGTAAGACACCAAAATAATTAAGTAATTTCCTTTAATTGTCATTCTAATGAATTAATAGGCTACATAGAAAAATTCTGATTGATTACAACTCACATCAGTTTTTAAGCAGATATGGTGAACCACTACAAAACCCATTTGCAGACACATTTAGTGTCAAACCAAGATCTGAACTCGGTTTACAGCCATTAAAAATCAGAAAGGCAGAAGAGATTTACATCAGTTTAATAAAGCAGCATTTCAAAGTGATGCACTTTCCAAATAAGCCCCACCTGTAGGGACCATGTCAGCCCTGCTCAGCTGTAAACACAACCCCACAAAAATCCCCATTTCTCAGAGGCCTTAAAATTCATTATGTAAAAAAGAAATGAAAACTGCTATTACACAGCTCAGCTGCAAACATTAAGGCTACACAACCCAGGAGAAATGGAGTCATCACTAACAAAGGTGAGGTGTCCCCAAAGAAATCACAAAAGAAAATGTGCATTAGGATTTTGCCACTCTTTTTAGGCAAGCAGGGAATGTTATTCCAGTAAATGCTAGCAATAATCCAGCATTCAAAGTTTGGTGAATTAGGCCCTTTCAAACTCTTAGGCAGAATCTACCTTAATGGATTTTTCTTCTACATTCATCTTTGCCCAAAGGCTTCATTGTCTCATTATGTAAATGACCTTTTCATATGAAAATTAAATGTTAAAGATGCTTTTTGTAGTTCTTCAATACTGCAAATATCACATGGACATTCACAATAATTCAGACCAAGTACAACTTATAGAAAAAGCACCTGCTTCAAGGAATGGAACAAATTAAGAAATAACTTGGCTTTAAATGACTAAAAATTGAAAGTCTTAATTAGAATTAACCCACAGAACTTTCTTTTCTATACAGAAGCTCAAACCAGGAAATCATCAGGCAAAGAAAGCCCTAAAGGGGGCCCTAAAAACCCCAACTGGGCAGTTCTGGTTAACATCAGGCTTGGAAATAACCAAAGTGAGTGGACAGAAACAACCCTGCTGTTTGAAAATGCAACACTTGTCCTACCCTTCCTCCATCAGCTTTCTGTATGCTCACAGTATTTACAACTTCTTCTTGCACCAGAACAGAGCAGGATTCTTTTAATAATAATTAATAACTAAGTCATACAGATATCATAAGAGCTCAAGACTCATTAGGCCTCCCATATACCAAATGATTTATATCAATGTATGCCTTCACAATCTAACCAAAGATACACTCAATTTGCAGAAGACAGTGACACTTTTTGAATGACAGATATTAGTAACATCTGGATTTTTAAATACAGGGAAGTCCTATCTCAAAGCAGGAGTCGTACAATAAACCTAATTTACAGAATCCAATAGGCACTTCATGCCTCACCTCATCACATTACTTGTTAATGCTATGTTCCTCTTCATTCTTACAGCCTTGTCATCCCTTCAGAGGCCCATTTTTTGAATCTGATTTCATTTCCTTGAGTACTGAAGAACTGAATGCCTGCCTTATTTTTATGAAAGGAGACAGTGGGCCGAGTTCCCTCGAGCAGAGCAAAGGGGTGAGGGTTGTTTTACTCATTGCTGCCACAGCGCCAGCGGCCAGAAAGCCTGAAACTGTTACAAGTCAAGTAAACAGGATTCAAAGTAGTCCCCTCTTCTTTTTTTTACTTTCACATTTCATTAGAGATGCTTCATCTCACACTGAACAACTTCCTAGTTTCTATTTTTGTCTTTTTTTTTTTTTTTCTGTAAGACACTGTCAGGTAGATTTAGGACTTCATCAAAACAAGCCTTTACAACATTCAAGCTGAACAGAAATGTTTTACAGAATCTATCAGGTGGGAAAGTATCTCAGGAGGTCACCTGGTTCACCCTTGTGCTTGAAACTGGGTCAAGGCTGGACTCAAACCAGCTTCCAGAGGGTTTTGTCCAGGCAGAGCTTGGAAATCTCTAAGGATGAAAGTTCAACAACTTTCTCTGGGTATGTATATTTAAAAAGAAAAAAGCTTGGTGTTACAGGAGGAAAAACTAGAAACTGATTAGAGGTCATAAAACAACTGATGTAATTGATTAAAATACAAGAAATAACGCTCGGGTTTATGACCTGTGAGATATAGAGGCATATAATCCATAATCCAAACAAATGTTTGGAGGACTCAGTTTCAGTCTACATCAAGAAAAGAAAATATATTACACACAGAATAGCCTGATAGTGGTCTTTTCACTTATATCAAGCTATTTAACACTCAAAATGAGGATTTGTTCAGCTTATGCTGTGACCTCCAGCCCCATGGCTGGAATGATATCTATTTAAACTCCCCTGGCAGCTTTCCTGGCTGCTTTGATTGGAATCTCCAGTAACACGCTGACAGGACAAAACTGCAGCTAATATTGTGAGCCTGCTCCTATTTAGAGACATGATTCACCTGAGAAGTGAGAAACCAGAGGATTCCCAACGTTTACTGAATCATAATTCAACTTTTTGAGGGTTTTTTTTTTCCCTTTAAGATGCTCAACTTTTTCTTATTTATGAAACATCTATGTTCTTAAATCCTCTTTTCTCAGACTTGCATCACACTCTGCACATTCAACACTTGAGCAATCACCAAGTTTCTGCCATGCTTGGGAACCATCTAAGAATTACTAAAAACCTACTAAAAGGATGCAATCAGCTCCCACAGAACCACAGCTCTTGCAGCAGCCTAAGCAGGAGGCAATATTTCCCCCTAATTTCTAAGTTTTCAACTGGTATTTCAAAAAGAACCTCTAAAGACCACAAAAGGTGTCTCAGGAAAGGAAATTTACTGTTAGCAGACTTTAAGTTCACTCCACCAATGTTCCTCATTTCCAATAGGAAATAACTTGGGTAGTTCTAAGCAAGAGGCTGAAACCCCCTGAGTTCACTTCCCTAAAACTTGGAAGCTGAGGTAGAGGAGAAAGTGGTGGCTGCAATTCAGCAGCTGGAGAATTACAGATTAAAAACCAGCTCTCTGGAGTGCCAGGACAAGGAGGAGTGGCTTCTCAATGACAAAGAGTGGATTATATTGGATATTAGAAAGAAATTCCTCTGTGAGGGTGGTGAGGCCCTGGCACAGGTTGCTCACAGAAGTATCCAAGGCCAGGTTGGAGCACCCAGGTCTCATGGAAGATGTCCATGGCAGGGGGTGGAACAAGATGATCTTTGAGGTCCCTTCCAACCCAAAGCAGCCCACAATTTTAGGAAGCATCTTCTCATCCATTCATGGAAGTTTCAGTAGAATCCCCCAAGTCACTCCTGCCTTTGAAATACATGTTCAGCAGAGACTACTGAGGTGCCCTCCCAAAACAAGCACCACAACTGAATGCCAGAGTTGTGAAATAATTACTGCTCTGTGAATTTGAGCAGCCACTTGCAGCTCTGCAGCTTTATAAACAGGAAGTGTGAAGCTCTGCATTCATACCTGCTTTCATCATATGGCACAGCCCTGAAGCCATCAAATACTGGCTGACATAAGTCTTGCTGTAGAATCTAGACTGTCTCCACAGTGGGTTCTATTCCTTCTGATAGCTAAAAAAAGGCTGAGGGACTTCTAGGCATTTTCACCACATGCCTCTGAAAGTCAAGGCTCAGAGAAGCACACATTAATACCTTTACAAAATAACATATCCTGAAGAACCTTCACCTCCTTAGCACGGTCAAGCTCTGAGAGAAAATAAAGCAGAACAATCCCCTTTGTGGAATACAGAAAGAAGAGAATAAACCACTAAAATGGTTCCCTGATCGTTTTTCCTAAAAATATGTCTGGGATTTAAGAAGTTAATTTCATAATCTGGAGCAATAAAAAGCAGTTTTCCATGGGCTGAAGGGCTGAGTCCATGGATTTGTCACCAGGCTGAGATCGACAGCCTCAACTAGATGATTATATATTTGCACAAGTTTTCCATCACCCTTTTGTCAGATTTATGACATCAGCACGCTTGAGGATGTTAATGATCAGACACCAGATATATCTGCCTTGATTTAAATAAAACAAATGTAGCTATTTTTCAAATTCAATCAAGACACAAAAGGTCATTAGCAAGATTTATCCTCTGCCCATCACACATTAGTCATTACTGGCACACACTCACCAACCTCCTCGTGGGTTATTAGGGTGGGATTTTGTTACTTTGATGGGCTTGGTGTTCTCCAGTTGGAACCATCTCAGAGACACACAACCAGGGGAGAAAACTGCCTTTAAAAACCATTATTCCATGAGCTCTCCAGAGGCAAAACCTGTGGAATTGATGCAAGTTTTGCCTCGCTGTTAGCAGGCATTGTAACTGCATGCACATTTTCCAACAGCACCGTTTCTGTGCTTTCATTTTGCTCTTTTTCTCAGAGATCACTGAGCACGGGACCAAACACAATTAAATGGATTTATCAGCAGTCAGTCATTTCTCCAAATTCTACGCTCACTGACCGTGCTGATGTTGTGGCAGTTCCACTTCTTCCACCCTGTACTCATGAAACAGAAATTTTACCTTGCTTTGAGCAGAAGGAAAACTCTGCCTTCCTCTCTGGCCCATATTTGACAGATCCGTGAATATTCACCAACATTTCTTTTAAGTGGTTCCTTGACTCAATATTTAGCATAGATAATTTAGCTGGAAATGGCCTGAATTACACCTGCTCTAAGTAGCATTCACAGAAACTTTTGACTACAGATTCTACAGTTTCATAATTCCCCAAGTAGCTACACAAACTCATGCTCAGTCTACAATTATCCTCTCAAAGTCACTGAAGCAGAACACATTAACAGCCACTGGAAAATACAGTCCATAGGGATCTGAAATAAACTGGCCACCAATACCACACAGGCATCTCTCTCCTGGAGAATTCTTATTAAAATATTCCATATACAACAGTGCATACACAATGCAGGAGCTGCTGTGCTGGAGCTGATACAGTAATGATAAAAAGTTCTTCTTTTTATTGGCCCAGAGACAGCCCTTTGAGGAGCTGGGTGCCAAGACTGGCAGCAGAAGAACTAAAAGATAAGGCAGGCTTTAGAGGACCTTGGCAAGGCCAGAGCACCCAGCCAGCCTGATGGACACAGTGGTAGGAGAGGAGTAGGAAATCAGAGGCAAACACTGGAAAATCCACCAAAACAGGACACTGGCTGACTTGCAGCACTGCCCCAGGAAAGAAAATTGCTGTTGGAGTTTAGGCCTGAGAAAAAAGCAACAAGCTCAAGAGCCACAGTACCAGTTCATGCCACCACAAATTTAGTTTGATAAAATAACTGACAATTTTATGCTCAGTTTGGAACAAAGCACTTCTGACTTCACCTCTAATGACCTGCCCAAGGATTCCAGCTCCTCACAAAGAACCCATCCTCAGAAGGAGGTCTGTGGGGTCAGGAATAGCTCTCCTCACTTCTCATACCTCTTCCACAGCAACACTACCTTTGTGCCTCTGGCTACTATAAATAAGACGACCACAACTGGCAAAATTCATAAAAAGAGATGTCTGAAATAGCATCCCTTTCTTTCCACTGCCAGGCTGCCCAGGCAGACACTGATCTCAGGGAGGCTGATGAGACTCCTGTGACCTGCACTGGTGGACACAGGACAACTCCACCGTGCCCATCCACACGTCACCACAGCAGCGTCAGCTGCCTGTGCCAAGGGAAAGGAGGAAAAGAAAACAGCAGGACTGTCTCCTGTTCGAGGGTGGGAAAGGCCACCCCCACCAGCCTGCCCTGGCGCTTTCATCTCCTTGAACAGAAGTTACATTTTAGCTACGGTGATTTATATTGTGAGCCTTTAACCACAACTCCCCTCACCTTCCCAGCCTTTGGTTACTACCAAAATGGAATTGCAATAAGTGAAATTGCTTGAAAGTCAGCCTTCTTTTCTGAAGCTGACAGAAGCAGCATTTTTTTCCAGCTCTTCTGAACAACTGAAATTCAAACTGGTGACTCAAAATTACGATCACAGCATTCTGAATGATTACCACAAGTGTAGGTAACCACTGCTGATTACTCATGAAGAATTCCCAGTAGAAAAATTTGTACAAATATCACCTAAAACAAAACTTTCTTGGTACTTAACAACCAGGAAACGATGTCAGAGAAGGTGGATCTAATTGGAGATAAATATATTTGGCTTTCTTTTTTTAATGTTTACATTTATCCATTATCTCTGTTTGTGTCCACAGAAACGCCGTAAGTACCAGCAAGGTTCTGTGGAAGTAAGAATGGTCTAACAAATAATGTTTTGATAACTGGCCTGTTTTATACATACAGTGATTCACTGGTTAAGTAAACAACATAGTTATTTAGCAAAACATCAATTTATAACAGAGTGCCTAAAAAAACCTTTCTGGTCTCCTACAGAAAAACAGTATTGAAGGTCTCATATAGAGAAGAAAAACATCAACAAAAAAGTAACAAAGAAAAGCCTTATAGTCACTGCACAGAAATAATTTCTTATTAAGAAGAAATCAATCTTATTAATGATGAAGCATCCAGATCAACTTCCTTGATTTTGAAGCACTGTTAAGAGTTTAAGTCTAGCTTTAAAATCCAAACCACTTGCTTTTTCTTATTTATGAACTTTGGAATATACGTCGTGACCAAATGAGTGTGTTTTCCACCAAACAGCTTATTTCAAACGCTTCACGATATATTTAACTTCACACCTCTACCAAGCTGCATTTATAACTCCAGCTCTTCTAAAAATACGTGCACCAAAGCTTTCAAAGACTTCCTATACTTTCACTAGCAGTGAAAATTCTTCAGGGCTGTTATGTTTAAAATCTGTAACACAAGTGACTTTGAACCATACGTTTGTTTCTCCTGCTTGACACTACGTTGCTCCGTTTCCTATCTCGACATGGCATCCCTCAGAGGCTCCACCAGAAAAAAAAAAAATTAGAAAATATTTAACAAAAACTCCATTTCACGTCCATTTGTTTCTTTTTCAGTTAACACCCAGTGGTTCCTCCCAGTTCTCCCTTATCACTCCTGACATGCCTCTCACATGCGAGCAGGAATAAAAAGGGCAGCCATAGATTGGCTTGAGCTTATGAATTTTATCAGGGCTTTAAATATCAAACAGGTGAGCTGCTTTACCTGCACTGCATCACGTGAACGCACAATAGGGCAACAATTACAAACACCTGTCCTCCCTGCAAACCATTTACTGCTGAATTCCTGTCCCTCTTTGTCCTTGGACTTGGCTATCAGTTCCAGAGCCAGGGAGCTCCCAGGGTGTAGCTTGCTGTCGTCTTGGAGCCCTGCAGCTGCAAGCATTCACCATTCAGCTTGTTTATGTTTTCCCTTCGCTAGTTCCTCTTTAAATCCTCCGGGAGGACCCTACACCGGGCTAAAGCAGCGACATCAACCCCGAGCCACGCACGCCACATCCATCTTTCCATGCGGAGCCGCAGATGCGCGATCCCCGAGCACGGGGAAGTAAACACGAGGAGCGGGAGGGACGGCGGAGCCGGGAGCTGTGTGACAGCCCTGTCACACCGGGATGGCAGCGCTTCCCGATTTATCCCGGCTGCCCGCGCACAGCCGGCCAGCCACG
>VYXD01008570.1:336743-376564 GCA_013397195.1 Hylia prasina | reverse complement strand
CACCCAGTTCCCTCAATTCACACAGGGAATCAGCTCTTCAAAGCCCCAAAAAATTCACAGGGGATCAAACCTTACAGGATCGGCCCCCTCAACCCCCTCAAAGCTCTGAGGGGGAGCAGCCCCTCAGCCCCCTCAAACCTCTCAGGGCACGGTGGTTCTCCTCAAAAAAGTCCTCTTAAGTCGCAGGGCTGCAGGCATGGGGTGACAGTAGGAGGTTCCTGTTCCATTAAAATGTCTTTTCACTGTCTGAAACAGAAACACGGGCTGAATTGTAAAAGGATCAAAACCACCCCTGCCCTTTGCTGTTCTCCAGCATGTTTGCTTTTAGTATTCAGCCCAGGACTGACACAGAATGGGAGGATTTCCCAAATGGCTTTGTTACAACATTAAGCCTGGTAACCTACCCTGGGTCACTCCCGAGCAGAAAATAAGGAGTTTGAAAGAAAACACTGATTTCTAAGGGCAGCTTGTTCCAAGGATTGTTCCTGCCCTGAAACAAAGCCTGTGAAAACACCAGTTGCGAGTCATTCCCTCAGTTACTGTTTCCGCACGGAGTGATCTTGCCACATCGGAGCTGCAGAAAGGTCAAGCCGGAGTTGCTTTCTCGCTGATGTAAGTTCATGCGTAGGTATTTTTATAGCAAACATTCCAAACAAATTTCATATCTGATATGCAAAGCCAGGAATGCTGCTTACAGAGACACGGGGCTCCAAGGCCAGATTTCTCCTCATGTAACCCAAGCGCAAACACACTACAAATGAAATAAGCTCCATAAAGCTTCCTTGTATCTTTTCTGAACAGTTTATTTTTTTTTAATCTTAGATTTGTGGCATATCAAAAACAAAATCATTTTCAAGCATAAAATCTACCACAAAGGGGCCTTTTACCTCTCTGGAATATAGGCTATGAGGATGAGAACTTAAATGATTCTTAGAAATATAAATTAAATTGGTGGAAATATACTTCACCCATCAGCCACTGGTTATGTATTTATCATTTAAAGAGTAAAGGTGAATGTAAAGGTAGCAGAGGAATAAGAGGATATCAGCTCCCTTGAGATATATATATATATCCTCTTACTCCTACCCTGCCTTTACATATCTTTTCTCAACATAGTTCCTCACCGACCAGCTTCCAGTTTAGATACAAAATAAACTCTTTAAAACATTTGAGAATGAATTCAACAAACATGGCAACTTGTCAATCAAAAGCCTAAGCTGGCAGTACCAGAAACAGCTGGAAAAATCTGTTTTATCTTGTGATTAAGTGAAATATTCCGTGGCATTCCTAGAGCCATGCTCTGTGAATGGAGCCCTTTCTTAAAGTATTAACTCTCAGCTGAGGAGATGAGGTTTAATTCCTGACTTCTCTGTCGTGTTCCTGTGTGACCTTACGTCCAGTAATAATATTTTAATGTTTTGGTTTCTCCTCTGAGTGACAAAGATAATGACAGAATCCCATTTTGCCTGGAACGAGCAGCGCTGGGACACGGCCAGCCCCAAACTGGCAGAGCAGTTAAAGAAAGCACTTAGAGCAGGAAGCTTCAGTGGTGGGGTAGGGCAGCTCCACACCAATTCCTGCTGGTTTTCAGGCCAACTTCTCCATCATTATTTATCCTCAGGCTCTTACTAGAGAGCAACAGCAAAGCCCTGAGCACCAAGGCTCACCAGAGACCCGACAGGACACTGCCAGGCCTGCTTTGTGTACACCCAGCAGTGAGGCACCCTGCCAGCACAACTCTGCCTCTGCAGTACAGGGAGTTAAATGACAGCTAAATCAGGAAAAAAAAAATGAATTACTGAAACTATAATTACTAATCAGATCCTGCCACCAGTTTATAGTCACAAACAGCTGACTGGGCATTTGGTGCAAATGAGGAAGCAGAACCCTCTCGTGAGCAGTTCCTTCCACTGTGGGAAGGAAAATGGATCAGAGTGATGGCTCTTAATAATGGCTAACATTTCCTATTTACAACAAAACCCAGACCTCTTACAAAGAAAATGTATGGCACTTTAAGAAAAACCCAGCTAAAGTGGCATCCCTCATGTCCCAGAGGTACAGACAGCGTCCAAGAACCAGCAGAATTTTGTTTGAAGAGCACTTCAAAATCATTTACTGGATCCATTGTACACACCGTGGCCTGCACCAAATTTAATCACAAAGATACTCTGGATTGGAAAGGCAGGCTGGAGGCTCCCAATGGCAGTGTCTTTGTTCAGATTAAATTAAGCATGTTCTCAAAGGCACTGAAGCAGGAACCCTGAGATAAGGCTGTGTGTGCTAACCCTGGATTAGATCTGGCAGTAAGTTTTTACTGAAGCCTTATTGGGGAGCACAACATCATCGATGCTGCTGCTATTTAAATGCTGTGTCAAAGGTAAATCAAATTAAAACCCAGCAAATTTAGACTTGCATTAGATGAGTTGAGCTCCTCTCTTGTCACAGAGAAGTGCTACGTATGCAAATCAAACCGGGCACGTGTCCTTTGGATTGCTGGAATTTATTAATTATTCGCTAATCAAAAACTAATTCACAAGCACTTAGCAAATATCTTTAAGTGTCTCTGCATCACTGTCAAGGATGTGAGGGAAGGCAGGTATTTGCTGCTGCACAGGAGCTGCGGGAGCCTGGCAGCACAAGGCTGCTGCAGCACAAGGCTGCAGGAACGGGGAAAGATCCACAGCCTGGGGCTCCAGCTCAGCCTGCAGCAGGCACCTGCGAGGAGAAGGGCCTTGGAGCCCCAGTGGAAAGGCCTGAACTCAAAAGGGATGAGCCAAACAACTGCTGCAGCAACTCAATAGCACTTCTGAGAAGGGCACTGTAAGGCCTTAGGGAATCCTGGTTCATGTTCACTAAGACTCCAAAAATGCAACTTTGTTGTTGGCCTCTAAATCTGTGCCTCCTTCCCCAATACCTGTCTTCCCACCCTGGAATACTGTTAATTTTTTAAGGACTGTTCTTAGCACTGGACAAACACAGCACAACTTTTACCCCTTCCTGCTTCAGCTAGCCCTGACAGGAGTGTGGCAGGGCACATCCCGAATATTTGAGAAGAGTAGAAAGTGGGAGAGAGATCAAGACGCAATAAGAGGATTCAATCAGGTCTGCAGTGGTCAGAGCTAAATGGTTTCATATCTGATTACAGTGAACTGGTGAATGAGAAAAATATCCCAAATCTGCCAGTCTGATTCTGATGTTATGAGAGAGAGAGGAAATACAAAGGCTTCCTCAAAGAACAGCAGAACAATATGCAAATTGAAACTTCTATCACATCCCACATTTTCTAGGAAACAAGTGGCTTAGAGTGGTAGCAGAGGGTGACAGATTTATATGAACTCTGAGGGATATAAAAGGAACAGATTCTTACCAGGTCCCTCCTATTTTTGTCATGTAAGATGTACTCCCACACTATTGCCAGCATGAACTTTGTAGTGGAATACTGCAGGGGGAAATGAAAAATGTAATTAAAAAAAATTAAATTAAAATCATCCCCCTTGTTGAAGGGACATGTTAATAACGGCAGTGCTCACCAGGGCTGCAGTGTGGTTAGCCAGGGGACTCTCAGAGTGAGATGATTGGGAGTTTTCCCCTCGTTTCCAGTTTGAGGGCACTTCTCTTTTCACACCTGCCCTAGAGATCCCCTCTTCCCAGCACTCTCGTGACTTTCTGGAGCAGCTGCCCCTGCCCCAGCAGCCAGGCCCTTACCCTGGCATCATCCCCTGCTGCTTCCCGGCAGCAGCGGACACCTCATCCCCTCCTTTTTCCTGGTGAGTTCCAAGCGGGGCGGGGACACGAGAGAACAGCGCGTCCCTCTGTCCCCGAGGGCTGACAGTACCGTGCCAGCAGAGCGCGGGGGTGACAGCGGCTGCTGCGCAGGCAAGAGCGACAGCCCTGCTCTGCACTCCCACGCGTGCCAAACGCCAGACCTGTACATCGGGTTGTGGCACAATGGGGCTTTGGACAGCACCGCCCTGCTCTGGAAAAGGCAGCAAGGGAAGGGGGAGCGTCCCTCAGACCTCATCTGAGCTGGGCGCTACCGCTGTTTGATTCTGCCACCCCTTCATGAGAGAATCAATGTTTCTGCTGAGCCGCTTACCCCTGGATGTTTGTGTTCAGGGAGCCCGTGACAGGTTTAAAGCTGCTCAGAAGTGCTGCTCACATCACTGCTCAATCCATAATTTCATGTTATTAATAGTGGGATCTCCACAACCCGGGAAAGCGAGGCACATCACACACGTTCACAGCTATTTTGGGTAAGTGGTCCCCCACTTTTCCTGCAGTTGCCTTTGAAAGACAGAGAAGAAAACACCATAAGGCACCCTCCACTTGATATTCTCCTAAGCAAGGCTTCTCTGCGTGGAAGGGTGGCATGATCACACTTGAGGCCCACAAAGAACAGCGACAAACTCCTCTTTCCTGGCAGACTTTGCTGGTGCTCCTCCAACCCAGGAGTAACAAGGTGCCACAGCTAATGGCACTCACGAGTTAAGTGTAATGCCTTGGATATTTATAAAAATATCACGTCCTTCCCGATTTTCTATCAACCTGTTTGATTATGCCTTATACAGGGAAAGTGTGACAGAATTAATCAGCCTGCTGGAGTGCACACTAAGGGAACAGATGAGCTTTGGCAAGGCTGTTGTTAGCACTGAAAAACTGTGACAAAAAAGAGGCAGACTGCAATCCAGACGCGTGTCATTCAGAAAATGAGACATGCTATGATTTATCAACGTACCAACAATTGATGGGAATAGAGATCTCCCATTTCAAAGTGTTGTCTCTGTGCAGATTAAGAGTAGTATCTGTCACCAGGAAACAATGGGAAAAGAAAGATATTTGATATTTGAAAAGAAAGCAATTCTGTGCTCTCTCGTAGACAGAACCACTGTGGCGTTGGAAAGGAGGTAAAGGTTTTCTCTGCAGTTCCATCCAGGGCAGTAAAAAACCCCCGGCGTTGTGACAAGAGGAAGTGCAAGTAATTAATACCAGAAGATCAAATGAAAGGAGTGGCTTTGCATGAAGTGACTCACGTTGAGTCTGCTCCAGGAAGGCCCGGATTGTGCTGTGGAGAGAGGAGCCGGCCCGGCCCCCGGAGCGGGGCACACAGCGGGCAGGGACTCACCGCGGTGGCACCACGGGGCACCTCTCCCCTGCAAAGAAAGGGCTGCTTTCTTCTCACCTCAAAGGCTGCTGCTCGCAGGGTCCCCAGCACTGCAGCAGTTTGATTGTTGTGTACAGAGAAAGCAACGCTAAAGCATCAAACACGGAGCAACTTAGGGAACATTTTGCCAGCAGCTGATACAGTGGGGAGCGCATCTCCAAACAGCAGGGCAGCAGAGCAAAACAAAAGCCACGGAGCCAGGACTGTTGTGTCGTTTGGCACATCCTGGCACTTCCCTTAATTCTGCTTCAGAACTTGCAAGGGAAGGCCAAAGCTTCTTATTTGCTAATTAAGGTTTCACACGATTCAAACATTGAACAAAGGACATCCCCAAACAGAGAAACCTGCCAGCCTTCATGCCCCTGCCAACAGGCTGATGTCTCAGTTCAGTGCTCTCCCAACACAGAGTGAAAGAGCTCTGGACAATGGCATATCCAAATGTGCACACACACATTTTTATGCTGGCATGCACACATTACTTCTGATAGGGTTCCAAAAGTTCCACCTCCCTGTTTTTGTAAAGGACTCCAGACACCCTACAGACAGGGGTGAAACAGGCATTAAAACAGCAGACCTCTATTTTATGGTGTCAAATGGCTAATAATAGTAATTAAGGATCTTAAAGTCCTTTATCAAGAGACATTATCTAAGATGGCATCATGCCTGTAATCAGAGTCAATGAAAAACTGTTTGATCAAGCCAAGAAGGCAACTAAAACAGTCTGATGAGTTGCCATCTGCTCAAGCCACCCCACCCCCTGAATCCAGCAGTGAGCCACTGCAGGACACTGACAACCAGGTTGTTTTCCTGTCATTTCAGCTGAATACTCGGTGCCTGTCAATGTGTTCCAGAGGACTCCCAAACCCAAACATGACAGATCTCTGCTGGACACGCAGCTCTGACAACACTGTGCCTTGCCACTTCTGTGCCCATGCAGCAAGGTAAAGCATTAGGGGTTAATCAGAATTCTGCCTTCCATATCAAGTATTTGTATGTATATTTATTTTATAAAACATACGGTTAATTTCTCCATAAAAGCCTTTGCCACTCGCTCAGCCTCGGGGTAAAAGTCCAGCTACTCCTAGAAGAGCTTCTGACCCAGCAATTGTAATAAAATTTAGGCCTGGAGAATGGAGTAGACTCTTGAGCAGATTCTTAGCAACAGAAGACAAGTTCAGGATAGATGGAGGTTGCCAAATTGTCACAGTTTGAAAAAGAAAATTGGTACATTCAAGGAAGGAGCAATTTGAAGTTCTTATAAAGCACTTGGACACCACAATGATGGGCAAGAGTTTCTTCACTCATTTTGCTTTCTCTTATCACTTCCCAGCTGTTTCTTCCACTTTCAGGTAGTTTCCATTTATCCTTCTATTTTTACCCACACAGTTGACTAACAGCCTTTGAGTTGAGATTCTTCTGGCTTTAGTGATGAGGTGCCAGCTGTGCATCCCTGCAAGCTGGTGCATGTACGACCTTGAAAATTTCTGGGAAGCCAATCAGGAGATGCTTTTAAACAGTTTTCTATCTCCCAGAGAGCATCTCTCTGTTTTTAGCTTTAGATATATATCACGTTATAACATCCAGAGCATTGTGCAGACATTACCCAGCTAATGCCAGCCCAAACCCCTCCCAGCCTGTACCCTGTTATTGCCTCAGTAACAGCTCCTCCATTCCACTGGAGCCAGCCCAGGGAGTTCTTTCTGCTTCCTTCTCTGCAGGAATATTAAACCAGAATGAGAATGAAGAGAGCTGTTAATTTTATGTCACGGCAAGGAAACTGAAGGTCTTCAGATCACACTTTCTCCTCAGTCTTTTAATTGCAAAATTATACTTGAAGATTTGACACAAGTTTCTCACCTCCCTGTTTTCAAGCTACTAGCAAGCAAAACCAGACAAAAATACTTCTTTTTTTTTCCTACTCTGCAGAGCCTGCTAATTTCAGATAGGTGAAATATTGCTAATTAGTAGCATATTCTAACGGAACTTGTGATTTTGCAGGGAGCTATGTCAAACTAAACCAGATTAAGGGTCAGAATGTGCCAATCTTTTCATTGTTGTCACTTTGTGATTTATGTACCCCCTCACCATGTGCCTCCCAGGTTCTTGGAGCCCTTGGCTAGCACTGCTCAGCTGCTCCACAGTTATTCCTCACACCAGACCCAGCAACAAGACATTCACAGCACGCTCTTCTCACATTTTCTCTAAACATTAGGTACAATAGCAGAAATAGAAATTGGAGATTTAGAAGCAAGAGACATGGGTGTCTGGGTAGAAACAGATGACTAACAGAATTTTTGCTAAATAAAAACACAAAAAAGGGTAAAAAAACATTCCTGAGCAGACATAATATCTTTCTTTTTATGGATAAGCACTAATCTGGGCCCTGGAACACTCCCACTTCTAGATATGATGCTTAGTAACCTGTTTCTAATTTCAAATTTAATTTTAATGAACATAATGGGACTACTCCTTAAATAAGTTAGAATGTGACTTCCTGTAGTCCTCTTCCAGGTCCCACACTTTTTACCTTTGCCATGAGACTGAGACTAACTCCACAATGCTTGACCAGCAGTGTGCCATGTCCCTTCCCTGTCATCCCTACAGCCATCCACAGTGTCTTGTCTTTTGATAAAACTTCACCTTCCAAGATGCAAATTCATGCCCTGCCTCTGGATAACACCCTGCACAACAGGATCTGAGCATCCAGAGACCCCACTGGGAGTTACACAAGCAATAAATCGTCAAACCCCATTTTTTGTGCAGATTAATGTGCTCTAAGTTACTCCTGCCATAAACTATAAACAGCAGAAAATGCACTTCTTTGCATTCCAGCATGTTGTGGGAGATCATAAAGGCACTTAATATATTATTTAAGCCATTTAAGCGAGATAGCACAACTGCTGTAATTAGCAACAGTTCTCCAAATCCCCATATGCCAGACAAAGGCTCACGTTCAGCATTTCCAGGCTGGTAGGAGGGAATCAGAACATCACAGAAACGAAATCCGTGCTCTGCTTTTTTCTCCTCCTGCCAATTTCAGCAGAGCCTACATTTCACTACAGCTACTCCCCTGCACCACCAAACAAGAGACCCAAAGCATAGCATAAAGAATACTGCCCTTTCTTGGGCTTATTTTAAGAGTAACAGGCTACTGAAGGCTTTAAGAAAGAGAAATGAAGCCACTTCTCTTGACAGCTACATTCTGCAGGCTGGAGGGGAACTTCCTTGCTTTTTCCTTTGAATAAAACCAAAACTTGACTTCCTCCAGAAAATGCATGAACTGAAGTCGGTGGTAAGTGGGAATTCAGAAGCACTCCAAGCCACCCTCTGTGCAGCCAGGGTCAGGCACAGGGCAGTGTGAGGGAGGCACAGGCATGAGAGGAGAGAGGCAGGACGAGCACGCAAAGGGCAGCAGTGACAGCACAGGGACAAGACCTGAACTTCACTAGCCTGTGGAACCCCAGGGGACATCTCTGCCCAGAAGCCTCATCCCACCGTGGAATTGCAGCCAGCTGGACACTCCTGTGCAAAGAACATCCCTGGGGATAGACACCAAAATCTTCTAAAGGAGGTACAGAACTGAGAGCCCCTGGCACCAGTGAAACTGGGGGTGCCATGGCTCAGAGAGGGGAGATGCCATCCCCTGCCCCATTCCCCAGGCAGCACCAGCTGGGAAATGTGCACCAAGCTCATCATTTTCCAGGCTTCGATGATTCTTTAGGGAGAGGGAGTGACCAAGGCTGGTATCACCTAGAGAGTTCATATTTCATCATCCAAAAGATTAACAAAAGAAATCAAATTATTTTCAATACAAAGAGATACCAAACTTGTTAGAGATTTGATTTTATAAGTAGCACCTAAAGGATTGGCTCATTAACATCTCATTAATAATGCCTCTTTTAATTTGCATAAACGTCTAAAAACTTATGAAGCACGACAAAATAAAACTTTTAACTATCCTGTTTCTAACAGGCTGCAAGTTGAAGAAGTGTGGAGGAAACTGATAATGCTCCCTCAGTTCCTGAGGACTTCAAGCAGCTGTAAAAGTTATAGGACCTTAGCAAACACCAACAATCAGCTCACAAACAGCTGGCTGACAAGCTGAAGACAAACATCTACAGAACAGTTGAAGCATAAAACACCTGAAAATACAACTACTGAGAAGGAGCACCAGAGGTTGGTCACTGGTCTCTTTGGGCAGCCTGGAAGGTTTGCCTGCCTGTGTCTCCCAGTCTGGGAACCCTTGGAACACACCTGATTTTGCCAGAGGTGGATAAAAGAGATGCAGGTGTGTTTATCTTCTCCCCACACCACTGGTCACCAGTCACACTTGTGTTTAGACCACATTAATTGCAAACAGGCAGTTAAGTGAGCAGCTCCCTACAGGTACCAGAAAGGAACTCCTCTGGTAGTTCAGATGCCTCTAATGATGCCACACAGAAACAATAACTGGCCCAAATTCTCTTTCAGATCCCTTCTCCTGACGTAAGATTTGTTAACTGGAGCCAACAGGCACCCAGCTGCAGGGAGAAGATCATCTTCATCACCCTTAAGCACCAGGAAGGGAATTTCCAGATGGAATTAGCAAAGCCTCCACCCTTACAGTCTGAGCAGTTGCTGAGCATCATTAATCATTCCATCAAATGGAGCATTCACCACCCTCCTGGTAAGAACAGGTTGCTGGAAAACATTCCTCATTACAGTTCCTGTCTGGCATTACACTGCAATACAACTGGCAACAGTGTTTGGGGTTGATGTTTAACTAAACCACATGTACAGGCAGTGGGTTTAAGTACAATGCAGAATACCTGTACATTTATCAGTGTTTATCAGCTCTCCTTCCTGTGACCTATCAGTACATAAATACCATATCAGATGCCTGCATATATGATATACACCAGATTCATCACATTGCACGTGGTAATCATGTTAAATCTGCCCAAAGCAGCAAATAACAACCAGCAGCAGACACTGAACATCTTCACAACTGCTTCCTTTTTGGCTCCATGCCTACTCTGCTGCACCAGAGGAGTTGGTTAATGTTTGCACTTGCACAGCTCCTGGAAGATGAAGGCACTCAAATAGAGAAATTAATATTCACAGGAGAGCTGTCAGGGGAAAAGGAAGAGTTTTCCCTAAGGTGCACTGTTTTGGTACAGTGTGTTTGACTGGCACTTGGGCTCCTTTCCTTCACGGGGAGAAACAGGAGAGGCATAATCTGTTTGTACTCTGATTTTCCCCATCCAATTAGAACACCCTTCCAAAGCATTCCTGTTGTAGGTAGGCAGGATAATCTGATAGAATTCCAGAGAAGTGGTCTGCCTTATGCCACCTTCCAGGAGGAGGGGCTTCCAAGGAGAAAGCAGTGCTGTCTCCAGAGGAGGGGGAAGGACACAGCCACGGGCTTCTCTCATGCCTGATCTCTCAGGAGCAAACCAGGCTGATGGACAACTTCTAAATACAGCAAGTTCCTCAGATGAAGGCTGGCCAGAGAAGTCCATCTGTGCCTCCCACTTGCATATCCCTGCCTTTGGCTGAGCTCCGAGTGCAGCCAACACTGAAAGGGAGAACAAAGGCTTGGATTTGCAAGGGGAGCTCAAGGCCCTCTCAAGCCTCTGCAAAGCAAAGTGTACACATGATAAGGCAGGAGAGCCATTCCATGCTGCAGTCACATGCCATGTGGAGGCTGTAATCTCACAAGGACACAGATATGGCCACACAAATATGGGTTATGCCTGTGCTAACAACCAGCTCACGTCCCCAGAGCTCCTAAATGGCTTTAATCTGGCTGCTAATGCAGGTGAAAAGCTTGTGCTGGAGAAGCTTCATTTCTCCTGGCTCTGATCAGCCAGGAACATGCTACTCTTTGGCACCTTGACTGGAGAGGTGAGGACATGAGCTGGCTTCTCCTTGGCTCCAGTGTGTGCAGGTGAGGAGGAGGGAGCTGCCTGTCACAGTGGGGACAGGTGACATGACTGCAGGCAGCAGGCACAACGAGAGGGCGGTTGGGAACAGGCATTGAGAAACCAACTGCATTTCTAACACCTCCTCCAACCAAACCACTTCTAACAGAGTCCTCACAACAACCAGGCTGAGGCAGCACAGCTACACTCACAGCTATCACCTCTGCTTCTCTCTGCAGAGCTTATCTTGGTAAACACCTAACACTGCAAAATCCTAGGGGGAGTTAAACATAAGTAACGTACCTCAGATGGTCCAAGCAAACCTCACTGCAAAGTTTGCAAGAAATTGCCTTTGCATCCACCCAGCAGCTGCCTGTGAAAGGCTCCTGCATCCAGAGCTGACAGCAAAATTCAGACAAGGGGAAGGAAGAAAGCAGACTCAGGAGGGAAAATCCCACAGACGTCTTAAGGGTAGGGCTTGTCTTAATGGATTTTTGTCATTATTGAATTCAGCCGTGGGTAAAAGCCAAACTTCCCTAAGACATCCTGAGAACAAGGACCTGCCTCTGTTTCAAGACCCACCCATAGGTGCCTTCCCCAGGTGATACCTGCCCTGGGCATTTGGCTCAGCAGGAGCTCAGCATTGCACGAGGAGTTCCTGACCAAGATCATCCCAACTTCTGCCCAGAGCAGCGCCGGGCCTGGGCACAGAGCTGGGAGAGAGGGGCCTTTGTGCAGCCCTGGGGGTGGCTGCGGGTGCCAGAAGCGACCTGGCACAGGAGCACAGCTGAGTCACAGCTGCAGCAATTGCACCAATTGTCCCAGGGACACAACAATTGCACTTGTCTGACTGGTCAGGCCATGACGGCAGCACAGTGCAGTTCTCTTTGTGAAAGCATTTCGCCTAGAAGTAAGTTTCCAAAACAAAATCCCTTAAACTCCAAGCCTTTCCAGGCTTCTCCCTGGCAAGGGCAGTTTACAGAGAGAAATCTCACTGCTGTTGGCTTTCATCGCCTGTGAAGGAGGTAACCCTGAATTCCCATTACACTGGGATGGGAATTGAGTCTCAGCTGCAGCCAGATCCCTAAGAACAGCCAAGGTGCAGCCCAAGGTTCCTGTTCCCCATCAGAATAAAGGCTGTGCAAAGGGCCTGTCAGTGGTTACACCCCCAATCCACACCTGGGGAGCAGAATGAGGAGGGGGATGAAGTTTGCACTCACATGCACAATCCACATCTTGCCTTCTGCTCTTTGGTGGGAGCTTGTCTCCCTCTTCTCAGGATGGACACGAAGCAATTGCACAATCTGTAAAAGCACATAAAGAACAAGAAAATGGATATGTGCCTGCTGAGAAAATGGGACCTTTCATCCCCAAAAGGTGTTCCTGCTGTACTGATTTAAGGGATGACCATACCCTGCAGCATCCATGTCCAAGGAGAAGCCTGTTTCTGAGAAATCTGTTTATCAGCAGTACTTTCCTTGCTGCTCTGTGTGGCTGAGTGCTGTTTACAGCCTTTGGAGCTGTTTGCTCATCCCATGCTTCCAGTCAGGCTTTACAGATCCAATCTGGCCCATAGCTTCATCTGATTCTATAGGAATTAAACTTTGAAACAGGCCACAAGTTCAGGTACAGCCTGGCTTTGCCAGCAGTTATCTCTGTGCCTGGGCATCACCTGTACAAGGGAAGGAAAATGCTTCAAGTTCCTTGAGAGCACAAACTCCAAAGGGCTAACTCAGAGCCAACCATAAACATATCCCCTGAGCAAAGGCTGGGTGCACCAGCAAGTTCACAGATCCACAACAAACATGGACTTCAGGGAGCTTATTAAAAAATAATTATAATCAGAGCCACGAAACAAACAAACAAACAAGTGGTGTCAACTAAGAAATTGTTTTGAGGAAATCAGGAAACAGGGACAACTTTGTTGGGTTACTGGGACATTTGCCTGCTTCACGTTTAGAAGGGAGCTGTGGTCATTTGATAGCTGGCAGTGATAAGGCCACAGGTAAACAGCTCTCTCCTCCATTTGGACAGAAAGGGGAAGCCAGCCAGCTTTTGCTTTTTGTTCATGGGGAAACAAAACCATTTTTTTCCTTCTAAGGCTCCAAGAAGATATTCCACCCAGCAGGGAACCAAACCTACTGTAAAGAAAAACCCAAACCCGAATTCCTGCTGGTAGCAGAGACACCCGAGAGTAACACAGACAGGCATTAAAAAAGCAACTGGCAGCCCAGGGAGGCAGGTGGTGACAGGTGCTCCTGCTCCCTGAAACTTGGGAGGGCTGCAGAGAGGAAATTCAGCTCCATTTCCAGCACAGGCCTTTCCACAGGCCTGGGACACCACCTCAGCTAAGGACAAACCCCACTGCCCCCTCACGCAAATATGAAAAAGCAAAAAAAATCCCCCAAACACCCTCCCACATCCTTTTGCTCCCCTAAAAAAAATCCACCAGCAAACCACCCAGCTCCACATCTTCCCGTAGAAGGAGGGGAAGAGGCCAAGGCCGGTGCTGGGTGCAGGATCAGTCACGGCAGGAGCTGTGGGGATGCAGAGGAGCACCCAGCGAGGCTGGGGCCGGGCAAGGCCAGCGGGAGAAGTGACAAACCCCGCCTTATGTAACGGGTGACAAGCGCCTTTTGTTATGCAAGACAAGTGGGAGAAAAACCAGCGTTTTGCGACTCCCTGCTCGAGCACAAACAACGGGCTGCGGCTCCGGGGGGCACCGGCAGCTCCGAGCAGCAGAAATAGATGCCTTGGAAACGCCTCCTGACTCGGATGAGTCAACAGAAAAATACAGAATTAATATTTAATTTTCAGGGATTGAGGTTGTCAGCACGGTAATTTGGTAATTTTGGGGGGGTTGTTAAGGAGAGAGGCCAATTGGAAGCCGTCCATCAGCCCCTGCTCATCAGTCATCTAAAGTGAGGGATCTACATCCCCCCTTTGCTCAGCACTTGGGGTTCTAGGCCTTTTTAAATCAAAAATTTTAACTGGTATTAATATAATTTCATAACGAAACTAATGAGCCAAAAAGCCACACACATCTGACTTTAACCACTGGTCAACTGTTTTTACACTCGGTGAAAATCCCAGATCCAGTTCTCAGCTTCGAGCTAGAACAGAGAGTCCTCTGCCCTCTCCTGGCTCCTGTACGCGGCTGAAAGCTGCAGAAATCAGCCTCACGTCTCGCTCTCAGAAAGAAATCAGGCTCCTGGGCTCTCTGAGACCACGAAAGTGTTTGATTAAAAAAAAAAAATCAAAATCCACGCAGCGTGACCTCCGGCACCAGGCAGGTTCTTTTCCCTGGGGATGGCCCGAGGGATGCGCAGCTGCCCGTCCCGCCCTGCCCTGCGCAGGGACCGCACGGCGACAGTGACATCCAGCGGCAGCGCGCACCCGGCCGCATCCCCGCAGGGAAACGGGCGGATTAAAACGCGGAATGAAACGGGACGGGCTGGGGCAGAGCGGGCGGGTGGCACCAGCGAGCAGGGACAGCGCACGGCTGGAGCCGCGGGTCCCCCTGCGGGGACAAACACAGCGCAAGTGAGGGCGGGACAGTCGTCCCACGAGGTGAAGCAAGAGTTATTGCCCAAGCATGAGTCAGCCTGTGGTGCTCCTTCAGGTAAACACCTCTAAAAGTGGAGTTATGATCCTTTTTGTTTTGTTTTGTTTAAGCAGTTCTGCTGTCCTTCAGAAAACCCCGAGTCAGTTCCGGAACTCGCAGGAAAGAGTCTGAAGCAACTTGGAATCAGTTGTACCTTCAGGAACAGCCCGGCCAAAGACTGTCACCTCCAACACCGGCAAGGTGAGGGACTGTCACCTCCAACACCGGCAAGGTCACCGCCCAGCAGTGACAGGTGAGGCGCTCACGCAGCCACTGTCACACCGCCACCGAGCGGGGTGAACATTCCCCTGCTCACACAGAGCCTCTACACCTGGAATTTTTGCAGAAGGAGGAGCAGGTGAAGATGTGATCAGTGCTGGAGGAGCTGGGCAGGTTCAGCTGCTGTCCCAGACATGGGAGCAGGGCAAACAGCTGCCGGAGAAGCTCCTGCAGCCGGGGAGGGAGTGAGGAATGAGCCACGGCTTTGTCGGCAGCTGCTAGTAATTAGCGTGTCCCTACCTTGCAATCTGGATGCTGCAGCATAGTTGTGGTTTGCTCTGGGCCCACCCCGGCCCAGCCACACGTTTGTCTTGCCGAGCAAAAATGCAGCCCGACCTGTAGCAGGGGTGTTTGTGCCTCCCTGTGCCTGTGCTGGTTACTCCAGCACCTGCACACCCCGAAGGTGGAACGAGACAGGGACGGGAGAGGCAACTGCTGACAGCACCGGCTCTGCCACGAGCAGGTGCCACAGCCTGCCCGGGAAGCAGCATTTGCACCACATAAACCTATTTTCAAGCTGCTAAAACACAGCCACGTGTTCCTGTGGGAGTTCTCAGGCACTCAGAACCAGCTCGTTTCTCATCTCTTTTCTCCCCAGTCTCTCCTCTTTACCTCTGAAACGTCCAATCTGCTCTGTAACAGCTCGGAGGGAGCGCTTCTAATCTAAATTGGTAAACTAAAAGTCAAAACCCGAGAGCTGCCAGACAACGTGATCCTGAGGCTGAGTAGGAGTCCCTCGGTGCCCTGCCGGCTGCGGCTCCAGGCGATCCTCCCCCGCCCGGCTGCATCCCGCGGGCCCGGGGAAAGCGCCAGCCAGCCAGTTCCTGCGGAGAGAAAGGCACCAGAGACACAAAACGTGCGGAACGCCCCGAACCAGCGCCACTGAAATGCGAGGAACGTCCCAAGGGTTGGGGCTGCTCAGCCCCAGAGCCCGCGGATGGGCCGGCAGAGCGGCTGTGCAGGTCCCTGTGTTCCTGGTGACAGGGTCCCTGCGGCACGCAGCCACATCCAGCCAAACCCCCAGAGCACAGGCGGGGCTCACCAGCGCCACTTCTGCCTTCCAGTGCCTTTGGGGGGGTTTTAAGCCTCCCAGACACCCTCAGAGAGGTCAGTGGAAATTGGTAAGTGCAGCGTCCTCACCTGAACAAAAGCAGGGAATCCGGGCTGTCTCCATGGTTTCCTGGCACCACAAAATCCTGCAATACTTGCAGCGTCATAGCAACAAGCTCCAGCCCAGCAAAACGAAAATTCTGTTATTTGAAACCGTGGGATCTTATTTTTGATGGTCCTGGAGATCTCTAAGAGCTGTACATCAGCACCAAGACTGGATCAAGGCTCTGGAATTACAGACCTACCTTCAGTGCTTCATTCCTCTTGTACAAACCCCAATCATGGCAGAGCAGCTTTTGCAGGAAGCAGCAGCTGCTCCTTTCCTTGCTGGGGCAGAAACTCCTCTTCCAGGGAGTTGGCAGGGCTGGATCACCAGTGATGATCCCAAAGGTTTTTTCCAGCCTGAATGGTTCTGGGATTCTGAATGACTCTGGCTGGGCTTTGGGATTGGCCACATTTGATTTATGGCTCAATCCAGGCTTTAAGGAAACGTCAGAAATATCACTAATTTGGCCCAGAAATCTTTTGGTCTGACCAGTAAAACCCCAAAGACCCTTCACTCCCACGTGCTGGAGGGGACAGCTGGGTGGGGGCTCAGTTACTGCCTTCAGCTCTGAACCCAAGCAAGAAAAAACCCTCCCAGACCCCTTTGGGGGACCATTCTTAGAATCAGGACAAGAGATTTCCTCTTTAAATGTGGATCCCGTCCCCAAACTTGGGCTCTGTCCTTGAGAGGCTGTGGGAGGATGTTGTGTCTCACCCTCCCAGGGCAGCAGAGCACACACTTGTGTGGTGCAGACCTGGGTCATGAGGAATTTTCTCTGGATAAAGAATAATTCCTCCAGCTGAAGGTAAACCCAATGTAGGAGTGCCTGGGGCTGCTTTAGGGCTGTCTCTCCCCTCAAAGTGTCACACTGGCTTAAGAGGGAACTGAGCAAGATTAAAACTGCTCAGGACTTGGATTATCCCACAGTTTTTCCAGCAGGACCTGAGGTGACTTAGAAGTGACAGGAAAGCTCTCAAGGAAAACTGAGCTCTGCCAGAAATGACCTCAGTTTCCTGACCAGGCAACGTGGGCAAAGAGGAAAGATGTCACCTCCGAGGGCTCCTGCTCCAAGGAGGATCAGAAAGTCTTCGCAATAAACTAGAGGATGCAATGTACAGGGATTGCCTTTGCTGCTGCTGGATTTTACAAGATGGCAGAGACAGCTGGACTGGCTCTCCCCAAAAATCAGAGGAACAGCCTCATCCATACCTCAGTTTCCCCTTCACCTGGGCAGAAGTTTCAGGCTTGCTGCTGTTAATTCTTCCTTCACACCAGCAAACAGAATTATTTTGGAGTCTCCTGTTGTTTTGTTCTTGGCAGTCTGGATCCAGCACTCCCCAGCTGTCATTTCCCTGAGGAAAAGGGGAAGAATGGAGAAAGCTGCAGGAGCACACACCAGGAGCCACCCAGGGATTCCCATTTCCACTCATGGAATTCAGGCTGCAGGAGCAGAGCTGGCACTGCCCCAGCCCCAGGGACTCCCTGGCCCCCCAGAGCCAGCGGAGTGTTCCAGGGCATTTTGCCTTTAAAAATGGAAATCTCAGCCCTGGGAGACCAGGGGAGGCCTCTGCCCGAGCTCCATGCACAGCTGGGGAGCTGCAGGTCACTCAACCCACACAAACCTGATGGTTTGAAAATCAAATCAAATCCCCCAGAACTTTAACCCACTGATTTTTAACCCACTCTGTGCTCAGGCAGCCACACCAGATGCTTTGGTGCTGCCAGTGCACACTTGCAGGAGAGGATCTGTGTTCCCAGGGCTACTTTGGGGGGGAAAAGACCAGGAAGAAGGGAAGGATCCAGGAAGGATCACAGGATGGATCACAGGAAAGACCCACGGGGGGCTCCCCGCTCCCACATTCCACAGGTACCAACACAAGCCCCATCCATCAGGATTTACCCCAAGGGCAGGGATTTCACCTTCTCCTGCAGGGACAGGCTCTGTGGGAAGCTGTCACCAATTCACTGCAGATACTCCAGGCTGCGAGAACACTCTATTTATTGGGTCAATATTTCATTTGAGCAATACAGTTACAGAATATCACAATGCTGGTTACAAACATAGGATGGCTCCGTGGGCACAAAGGATGGCAGGGAGGAGTGGGGGACGAACCCTTCGTCCTGACACGACAGGGAGGGGGGCTGCAAGGTCTGGTAATGAGCAAAATACTTTTAGAGAAATGAACGTGGCACTACAGGTGGAGATTCTGGTTTAGAGGTGGGTTTGTGTAAGTAGTTCAGTTTATACAGTTATACAGTTCAAGCAACATTTTTTTTTTAAATGCTATTAAATTAAAATCCCCTGTAGTTCAATAAAGTATAAAAATAGTACTGAACCTGGTAATATTCAATAAAATGTAGAATTCATTCACATCATTAAGTAGTAAAGAAATTGTAAAGTTGTAGTTACCATGGCAACGTTGCTTCCCAGAAAGGAATATACAGAAAAGAAAAGTTACACATATGGTACCTGCGACGAGTATTTAGCGATCCAACACTGAACTTGTGCACCACAAACCAAGTTTCTAAATATCTCTATATATTTATATAGTATATATCTTTTCCATCTTAAAATTTACTTTTGAAAAGAAAAAAAGAAATGTGCACTTCAACAAACTCACTAAGGCCACTCATGCTATAGATACGGAGGATTGCAAGGAGTAGTGGAATACGAGACCCTAGAGCACACACTTTACACCACCCAGGGACACCACCTGTGTCACTGCCCAAAACGTTCCTGAGATTTAGGGACAACAGCATTCCAGGTGCTGCCAATTCTTTGTAGGGACTGGAGTTTATTTCTAGGTAAAGGAATTTTTCCCCACTTCTCCCCAAAGCCCTCCCGGGGCCCAGGGGCACGAGGGCCCCCGGGCAGGAGCGTCAAACACAGCCCAGAGTGCAGAGGCTGCTTTGAACTGACACTGGCCAGGAGTTTCCTTGAAAGGGAAGGAGGACTGGCAGATGGAATCAGGTTGTGCACAGGCAGCAGGAGGAAGGATCTGCTGGAAGGTTGGTCCCAGCAGCACCGGCCCTGCCAGCCCCAGTCCAGCCCATCCACATCACCCCAGGGAGGTTGTACCAACAGCCTCCCCCTGTTTGAGGCACGGGGAGTTTTCCTTCCTGTGCTCTCCCACGCTTAGGACTGGAAAAGGGAATGAACTTCAACGTGCATTTTGTACCACGAGAAGCAGCAATGGCACCTTGAGCAAACTCCCCCCTCGCTGATCCAACCAACCTCACACTGGAAGTCAAATATTGAGGGTGTAACTTCACCAGTAGTGAAAACAATTTACCTTAAGGTGACACCTGTGCTCACCACTGGCCCCCAGTGACTCTGGGGTGATTCCTTTACTCACCTTCAAGGAAAAGATGCATTTCACAGGATTTCCACTCCCAGGTCTGCCCTTCCACTGCCAGCCCCAAGCAGCCCCTGCCTGGGCACGTTGTGCGTCTAGAAATGCCAATTGCTCATTCCTGGCTGGATGTTCCACCGTGCCAGGCCCCCAGCCCAGCATGGAAACCTGCCCTGGGCTATGGCAGGAGGGAGAGAGGAGCCACGGGGTGCTGGAAAACCCCCCAGGAGGAGAACAGAGGCCACTGCAGCCTCTGCTCCCAGCTCTGCCCCGGGCACAGTGGGCAGGACTGGAGTCAAGTACAAGACCCACCCCAAGGAGTCCTCTGCCAAAGGGATTCCCAGGGAGCTTTAGGACCTTCCTCCCTCCCAGCCCACCCTGCTGATAGAGCAGGCTCTGGGAGCTGCTCTGGGACAGGACACAGAGGAACAGCCCCCAGAGCCGAGCCTGCAGCACCAACAAACAAACTGAGGGAGGCCTTTGGTCACCACGAGCGGCTCCTGCCTGGGCTGCCCACGCCAGAAGCTGCCCTGAGCTGAGGGCAAACCACGGACAAGAGCAGTGGTTCAGTGCAGGCCGCTGACTGGTGTCAGCCACACAATGCTCCTCACCCCAAACACAGCCTCGAGAGCTTTGGGATTCCTTAGCCAAAGCTGGAGACCCAAGACTGGGAGCACGGGGTGGATAAAGGATCTCCAGCCCGTGTCAGTGTAAAGCCACGTACCCAGCTGGCAGCTTTAACACTTCTGCAGGACAGAATCACTCAGGTTCCTTAGGACAGCTGCAAGCCACCTCCCTGCCCAAGCTCTGATGCTGTTGTATATTTTGTTTAGCTTTAAATAACTTTTAATAGGACTTAAAAACTCATAAAAATTTTGTAACTTGTCAGCGCCATGGGCATTCAGGGAGAAGAAGGTTTTGCCTTGTATAGCTGAATTTGTCTGTAGCTCCTAGACAGTCATAAACAAAAACTGCTATAAATAAATTACATTTTATATCCACACATAACTAAGTTGGATTTGCACTGAGCAGCTGTTGCAGACACACTGCAGTTAAGTCCTAATACCACACGGGGTTTTATGCAAATACTTCTTTTCACCTCAGTGAAGATATTCTAAGTAGGCAACCATTAATTTGCATTCACTAATTACATCATTGCATTTTAAAGTTGATATTACTCAGCCTTTCCCCCCCCAAAAAAAACACTTGAAGGCACCAGAATATGAACTATTGGCCTGTAAAATTTCACTTCTTAGAAGAGCCATTAAGCTCCAAGTCATGTCCAAAACCTCTATTCCTTCCCTGAAGATCATCCAGCACCTCTCCCTGCCACAAACCAATGAAAATCCCGAACAGAACCCCCAGTCCCAGCCCCGGCTGCGACTGGCCAAGGTACAAACCCTGAAAAGGGGCAGAGAAAGCCCCAAAGTGACAGAACCCACAGAATCCCAGAGCCAGGGCACTGCTGGGGCCGTGGCAGAGCTGAGGTAACAGCAGCGAGGCGGTTCTAGCTCGTGTTACACACACTTCCAAATATCACCCAACATCAGGAAACAGAACAAACCCCAGAACAACACCTGAACCCAAACCCACACAAGCACACAGCCCCCAAGAGAAGGAGAATTAAGACAAGCTAGTGAGAGAGGCATTCTCAGAGGGTCTGTACAGCTGAGCTCTGCTTCGTAAAGTAACGTAAGGAATCGGTTTCTGGTTGAACTCTTGTTTAATGTAGAAATGAAGCATCACAAAAAAAAAGACCTGTTGTGCTTTTTGGCATTTTCCACTGACCCCTGCGAACTGTACAGTAAGTTGTGTTCTCCAGAAACAGAAAATGGAACTGGATTGGAATACAAAACTCTAAATGAAGCATCACAAGGTACGGCCTCCGTGAGCAGAGGAAGAGCCCATGGGAGAGGAAGGGAGGAGTGGCTGCAGCAGAGCGGAGCGTGTGGAGCTGTGGCACTGCCAGGAATCTCTGCAGAAGCTCACTGGGTACAGACAAACCATCAATTCACTTCCTAGCTCTGGATCTATCACATGGATATCATTTGCACTGATCAGACACCTAAATGAGAGAGAGTTCTACTGTCAAAGTGAATGCAGGGGCAGAAATATTAAATTAAAGCCACTGGTCCAGAACGGTTTTAGCAGGCTGGTCCACTGAGGTGTCCTGGTCCTGCCCGGGGGAGCACTGGTGGTGGCACTGAGGACACTGTGCTTGCTGGTCATGGGATCTGTACTGGTCCAGTTCAGGGCATCCACAACAGCACAGGTGGCACTCAACGAGCCGATGGTGCTCTCCAGAGTGGGTCTTTGCCACTTTTCTTGGTAAGGCAGCAGCCAAGGCCAGCACATCTCCCTTTGCTGGCTATTTACCATGAACTTTGCTACAGTGGTACAGCAGCAAGACCTTTCTCCTACAGCTCCTCAGAGTACAGCTTTTGTTCTCTCTGTGAATCAGCAGAAAGCTCTCGATGAAACCTTCCATCCGTAATAAGAATGCAACTCTTTTGAACTCAAACGGTTTTATTTAATGTTTTCTTGCAGACTTTCTGCAAAGTAGCTTCTTTTGAAAGAAGAGAGAAAGAAGGGGTTGGTTTTTTTTTTTTTGGGAATACCAAGTTAAAAATGTGAGCCGAACTAAACATGCCATACACATGCTGAGAGGAATTTAACACACATTCATCCGTATGGGCACTCTTCAGTAGACTGGACCAGTGTTTCAATGCAAATTCCAGCCCCCAGAGAACTACATGGTTTAGATTTCACAGTATGACTTTTCCCCCTGTAACCTGGGGGAAAAAACCTTAACTGGTTAATTGACCAAGTTCTTAGCTGCTCTGTCCATCGAGGTTCTGAGACATCAGAAAAGACTGGACCACTTCTTCCGTGGACTGGGGGCTGGTGCTGACGTCCTCCAGCGCATCCGTCACCGAGAACTGCCGGTCCCGCAACCGGTTCCAGTTGGCCAAAATGTTGTGGTACTCAAACACCTTCTCATAATTGCCAATGGAATTGTACAGTTTGATGAGGCCTCTGTAATCGTATTCAAGTCCACTGTATCCTTCACCAAAAAGCTTCTTTCCTAGAGAAACCCGAGAGAAAAGCCAAATTGAGAGGTAAAATAGCCACGGGCTGCATCTCAGGTCTCAGGTTATTTCTCTACCAACAAAATCTGCCCACATTCTCCACTTGTGCTCCAGCCACAGAACATTGGCTAGAGACTAACAGCCAAGTTATTTTCTAAAAGCCTTAAGTTTGCTGCAGTCACTTACCAATTGCTATGGATCTCAGATAAAGCTTTTCAGCATTCTCATACTGGTTCATGTCATAGTTGTAGAGGGAGGCGAGGTGGCCCACGGAGAGGGCAACTTCATAATCCTCCTGCCCTAGGAGCTGCTCCTTGATCTGGATGGCCTTGATGTGCATTTCCTCTGCTTCCTGTCAGGGCCAGATGCACACAGGTCAGTCAGACACCACTCACCACCCCAGAAAAAGAGGGCAAAGTTAGTTTAAAGACACTTAACTAAGTAGTAGCTCAAACAGTACATTTATAACAGGCAAAAAGTAACAAAACCAAACACAAACCAAATTCTCCAAATTCTTTAGTTAAGTGAATCAGCAGAGTGCAGCACCAAGCTCTCTGTCACCCTCTGAGGGCATCATCTGCCTCCATGGATTAGCTCTGCACAAAGCTTCTGGGGTGAATGGTAAAGCACAAGTTTTCCAAGCACAGAACCACCAACTGAACTAGGAATTGTGGATGTTGAAACCCCTCATCTGTAGGGCCAGATCTCAGCTGTGTGGCAGATTTTAGGTCAGGAGTAAAGGCTTACCTTGAACTTCCTCATGGACTGATACAGTCTGCCCAGGTTGCCGTAGTGTTTGGCTGTTTGCACGTTGAACTCCCCAAAGGCTTTTTTAGCCAGCTGGAGCGAGGAGAGGTGCAGGTCATGAGCCTCCTGGAGCAGCCTCTGCTCTGTCTCCTTGTTGTGACAGTCTATGGCAATCTCCTCCAGGATAAGTGCTGGGGGCAGGAGACAGGAGTGTTACTGTGCCCAGCTCAGAGCCAGGGACGCCACAGCTGGGACACAGCTCCCAGCTCTGTGTCTGTCACAAATGCTTTCACACTGCTGTGTCAACCTCCCAACACATTTTTATATTCTGTAATTTTACTCCCCCACTCCAACTCATCTAGCTAAGCCTTAAAAGGGTTTTTTTTTGTATTTTATAAGTGTGCTGTAAACACCAAGGACTGACTGCAAAGACCTCCTTGAAAAAGACAACTCAAGGTACATTGCTGGTAGGGACCAAATGAACACATCCAAATGATTCAAACAAAGGGAATTAATTACCTTTAACTCTCTTTGAGGAGGCCAAGAGAAGATGGTCTTCTGGGAGAATGTGAGTGATAATGCCAATAGCACGTTCAGCATGGAATCTGAGAGTTGAAATAAAAAATTCAGGGTCAGTTTATGTACTTTAGCAGTCGACTGATAAAAAATTAGAAATATTAATGCAATGAACATTTTTCTTCATTTACAGCACTAGCTGTGCTGCTGTGTGTTGTACTCACAGTGCATTGTCAAATTTCCCAGAGCTGTACTGGTGAACATATGAGGAATAAGCCAAGTCTTCATGAGCTGTAGCTACGTGGATGTTTTTACCTCCAAATACTGACTGCCGGATATCCAGCGCTGTCTGCAAGGGTTCCAAAAATACAACTTCATCACTTAACACAGAAAAAAACCCCAAATTCATCTCTATGATGGATCTGCTGGCTCTGAAATTCTCTACATATTTGAGACACTAATTATATAAAAGACATGAGTCAGAGTAAGACAAAGAAAGCAAAACCCCATAGCAGGCGGTGTTCGGGGTTTTTTAAAGCATCATGATTGCAGTAATTAAATCAACTATTCTCTATCTCCATGAATTAACTACAACATCTGAGAGAAGAAAAACATCAAGAGAAACAAGTCCTGCTGCCTACCTGATAGATGGCAACAGATTGGCAGATATTGTCTACGTTGAGCAAGTAAAATCCGTAGTCTAGTAGCGTGTCAGAGTATTTGGGGTGCTTGGCTCCAAAGTGCTCCCTGCACAAACACACTGCCATCACAACCTGAGGCAAGCTGAGTAGGATTTTAGAGGATTTCTTCTGGAATGGCCCTTACCTGGCAAGGTACACGGCGTGCTTTATGAGCTGCTCAGCCTTCTTGAACTCCCGTTTCACCACGCAGGCCTGGCAGGGGAAGGGAAGCACCCACAGCTCAGCCCCTCCACACAATGCCACACTTACTGTTCTTCATTTCAGAGTAGCAATGTGGTTATTAAAGGGCTTTTTGGTTATTTAAGAAAAGGAGCACAGCATTAATAAACTTCTTATTTTCTCCTGCCTGACTGAAGGGACTGTGCTGTACCTAGGCCAGAGCACAGAAGGGTCAGAGCCCTTCCAGGGAAGTTCACAGGTTACTTTCTCACAGTGCTCACTTGTGCAGCTCTAACCCAGTTTCAGAAAGACACAAATAGAAACAAAGCCCCCACCATTCTGAGACAAGCACAAACACCAGCCCTCAGAGCCCCTGGGGAGAACTCTGGAGGTAACAGCCTCTCCTGAGCCATCCCTGGCAGAACTTTGGAGCCCAAAGCAACAGGGAGATTTCAGAGTCACCTTGGACGCTTGTCGTAGCACATCCACCACTACTTTCACAGGCAGCCCAACTGTGATCTCCTTCATGGCTTCTATGCACCACTTATAGGCCTGTGGGACAGAGGCACCAACACAATGAAGCTGGAACTTCACAACATCGGAACATTAAGAAAAAATATCACCTGTCTCTGAAAAGCTGGTCATTTACATTCCAATATTTAAAATATACAGTTTGATTGCTAATGTGCAATGAATTGTCCAGTTATGTCTTAAAATACAGACTTAAAAACCACTTCTAAGGTTAATAGTGAATATGTAAGTATTTTATATTAATCTAAGGTTTATAATAACACAATGAATTTTACAGACAGAACAGGGTATTTTATAATCCTTAAACAATCCTCACAATTCCCATTGGGCAGGACAACACCATGTCAGTCAACTTAGGGGTTAAAGGAACACACGTTAATGGAGTCGTTATACTTCAGACCAAACACTACAAACCAGCTGCAAAGGCTGCGTTCTGCTGGTCTTTTTCAATTATTCAAATAAGCTTTTATAACATTTCATTTACAGGTGACCAACACATACAGGCAAGATACCACCTGTATCTTCCTGCTGGCCCAAGTGCCGTGAAGGGCTACAGGCTACCACAGAGCAGCACACGGAAAGAGCAGCAGATTCACGAGCTGTTGCTGTGGCAGTGGCACAGCAGGGAGGGCAGAGGCTGGGCTGAGGGGGCACACCCAGGGGTGCCAGGGGCAGCAGAGCCCCTGGGCAGGCCTCACTCACCTCGTCGTAGTGGCTCTTGGCGAAGAGCAGGGCGCAGAGCTCCCCGTACAGCGCCGCCTTGTTGGCCTGCTGCCCGTGCTTGGCCAGCTTGTCCATGTAGGACTGGGCCAGCTTGAAGGTCTCCTCTCCCAGGTGGTACTTGCAGTTCCCGTTCCGGACGTGCAGCAACCTTGGGGGATGCAGAGAGAGCTGCTGAGGGGGCTGCAGAGAGCTCTGCAGGCACAGGGAGCTCCTGGGCTCAGGCACAGGGCAGGAGCTTTTCCTGCTGCAGATGTCACAGGATTTTACCTACTGATACAGCTCTGCGTTGAACCACTCCGGTGTGGTGCCTCTGTGTGTTATGTTCCATCAAGTCCATTCTTCCCAACAGTGATGAGATTCCATTCCCAAAGCCCTGCCCAGTCTGAAATCCCTTCCACCTCCTCCCCAAGGGCTGGAACCTCGAGCAGCCACAGCAAGTACAACAGCTCATTGTGCTGCATCCCTGTGCCTTTCCCCCAAACCCTGAGCAGCTCCAAGTGGGCATTTTTGTGCTTTGGGGCTTGGGAAAGGTCTTCACATAAGATTTAGTTGCATCCATTCCACATGAGATCCAGCTCCCCCCCAGGAGAGAACATTTCATTGACAACAACAACTCAAACACTCCCTGCTCTTCCCTCTCCTACCCCGCTGCCTTCCCAGCTGAAGGATCAACACCCAAACACAGCAAACAAAACTCAGCACTGGTGAAACCTACCCCTGTTTCTCCAGAGAACTTACAGTTCCAGCTTGTGGCACTTTTTATAAATAAAAGTAAAGAATTTGTGCATTAGTGCAGGCTGGTGTGTTTTGGTATTCCCAGCCCCAAGGGCAGAGCTGGATTCCCAGCCAGGACAGCTGCTCCTGCTCCATGGCAAACACCTGCCAGTGAGCAGACATGGAATTTTGGTGAATTAACCTCCACTGTCCCTGCTGGGAATGTGTCATTAGACAGTGAGTAACAGACTGAAAACACCAGGCAAGGCTTGGGAAATCAGGGCAACACAGCACAGCGACAGACCTGCACAGAGGGAAGGGAAGCAGAATGTGAAGCTGCATTGCAAAGAGGCTCAAACTCTCTGTGGGTCAATGTACAGGAACAGCATTTTACTCCTGATACATTAGGAGAAAACTTCCAACAAATTGTTAAAGGACAAGGAGTGAACAGTGAAGGTTTTGCTCAATTTCTTTTCTAAACCTGTTTCCACTTGCTCCAAGTAGAGATTTAAGCTACTGCAGCCATTAATAGTAGTAATTAATACTAGACTATATAATAAAGCTGCAAAGGCTGCGAGCTCAGTTCATCCTAAGAACTCAGCCTGTCCAACACTGTCCCTCAGTTTGCCACCCAAATGCATCACCAAACTCAAAGAGTAACCAGAAAGGAAATAAAGTTCCCATTTCCCTAAGCAGGCCCTGAAGGCAAGCATATGACAGATGTGTATTTGCTGCACAAAGAGAACATCAAAAGAAAAGCCCTTCCAAACCCTGCACAAGCTACACAAACTCCAGCTCTCCAGTGGGAAACAGCACCGTGGCTCAACAACAGACAGCAAAAAGCAACACCCACATTTTCCCTTAAATAAAGCCTCAGAACCAAACACGATGTACAAGTGCATTGTGTGCCCAGTCACAGGAACATTCCAGCAACAAGAGACAGGAATTAAAAAGAAATGAGAGAAGAAACAAGTAAACAGTTTTCCTAAAGAGAAAAACCCATTTTGCCAAGACCATTCAGTTGGGAGCTGCTCTGCAACATCAAAACCACGGAGCCCAAATCCCATGTAATGGAATAATCACTGGGGATAGCACTGCAATTTAGATAAGCTCCTGGGAAAGATCATATCCAGTGTCTGGATGCTTCAGTGATAGTGTCTAGAAACAAAGAAATCTCCCCAAAACCAAGCTAAACCTAAGCCAATCCTGGAGGATAAGCAGAGTTTATGTGATCCAGTTCTGAGTAACTAAAAATCCTTTATTAATCCAAAGGAATCTTTGGAGATAAAGCCAAGAGGAAGGGAAAAGGCCTCAGGACGTTTATGCTAATGGCTCTGAACCTCCTTTGATGTCTGCAATAACAGCTTTTGGGGACTAGCCTCCCCCAACAAACTCAGTCTCTCAGAGCCAACACAGCAGCTTAGGAAGTCTAAAACCACCAGAAGAAAATAACCCAAGAACCAGCCAAACGTGCAACAATGAAGTGAGAGAACCACGTATTTGTGTTGTGCATTTGTACCTCATTGTTTAACACAGAATAACCAGAAGGAGCACCACACTCCCAGGAAAGCAGGGTACAAGCTCAGAGAAACCTCACACCTTCCCAGCTCCTCCACAGAATTTACAACTGCCAGGACAAGGAAACACCAAGTTGTGCTTAAATAACACAAAACTTCACATTCTGTTCTATTAATAATGCAATGCATTAACTCAGCTCCCAGAGATTTGACTTGTTAGCTTTAGAGCAAGAGCTGGCACTTGAAAAAAAAGTGTGCTACTTTCAAAAGCTAGATTGGATTTTGTGTGCTGGAAACGCTGGCACTTGACAGTGCAAGCCCAGTGTGAGAGCCTCCTGCAGGGGGATCAGGTGGTAACAACACCAGGTTCATTCTCCAGCTGAAAGGCAGCAAACTGAGCATAGTGACTGCACTCTGCCAACAAAGGTGTTTAGATTTTACAGGTTTAGCCCTTCTCCAAGTGTTTGGTGTGCTTTCAGGATGACACAACACCAAACCATCGCTGCTGAGAGTTGAGGAGATGCCAGAACATCTCCCACTCTCCCTGCTGCCCAGAGGGATGAGGTCCCAGCAGGCCAGCAGAGTGCCCTGGGAACAATGGATGTCTCTAAAGAGAACCAACACCCCGGGTCACAGGAGCTCATTCTAACACAGGGTGCTTTCTTCTAGCACAGAATGAAAATCTCCTCTCCACAACTACTGCCCAGCAGACACAGTTCCCTTTATTTCCCTTCTTTTCATTTCTATTTGGAGAAAGTGACAGAGTTATTTTTAAGCAACTTCTCCAGCTTGCCAAAGAGCCTGATACAAGGAGAAAACTTTTTTTAGATTAATTAGAAGGCAAAGGCCCAAGCAGTAGCTGTGGCTCTATACCCATCACTCCCCAGTTCTAGGAAGCTGGATCTGTGTGCCCAGGCTCCTGGCATCATTTCTGGAATGCTGGCCAGCAGAAGCAGGCAGAGCAGCATTGCCATGGCCCTGGGGCTGGCACAGGACATCAGCAGCTCTTGGCAAAGCTTCTTTACTCTTCGTGTTTGCCCAGCCATAAACAAGATGCAGGGCTTTATTTGGAGCAGCTTCCCAAACAAGTTTTGCTCTAGATTCACATAAATACAGCACATGCTTTGTTCTTTGTTACAGCAGCTAAAAAAAAAATAATTCTGCTTTAACTCTGCCCAGCAGCCTCCAGGTGCCATGGGCACATCTGGAGTGTGCAAAACCAGGTTGGTGATGGTGAGAGCAAAAAAAAACCCAGCCAGCTCCTGCCTGCAGCTCATCACACCTCAGCACACAGGGGGAAGAGCAACAGAGGCCTCTGTCAATGAAATGAGAACCTCTGCAGGAACAAGGCAGCTTCAAAACTCTTAACAGCAAAAAAAATCCCTTTTCCAAATGTTTTCAGCTGTGGCTGGAGGTGCCCACAAGAATTGGACACCCAGGCCCAGAGCTCAGCACTCAGCATGGAGCCAGAGAAGTCACTGGATCTGGAATCAGGAAAGGTAAGTTTTGCCTTTATTTCTGCTCAACTGTATCCACATCTTTGGATTTGGCAAATTCTCTTTGTACTAAATAGAACTTCAGCCGAGTCCAACACCAAACATTCCTTCCCATGCAAAAATCCTTGGGAAAACAAGAACTGCTAGACCACACTTATTATCCAGCAGTGTTAGCCATGAGAGATTACACAGGACAGCAAAACACTGGGTTTTTTAATCCATTGTACTGTGCTGCCAACTGAGAAGCTGAAAATCCAGGGATTAGTGTAAAACAAGCACCTCCTGATCTTCAGCTCTAGCCAGGAAAGTGGTTTGATGCAGCAGAACACTGAAGGAGCATCTGGAGCTGGATGGCTCCAAGGTTTCCCAGGAATTCAGGGTGAGCTCACCTCACACAACACTCCACAGCACGGAACCAGTGAAGGATTTCATCGTGGAGGGTGCACAGCTGAAGGCAGGAAAGGAAAACCTTCTCAGCATCACTGTACCAGCCTGCATCTGACAGGAACCCCCCTGCAAAAATCAGCAACAAACAGCAATTTGAAGAACAAAGCACATCTTCAAGAGAAAAAGGGTTTGCTCGGGTTTTGCAGCATCATCACTTATTTCATAGACCTGCTTCTACAGACAGAAATCCTGTCAAGGTCAAACCCTCCTGACCTGGAAAGGATGAAATCTGAGAGGAGAATTCTCCTACAGCTGAAGGAAATAATGCTTTGGTTTAGGATGGGGTTTTGGTATTAGGGTTTTCCTACAGATTTCTGTCAAAAAAATCCCAAAATTTACCTATATCAAAATCCTGCAAATTCCTCATCACATCTGCAAACCAATTTTAAACCTAAACTGTTGAAACTAAGCAGTCCATACGTTCTTAGATATTAAAATCCAATATATTTCTCTTAAGACACCAAGTAGCTTTCTAAAAATTCTATTGCAAAACACAGAGTTCTTTAAAAGGCCTATCTTTACCAGGAACAAAATGAATGTTGGATTAACTGAAGCTTGCAAGAGAAGAAGCCAAGAGCCCACGAGCAGCAGTTACCTAACACAAAGCCAATCTGGATTGCTTTTTCTTTCACAGCAGCATCTGACTCTGCAATGTAGGAGCACCGTCTGCTGAAGGAATAGGCCAGCACAGAAGCAACCTTGACTCCATGGTCCATCAGGGCCTGGAAACAGTGATGGAGCAGATGTCTGCAGCAAGGAGAAGCACAGTTGGGTTACACACCAAGGTTTGAATGCAGTCGCTGGCTCTCATGAGTCTGAAGGAGAGAAATGCAGCCCGAGGCTCCCTCAAACCCAAAGCAGATGAGTACAAGCCCTCCCTGTGAGGCTGCAGCTGTGGGGGATCCACCACAATGCAGGGCACACAAAGTTCTCTGCTGGAAGCCAAACACAAGCTGCCCACACAGGATTAAACCTGGGAGACAGCTCCCAGTTCAACCTCAGCAGGGAGGAGGCCCCAGATCCCCCCTCCCTCCCTCCCCAGCACACAAACGAGCAGCAATGGCTCCATTAACATCACACACACCACAGCCAGGACCGGGGGCTGGAGACTCATCCTGGTTACAAAGAACCTGCTCTGAAACAGTCAAGTTCTGTAGCACCACCAACTGGAATATTTCATGACAGGAAAACACTTCAAACTGGGGCAATCCCACCAGCTTCCCTCAGGATGTGCTAAATCAGCAGGAAATGGGTGCAGTGACTGCAGCTCCCAGGGGCTCTGGGCACCGACCTCTCTCAGGGTTCAGCGACCAGGGGGGGTTTGCATCATTTGTTTTTCTTGTTTGAGCCTTTTTTTACCTTCTCGTCCTACACGGAGAGATTAAGAGGTGAAATGAGAACTATGGATGTGTGAAGATACTCACCTTTTATCTAAAGCTCGTAGCACCTTTGCAAAGACTTCTAGTTCACAAAATTCACTACCCAGCTGGCACAAGCGGCCCTGTTGGTAAAGCTGAAAAAAAACAGGTAAGTTCACCTTAACATTTAAGATGGAGTTTTCCTGGAAACTTCAGCTTACTAGCAAAGATAACTTCTGGTGAAATCTAGACTTTGAAGCATTGAAATTCAGCAGGCTAAAAAGTAAGTTCCTGTATCAGAAGATTTCACCTCAGGAGCACAAGTTAAAAACTGAGCTATGAGAGGTCCATAGGGGGTTTTAAGGGTTTTTTTTTATTATTTATGGATGTATTTCCAGGTGTTTGTGCCCTCCTGCACCACCAAAACACTGCCACATGTAAGCTCCAAACCCAAGACAAAACCAAAAAATGATGGATGTCAGCAAAAAATACAATTTACAGTTTTGATACCAAATGCTTTCAAGTTGTGTTTAAATGACACACAATCCAGGATGAAGCAATGCAAATATATCAGACATAAATAAACCCAAACCCACAAGTTCTGCACTAGACAGGCACCAGCCCTGTCCCCACTGACACCTGAGCTTCCACAGGTGATTCCCCACCTGTAAATGGGAAAACTGGAGTCTGTTCATGCATTTAATAAAAGCACTGGCTTGTTTTATGCCCACAGTGATTTGTGCCTGCAGACAAGCAAATTTATCAGCTGAGTTACTCACAACAAACCAGACAGTTGTCCATGAAGTGCATGGATTTACACAGGTGCAAATAAATGTCAGAGAAATCCACTGTGAACTATTCATTCCCATCATCTTAAAGGCCCTGACCCAGAGATGAGCACAGGAGGGTACATGACCTAAGGAAGCACCACTCCACAGCTGCCACAGGCACCATCAGGGCTTACATGAGAACATTAATATTCCTCCCAGTTTTAATAAGGCCTTAAAATGCTTCCAGTGATAAGCATCTGCTGCCTGGTTCACCTTTTTCTCCACAAACACTGGGAGCTGGTGAATTAATATTCCAGACACAGCATGTGAGAACATCTCCAGCCAGAAATTTAGTTCTAGTCAACTCTTCCTAGAAAAGCACACGACACTGGCTCTAGAGCACAGCAAATTTGTTATTTTAACAACACAACCTACATAAAAACCCTTCAAAAATACTCTGACCTAATAATGTCACTTGCCAGAAATGAATGTTTTCCTTTTCATTATCTATTTTATTGGGGGAACAACAAAAAAAAAAAGGAAGCATTTTAAAAACCAGAGCAAGTTTTCATGCAAAGTTAGTGCTCAGATAAAGCAGCGTGTCCTGCACTTCAAAGGGATCAGAGCTCCTGCTGGAGCTGGATTCTCTCTGGCACTGAAGGAACAGCCAGGCTGCTGTATTTAAAAGAGCAGTCATGGTTAAATGTTCTCATTCCTTCAGCACAGCTGTCTCATAGTGAATGTTCTATAAAACCTAAAATGTGGTTTCTGCAGTTAAAAAAGGCTGTTTAAATTCCATGCCCAAAGTGAAGGTGGGCATGCCATCAATAATTGATGAGATCATTTCTGGAGAAAGCTTAGACACGTCCCCAAAGCACTGTGGCAGGATTTAAGGCAACCAAAAATACTATCACATTTCACATTTCTCAGGCACAGTATCACTCCCTCCTATCACCTTGCAGTGCTAACCCAAAATCCCAGAGATTCCTGCTTTATCAAAAATTAAGCAGAGCAAGACTTTTAAAAATTTATGTATTTATGAGGTTCCATAAACACTTTGTGTAAGGAGAGAGAGAATCCCTCTTACATGAGATTCTGAAAGTGCCAAGGAGTAAATGGCCTGGTGGGGTGGGAGGGAGGGGGAAGGTCCCACAGCACCCTCAGTTTTGGAACATCAATAATTTCGGGCACACACCAAGTTTGGCTTGGGCCCCAAAGGCCAAGCTGCAATTTTTCACTGCTCTCACTTGAAATGCAACATCTTTGGGACTCTTCCTATCCCTGTAACCCCTTCCCTCGACATACTGGGAAACACTTTGAGGAATTAAGTCAGCTGGAAGCCTCTCAGAACTGTTGTGGCTGTTACAGCAATATTTTCAAACAAAATTTGACATGGAAATAGTGAGTATATGTCAAACTGTGAAGCAATTCTAGGAGATCCAGCAACACTCATTGAGAAGCAGTTGGGAGGACTGAAGAAATGATTCTCTTGTTAAAGCTGCAGAGAGACAGAATTCCTGACCACAGCCTTGCTACATAACACAAAAACAAAACAAAACAGTGATTCAAGAAAAACATGCCCTGACACGAACACAGAGCTCTGGACTCCTAAAGAACTGTTCAGTTCTGAAGAGAGAAATGGCTCTTAGACAGCAGCTTAACCTATTTGGAACCTACCAGGGATTTATTTTTCTTAAACTATGGAAAAATGGCTCAAAGCCCACAGCATGACTCTGAACTCCATCAGCTCATGGGGACACACGAGTGCTGGCACTGAGGACAGGTATAAATTTAATATCCAGCTGGATTATTACACACATGCCCAATCCAGCTGCTGTGCACAGCTGTGAGAAACCCCCCCCAACCCTCCTTAGGAGCTAAGGCTGAATGTTGAACTGCATGTCCAGGGGGTGTGTTACAAAAGCTGCACATTGTGCTGTCCCAAATGAAATATATTAATGACATGAACTTATAACTTCATTATTATGTCATAATTCTATTAAAATTCTTGTCTTTCTCTCCATGGGTAGATTAAGCTAAAAAAACACCACCCAAACTCTCTCAAAACATAATAACAAATATTTTTAAAAGTAATTTTTTAAAGTAGATGGGGGTTAATTCCAGCCAGCTGTACAAGGATCCTCTAGAAGAGGAACTGAAGATGACACAATTTGAAAAATATGCTCCTGTTGCTCCAGTTTGGAAGGGATTGAAAAACATGGATATTTCAGTATGAATTACAGAGGAAATCCAAGAAGCTCCCCAGCATGTTTTGTAATGCCTAATAATGTAAAATGGAGTATCAGGCCAGACTGGGGAAGGACAGTGTACTTAAACAGCACAATTTGGGAAAAAAGTTGGGCTGAAAGCACCATCCTCTTTCCCCACTCAACAAGGAAGGAAAAGTTCTGAGTCAACAGTTTACTGAATCAATCTGTTGACAAATGACTCATTACCAAAATAATCAGCTCGAAATTTAGCTACATTCCATGCTTTTAAATCCATTTCAAAATCACCTACAAACCCTCTGGACAAGCACTGCTTCTACTGGATATTGTTTAAGGCATTAAAAAAAAAAAGGAGAATTCCAGCTCTCCTTGGAAAGCACAATGCCAGCTACCAGGCTGATCTGCACAAACCTCAATTAAATAAATAACCAAGGAAAAAATATTATTGAAGTGGCATGAATGCAGAGACAACTGTAGAGCCCAGAGCTTGCACACCCCAAATGTTCCCACCTGCTCTGCTCTGTGGGCCAGAGCAGCAGAGTCTGTGCTCCACAGGGCCCAGCACAAGGGATTCCAAGCCTGGGCCTCAGTCACAAACATGAGTCTCCTCAGGAAGTGGGAAAACTCAGCCTACCTGGAGCTCAACCAGCCCAGAGGAAATGAAGTGGAAATAGGAATTATTGTTCAGCAGGAGCTCAACACCTCTGTTCATGATGTGGCCTCATTATCTCAATTATGAGGAGCTCTGGTGTCTCAGACCCAACAAGGATACTGGGAAGGTAGGGAAGTTGGAGGATACCAGGATGAGGAAACATAACCCACAGTTAGAGGTTAAAAAAACCCCACAGTCTGAGTAGTACAAGTTAGAAGACAAGAAGTTTCAAACCAGTAAAGACAGTTCAGTTCACATCTAAATTTAGACCACAGCAATAAGGCATGTGTTAATAATAATAACTGGCAAAAGCTCATGAGGTAATGATTCCCCTTCACTGTGAGGCTTTAATTTGAAGAGGTGCCAGAAGGATCTGATCTGAGCCCAGCAGCACTCAGTGCACACTCTGCTCCTGCCAGGTGACAGAGGTTGTACACGTGTGTGAAATCATCTTCCCCCACACACACTGCATTTCTAACCCCAGAACCACAGCAGCAGAGGGGGGCCCAGGCCCTGAGCTCCCCCTGGGCTCACAGCAGGAGCTCAGGGAGCCCTGGGGTGCTCTGCCTCCCCCACACTGTGTTGCTGACCTTGCTTGTACTGCCCCAGCTCAGAACTGAAGCAGCAGCACAGCCACACTTCATTTCAGGGGCAGTTCATCCTTCTCACTCTCAGCAAATCCCCTGGAGACCAAAGCCTTGGGACAGGCTTGTTTTATTCTAATGATGCTCATAATCATTCCCCATCAGTAAACTCAACCTCTGCTGCAATGCAGAGAATGGACATTCTGCTGCTTGCTGTCAACAGTCAGCAAATTCCTGTTTGTTCATTTGCTTTGGTTCAAATAAACGTGACAGAAACCAAATTCATGTCATCTCCAACTGCTCCTGTGGCTAATGATCTCACCAGAAAACGTTCCAAGAACAAATAATTTTCAAGAAAAATCAATTGGAAGAAAAGAGAACCACACAATCCAGAAAAGACGTTCCCAAAGGAAACTGAACATGGGATGAAATTCCTTGTTAACCAACAGCAGCCAAGATGAGGCTGGCACTGTGTAACTGCAACAAATACCTGGGCCAGAGAACACTAAAGCAGCAAAGCACCTTGAGAAGCAAAGGCATGAGACAATTATGCAAACCAGAGTATAAAGCAGAGGCACAAGGGGAAAGAACTGAAATCTGTACAAGACACTGACTAGAGAGTTCAAAACCTGACTTCTGCCAACAAACGTGATTTGTTACAGGAACACCCCCCCAAAACATTATCCCAACAAGCTACAGAATATAGTAAGTTGATTTTTTCAGGAGTTTTGGGGGCTTTTTGATTGGTTGGATTGTTCTGGGTTTGTTTGTTGGGTGTTTTTTTTTTGGACTTGCAGTTTATTCCAGCTGTCCCTACTTTTTAATATACAATTTTGGCATTTTGCTCATATGCTGAATCTCAGTTACATGAGATCCAGCATATTTCTTTCTTTGGCTTCTAAAACCTACACACCCCTCTCTCTCATCCTCCCCCCCAAAAAAACAAGAGAACCTAACTAGTTTAACCAGGAAAAAGCCCAACCAGGATATTCACGAACCTGCCAAACACCCAAAGGAAACAAAGTATGTTTGCGTGTACATTTTTATTTTTCCCCCAGAGGCAGGTGTTACTTGTAACAATAGCAGTGATTAAGCTCCTCAAAATACAGCTGTGATTAATAAGATATTTAAATATTTTGTAGCTGAAACGCAGGCTCGGAAATTTCCAGGATACCCTCACAAGCATCCTGCTCTGCCTCTTATTTTTCTAATGGTTGCAAGGAAAAGTCAAACAGTGCTCAAAAAAAGGAGATATGCAGTGATACCCTGCTGAAGCAGAGCAGGTTTGCTGTTTCACCACAATCATGATTATTTGATAGTGCCTTGTTTTGAGCTTTAGTTGCTGTTTGAGAATGCTCCAGCAAGATAAATACGCTCAGTATGAGGAACCTGCCTGTTCCTGTCACCTTGCAGCAGGACCCACTCCTTAGCAAAGCCACAGGAACATGCTGCAGCTGCCCCAGATCCATTCCCTGCTCAGGTTCACAAGGATGGCCCAGGAGTTAACAATCCTGGGAGATGTAGAGGTAAACCAAACTGGATTTGTTAAGGAGAGGGAAATAAAGGCAGTGAGTTATGACAAGAGAGCCAAACACTGGACTAGAGGGTGCCCTGGGGAACAACACCAAGACACTGCTGGCATTTTCTTCCCCTTTAATAACAGCACATTGACTGTCCCTGCTGCTGTGCCTCACCTCCAGCTGCTGAATCAACCTGGACACGTTGGTAAACCTGGGCAAGCCTGGTGAATGTTGAGTGTTAATACCAATGAATACAATAAAAACATTTTTGTATGGCCACAGACAATTAACATCCATAGATCAAAACAAAATCTGACTGGTACCACCTTATATTTTTTGCAAAAATCAGTGGCAGCTTCTCAAGTACCACAAACTAATATCTAGATAAAAAACTATTACTTACAAGTTATAGGTGAAAGACTGGAAACATTTTTTTCTTCCTTTTAATCATCACAGAATGAAAGTAATACATGATACTAACAAATAACTGACAGCAGCACAAACACCAGGTAGGCAAACAAATATTTAGAGGTCTTCTAGCCTGTCTTACTCCAAAGAGTGTTAATAGCTTTGGAAATTCTACTTCTGCTTTAAGGAACTCAGCAGTCAGGGCATAGGGAATGTGGCTCACCGTGATAACCTGGGATTTAATATCCACCTGATATTCAAAATAACTACCCAGAACCAAACCAGCAAAACAAGCACCACACACACCATGAGAGGGATGCTGTCCCCAGCCTAACCTCATCCAGCTGCCCCTGAATGATACTTTTGATGTATTTGATGCTGTTGCCGTCCCAAAAGAGACTCAAGAACCAGCCACCAGGTGTTCTATAGGTGCAGAGAGAAATGCAAACCCAGTTTGAGAAGATCTGTGATCTGGGCTTTGAGGCAGACCCCACTCAGTGAGGGCTGAGAGTTCCTTTCAGCTCCCCATGCAGGGCTTAGGGACGTCTATGGATCAGCTGATTTGAAAGTGACTGTGAAGAGGACAGTCACAGAACGACAGGGTGGTTTGGGAGGGAAGGGACCCTGAAGTAGCCCCAAGCCCAAGGAACAGGGATGCCATTCTCTAGACCAGGGGACTCCAGGCCCCAGCCAAGCTGGCTGTCCTACACAGAAAAGAGGACACTGAGGACGTGGAAGCTCAGCCTGCTCTTACAGCCACACCACACTCACTGCAGGCATGGCCCACTGGGGTCTGTTCCCTGTCAGGATGTCCTGTGCATGTGGGCTGGCAAGAGGAATATTGGTGCACCTTACACAGCTCAAAAACTGCAGCTGTGAAACACAGAAATCACAGGAAAAACAAAGGGGAAAGGCTTCAAGCTGGCAGAGAACAGGGTTAGATTAGGAAAACACATCTCAGGTGGGCAGGCCCTGGCACAGGGTGCCCAGAGCAGCTGTGGCTGCCCCTGGATCCCTGGCAGTGCCCAAGGCCAGGCTGGACAGGCTTGGAGCAGCCTGGGACAGTGGGAGTGGAATGAGATGTTCTTGAAGGTCCCTTCCAACCCAAAGCAGTCCATAATTCCATGCAAGCACTGTCATCACAACACAAACACTGGCTGGGGATAGACACTTATCACCTCTATAATCATCTGCCCAGCAAGATGACAAACCCAGGCAGAAGAACCACAGCAGAGAGTCTCCTCAGAAATGGGATGTGCTGCTGGATCCTCCTCAGCATGGAACAGCTCCCTGTGAACCTGATTCAAAGCAACCACCCTAAAGTGCTAATAAAAGCATAAAAAGTCAGTGATCTATTAAGCTCACCTACAGATGAGTTTTTAAACAGCTGGGAATAACACATCCTTGGATATTTCTATCACCAGAAAGAGGTTTTCTTTCATGCCTTTAAAAGCCACTGAGCACCATCCTCTCACCTGAATGAACACGAGAACAGCCAATGCCAAGGGAGTTTATTTGTCAAGGGTCACACTTATTAACAGCTGAAAGTAACCCCCAAAATATTCTTCCACGTGGTGATTTTCATATCTCTGGTCTTTAGCTGATGTGTCAATCACATCATTATCTGTGAGCATGCTCATATGTCATAAAAATGGGTTTCCATCCTTCACAGCACCTAAGGCAGACATGAAATAACCAGGACACAGGGAATGTACGTGCCTGTTTCAATGCTAGAGAAGCAATTTCCCTGTCTCCAGTAAATACTACTACTCTCCATGTATAAGATGGGTCACTACCCCGGGTTCATAAAGATTAACATAAAGATTCACTTCATTTAAGAACTCCTAAATTTTTAGAAATTTGCTGGCAGAGGAAAAGAGGGTTATTCCTCATCTTAGGTTTCAAGGGGGTTTTACCATTGTAACAGACATTGTGTCTCCCCTGATGAATGCTCATTTCCAGCTGTTCCTGCACATGAATGAAATGTCTGTTTAGTGGACAATAAGAAATTAATGGAGCATCTCAGTGCACCTTTTACACCAAATCTGTATATTCCAGGGACAGCTGAACCAGGAACAACCCTTTCAGCAAGGAATAATTTAATGCTAATAAACTACAGCATCAAACAACTGTCAGTTCTTTCCATCTGGTTCCTCCCAGATCATTTAAACTAGACCACGGCAAACCTCTCCCTCAACCACTGAC
>VYXD01008570.1:307468-328272 GCA_013397195.1 Hylia prasina | reverse complement strand
GCACGGCGGGCGGGAGGCGGCCCAGTTCGCCCGGGAGAACCTGTGGGGCTTCATCAAGAAGCAGAAGGGCTTCTGCTCGGCGGAGCCGGCCGAGGTGTGCGCGGCCCTGCGCAAGGGCTTCATCGCCTGCCACCGCGCCATGTGGAAAAAGCTGCGTAAGTGCTGCCGGCGCCCGCCGCGGACCCTCCGCGCTCTCCCGCGGGCTGCGCTGCCCCTGCCCGCCCCCGCTGCGCCGCTTCCCGGCCGCCTCCTCCTTCCCCCTCTCCTTCTCCCGCACTATTGTGAGTGCCTCCCTCCCTCCATCCCTCCCTCCATCCCTGCCATCCCCGCGCCGGAGCGCGGGAGGACATCCCGGCCGCCGAGCCGAGTAATTCGGGAAAACGAGAAAAACTGGAGGGCACGCTGGGAGAAGAGAGATGTAAACACGGGGCGAGGACGCGCTGTTGTGTTACGTAGCTGGGAATGGTGCGGTGGTAGGGCTGCAGTTTGTTTTCAGCGTGTTACGCGTCGATTTCCAAATTAGATTCGTTGGGAAGGTCTTCATCTTGTTGCCTTGGGTTTCCCCTTAGGTTTCCCTTGCATCGTGAAAAGGAATAAAAAAAAAGTAATTTTAGCCCGCTGAAATGGGCTGGGAACGGTGTTTTTCTGAGCGTTTCTGTGAGTCCTGATGGAAGGATTAAAATGTGGCTGGTTTATAACTCGCTCATGTGCCAGCATGGGGGAATGCGCAGTGTCCCTGACGAAACAGAAAACACGCTTAGTATCCTGAGGATGATTTTGGTGGATGTAAATATATATCATCATTATGTATTTATCTATATATCAGGTGTTTAATTGCAGTAGCATGGAAGTTGGGGTCGTAAGTCAGTGTTAGAGAGAGGAGCATGCCCAGACAAGTGACAGTCATTCGTGTACTCATCCTTCTCGCCGAGGTCTTGTGAGGCTGCAGTTTGAGTTTCTGGAAGACTTTTTCTCTTTGTAAGATGAAGGTTCTGACTTAAAGTATAGTTGTTTATATAGAATGTGTGTGTATTGTGTATGTATTTAGGCATTCAAAAGCCTCAGAGAAGAAGCAAAAGCAGCGTACAGGGTGTGAAGGGAGGTGTGGAACATGGTAAAACTGGATCCAAAATAGTGACAGTGACAGTTGGGCTTGGGAGGGAAACCTGAAAAGCAAGAATTGCACTCAGAGCACCCCGGGCTGATTCAGGAGGGGGGGAGGTAATTATAATTTCAAAACAGTTTCATTTTCCTTTTTCCTTGAATAGCAAAATAGAGAAGTTGTGCAAATGTCAGATACTTGAGGAGGTAATGGGGGAAGGAACAGTGAGTTTGAGGGCACAGAGGGAAGGGTGTGAATTTTAGAAGCACCAGAACTTGACCACAGCCTTGGCAATGGGATGTGCAGCCTTTTGGGCTGTAGGGCTGGGTGATAAGGAGCAGAATGTGTGAACAGGGGGAGATGGCATGGAGGGGGGAAGATAAGGACTTCAGTTTTCTGGCCGGTGTGTTATTTGTCACTGGAGCTCCGTGTGAGCACCGAAGGCAGGGAGGAGAGAAGTGCAGGAATCTGTTTAGTAATGGTTGTTTAGCAAACAGCACCGGGGTTGTGGAAGCAATTTAAATTGTTGTGAGAAACAGCACAGCTCTGGCTGGGGAGCCTTTGATGGCACTTCGAGGTTGGCTGTTTAGTAAACTCCAGAGCGTGTTTGCTCCTCCTGATTCCTGCTGCACGTGCTTAACAGCCTGAGTTCTGTGGGACGAGCCCATCATTATCCCAAGTTTATAACTTCATCCTGTGATGGAGTCCCAGTGTGAATTCTATCGACAGGCAATAATTTTCCTTATTATCACGTGTAAAGCAGCTTTTTAACTGCGTGTTGGTGGCACTGTGGACACGGAATGGGGACTGGGGATGCTGGTAACTTGAAGTGTGTGGGAGAATGGTTTGGGATTTTGAGGTGGAGGATGGAGTCTTTATTGCTTCCAGTTGGCTGCATCTTTATGCTCAGCTGCTCTCTTGGTTGTTGGAAGTTCTGGAGTCATCCCCTGATAGACACAAACCACACTGATCGTGACAGTAGCAGAAAAACTAAACCAGAAAAATCCCCATTTGTCACTGGTGATCATTTTCAGTGTTAATTCTGTAGCAATAAAAGTCCCTGAATGCCAAAGATCCTCTGGAGTCAGAGTTCATTTTGGAAGCTACAGAATGAGTTGAGTTTGAGTTCAAAGTAACAAAGCTGAGAGTGAAGGGCAGTAGTTTTCAAGTAGAGGGGGGAAAGATGTTTTAGAAAGATGTGCTGTTGATGTGCTCCTGATCCATGGAGGACTTGGGTCTATGGATTTGATTTTAATGCTTGAGCTCAGAAGAAAACCCAGCAGTTTTGACATTTTGCTGGTTCCTGGTGAGACACAATCTCTACAGAGAGAGCTTGGCTGTATCTAATGCTTATCTCTGAACAGGAGCAAGGCATGAGCTACAGTCTCTGGATGACAGGCAGATAATTCCTGGTTTTGTTGAGCCTAAAATCTGAGGCTGCTGCATCATTCTTTCCCCCACAAGTGGGTGATTTCCTTCTCCCTGCTCCCCATCCCCATAAAGACTGATTTGACTCTCTAATATATTTTATTGCTGTTCAGAGGTTGTTACACTGACAGAAACTCATTAGTTGCAGCTTGTTTTCTGTTAAGAGCATGGTTGAAGTCCTCATTACCACTTGGCTCCCTCCCTTTTTTGCTTTCCATTTGGAATGTGTTAGATTTAATATCCACAGTTAAAACTGCCAGACAAAGTACTTCCAATAAGCTGATTGAACGTTTGTGTTCTTGAAATAAAGCTGCTCCTAGGGAGAAAGTGTGTTTTAGTATTTAGAACACAAAGCTAGAACTGTTGGAACTTAAATGTTTAAATTCTTCTGGGTGTCTTGGTAGCTCACACTGAGGAAATGCAACTTGTATCTTCATGCTGCTTGTGAATTCTCCTTTTCCATCAGCTCTCTTCCACACCTTCTTCCCTCAGGCACCTGAACATCATTCAGTGGCACTAGAACTTAAGATCCTCATTTTTTGGATTCTGTTTCAAGCTTTAGAAGATGAAAATCTCTGTTTTCACAGAGGCTAAGGTGTAACTGTGCTTCCCTTTTCTTTCCTGGTGTATTTATTTGCTGTGTGTTTGTTGTGCCACAGGCACAAATAGAGGACTCGGTGCTTTGGCAGCCTGAGCTGGGTATTTCCTGCAAACAGCTTGTGTCACAGTGGAATTTTTGTGTTGTGCTGTGTGAGCCTGACTTGTGAAGTGCAGGAGATAGAAAGTGACAGGGAGACGAGGCTCCCTTTGGAGTTTGTCTGAAGATGTGAGTGGGTGTGCAGCGAAGAAGAAACATGAGGTTGCTGTTGACAGTTGGAATCAACTGATAACTGGGAGCTGAGCCTGCTTTTCGTGGGTGCTGGGGTGGGGAGGAGGGTGCTGTGGCTGGGCTGGCTCCATGGGGGTATTGTCTCAGCCAATTTGTGCAGCTTTGGGAGAAGGTGAACTTGTGTAGACACAAAAATAGGAAAGGCTTGAAAGAGGAATTTGGGTTGGATGTAACTGGAGAGAGTAGTGCAATGGGAAGTTCACAGAAGTGGTTTGAGGGCAAAGCAGTTGAGGGAGATTTCCCTTACCAGGGGTAGTTGTGTTGTTTCTCTGAATTCCAGGGATATCTCCTGTAGAATTTAAGGAGAGCACGCTGAGATAGTCTGAATTATTCAGCCCTCCAAAGGGAAGTGTGAGTGGAACGTTTGAGGCATCATTCAGCACAGAAGGTTGCTGTTCAGCACATGAAAGTAAAACAGTAGTTTTTCTCCCTTCCAAGGGGATCAGGAATACCCACAAATCCTGACTGCCAGTCAAACATCCCGACAAAATAACTGAATTCAGGACATTTCTACTTCGTCAGACAGGGCAGTGAGAGTAAAACCCAGGTTTCAGCATCCCACAAGCCTCCGAGACACTCTTCCATCCATTCCCAGCTCCCCAGAACTAAAGCTGTGCTTTCTGTCTGTTTCTTTGCCTGTTTTCTCCCTGCAGCAGAGTGGCCCAAGACCATGACAGGCCTGCCCAGCACGTCGGGGACCACGGCCAGCGTGGTGATCATCCGCGGCTCCAGGATGTACGTGGCCCACGTGGGAGACTCAGGAGTGGTGCTGGGGGTCCAGGATGACCCCAAGGATGACTTTGTGAGAGCTGTGGAGGTGACACAGGACCACAAGCCAGAACTTCCCAAAGAGAGGGAGAGAATTGAAGGCCTTGGGGGCAGGTAGGTTTGGCTGCTTTGCGCTCAGCTTGTTGGGGGAGGGCACAGGAGGAGCTGAATCTTGCCTGTTTCTCTTTTGTTCTCTTAATTTTTCTTACAGCTTACTGGGGAATAAATTACAGGGGTCCATTGTTACACAGCTGTGGTTTTTGCTCGTGGTTTATGGTATAGCCAGAATTTTAATTTCCTGGCGGATCACGCAGCTGAGGGGTGGTTACAGTTTAAATCTTCACCAACGACTTTTTGCAAGAAAATGTGTTACTTTTTGGCCTTTTTTCCTTTAAGTTCTGAGGAACCTGCAGGTTGGGCAAATTGCCTTTTCACACAGGTAAAATGATACGAGGTCTGGAATATCCAGTTTGTCACAGCACTGTAATTTCTCAGGCATTCTGCATTGTCCCCGAGATGACAATGGCAGCTGTTGAATCTGCTCCTCAAAGCTTCTGCTTAGGCAACATGAGAAAAATCCTGGATTTGAAACAAAACCCTGGCTCTGCTGTTTTAACACCACAATTTAGCACCTGCCTTTCCAGGAGCCATTCTTTCCCTGGCAGGAGGTGGCAGATGTTGGCACATCCGAGCTGGGCTGGTGTGTGTTCCCTGGGAGGGAGGAGGGGGAGCAGGCAGGGCTCTGTCAGGTGGCACAAATGTTTGGAGACAGCCCCCAGGGCTGGGAGCTGGGAGCTCTGCCTTCTCCCAGGGCCACACCAGATGGATGGGCATGGTTTCCTCCTCGGAGCAGGGATCACTGAAGGTTTTCCTGCTGACATCATTCATCTGGGAACCCTGTCAGCACATTAACCTTCAGATATTTGTGTCTCTGGCAGGTGGGACTTGATCAGGGGCTGTTTTGAAGGAGGGATAACCTGCAGTTTTGCTGTAGGTTTCCAAGGTGTTTCTCATCAAAGAAGCATTCCCTGGAACTTAGCATCTACAGGAATGGTTAATTTTTAATTTTTATATTTTTTTTTTCTGGTGCTTCTGTTTTTCCCAGGAGGAGAAAGTTTTTCCCTCCCTGTTTTCTGGCTGTGATGCACGTGGTGGGAGTGAGGTGCAGCTGTGCTTGGGAATGCCTTGTCTTTCATGAGAGCAAACTGGGAACAGTTAATGGCAGAGCATGATGGAATCTGCCATGAAAACGCTATTTCCCCAGTAACAGTCTGAGTGTGGGATGAGGTTTTCTTTCCAAGAGTGACTGAAGTGAGCTCTGTGTGGTCATTAGCTGTACAAGTGGGTGAGATCAAGTTTTAGGATGTGGTGTTTGTGACTTTGCCGTGCTCTGGATGGAGCTGAACATGCCCTTGTTGTGCAGGCCTTTGAAGTGTCAGGAAGTGCATCTTGAATGGCTTCAGCATGAGGAATCTTGAGGCTGTTCCAGAGCTGCTCAGCTCCTAATTACCAATGGCTGTTCCTTGGATGAAAGGAACTTTCAAGTATCCAGTTCCTAGCTTGGTTGGGACCAAGCTTTGCTAGCTCCTGGTTTCATTAGCTCTCTCATACTTGTTCTTTTTTCTTCCCTGCCTGACACAGCTGCCCCAGTCATTTGCTCTGCAGCTCCTTTGAGCCTGCAGTGCCATCTGGGAGAGCTAAACCAGTGCTCAGAGCAGGTGTTCACATGCAAATGTGTTCTCCCTGTCTCCTGCTCCCTGCAGACACCAGCCCGGGACAACTCCTCATTTTGTGTCTGCCTCTTGTTGGTATTTCTTTCATTCAGCAAATCCTTTCAGGAGGCTGCTCCTTCCTTCTGTGTTGTTTCACCAGTGCCATGCTGCCCTGTGCAGCCAAACTCTGGGGAGATGAAGGAGGAACTGTGTGGAATTTACACCTGAGTGAGCTGATGTTGATGGCCCTCATCTGAGGGAGGCAAATCCAGTTCTGCTCTTGCACAGGTTAAAAAGACACTCTTGAATATGTTGTAATCAGCCAGGATTCCTTCCAGGTTTTCATTACCTTTTTATTTTCTTCTGCCCTTCATCTCTCACTTTTCCCCTTGGTTTTATACGGAACTATCAAAGCTCTGTCGCGTGTTTCAAAATGCCTTATTGTGCCATCATTATTACCTCCACATCTGCATATTCAGCTGGCTTTGCCACACTGGCACCACCTCCCTGTTCCTGTTGCTAACCTGTGCCCCTCCTGGTGCTTGCAGTGTGATCAACAAGTCTGGTGTGAACCGGGTGGTGTGGAAGAGGCCCCGGCTGAGCCACAACGGCCCCGTGCGCCGCAGCACCGTCATCGACCAGATCCCCTTCCTGGCCGTGGCCAGAGCCCTGGGTGAGTCCCCTCAGCTCCACTCAGCCCCTGCACCTGCCTAAACACAATCTACAGGGCTCTCCTTGCTTGCCTTCTCAAAGCCTGGGCCTTTAAGGTGTGTTTTTAGTGCAGTAATGCTGCGTGTTTTGAGTAACGCTGTAGCTGGGGAGAGGAGGAGGTGATGTGTAACCTGCAGGGTTTTCAGTGTCAGCCCCACAAGGATGGGATTTAATTTTACCACTAACTAGTCAAAAATTACAGTCCTGTTATCTCAGTGAGAAAGAGACAAGTGTGCTCTCCCTCCTGGAGATGCACAGGGCTTGTACATTTTTATTTGAAAAATGAAGTCTTGCTGGATGATGTATGAAATGCTTCAGCCTTTCTTTTGTGGAGAATATTTTTTATATTTTTTTTCAGCTTAGCATAGAATGGGATGAAAGTCAAATCTTTTTAACTAGAACTTGCCTTTATGGGAGCACTAGAAATGAGAAACTGTCTTTGAGGAACACCTCATTCCAAGGACAGAAAAGGATAACGCAGGAGTAGAAAACTTGTGATGAATAGTTTTTGTGGGAAGTACTTCTTAAACGAATTATTGGGTATTTCTTACCCATGAGAGTTAGTGTTTCTGGTCACTTTTCTCCTTAAATTCCATTGCAGAATGCCAATCTCTGGCTGTTCATGTTTTCTTCCCTTTGTGCAGTGAAGAATCTTCTATGCAGGTATACCCAGAATAGGTTTGATTTGATGGGAGTGTGGTTTTTACCTGTAAGGGCTGTGCTGTAATTCCATGCTGGCAGCTTGGCAGTGCTCCTGGGTCAGCTGGCAGTGCCCATGGGGACAGGCTGTTCTGGGACCAGGCTCTGGATCATTCCAGAGCCTTGCTGTGTCTTATTTCACAGGCAGGAATAGCTGTGCCACAGGGATTTGTCCAGAGTTGAGGAGAATTTTGCAGTGATAATGAACGTGGAAAAGTCAGCTGTGTGTCAAGCAAGGAGTCACAGGTGCCAGAAAATTAAAAATTTTAATTTTAAGGACTTTTTCTCTGTATCTGGAAGCCTTTGTGTGTCATATTTCAGGTAGGATAAAGTTTATTTTATGGTTAGGAGAACTGACTTGAGGGTTTGAATAAATCCTTTGGAGTTAATAGATGGGTACAAAAAAAAAAAAAAATCTTAATTCCCTGAGCAGCAGGTCCCTGTTGTTCCCTCCTGCAGGACAGGGGAGATGTTCCTCCTGGATTGCTAAATGTGAATTTTGATGTATCTTTTGTTCCTGTGATTGCAAGTTTGTTGCCTGTCTGGAGAGCTCCTGGCTTTTGATCTGATTGCTCCCAGCGAGCTGAACAAAAGGATTTGGCTGGGGTTTGTGTGCAGATGGGGATTCAAGGAGCCATGCATTTGTTAGCCCCCAGTGCATTCTTTCCCAGCAAGTGCATGGAGAGAGGATTATTGGAGAGTTCTTCAGGCCCAAAAAATGGGAACACCTATCTCTTATCAATGATTGGATTTGGAAGCTCAAACCCCATGCTGACAACAGCCTCCTCTCCTGCCTGGTCCCAACCTGGATAAAACATTTTTAGCAGGACAACAAGAATCTCTCAACAGAGAAACTTAGAGTTGGGAATTTATTATATTTAGAATGGGGGGGATTATGTGATTGAAACCCCTAAAATTTAGATTGTAGGTGCTGTTTTAAGTGTCTCTCTCTTACAACACTCTAAAGTATTTTGATGTAGTCTCATTCCCCAGTCTTTAACTCTAGTGCACTCTTTAACTCTTAAGGAGTTCAGGAAAGGTTGTGGAAATAGCAGGAATAAAGCACTGTGGAAAAGTTGCCTTCAGCCAGCAGAAAATCCTGGTGCAGAAAAAATCCTCATGGCCAGATTAATTCTCTTGACAATCTCTTCCCCATTCTGATTGTCAGAAGTGCCCTTCTGCCCTAAAATAAGCATTTGTGGTATGCACAGTGGCAGTATTTAAATAATGCCTAATTTATTTATAGCCCCATAACAAGTCAGAAATATTTGGGCTTTATGCTGTCCCTGTAAAGCATCTGTAAGCTGCTTTAATGTACACAGCAGGTTTCTGTGTCTTCTAAAAACCATTTTAAACTGTAGCAGAGTTCTGTGTTTTCACAGCTACTTCTGCTGACCTTTTCTGGGCAATAACATCTTTTTTTTTAATACTAATTTGCCTTGTAATGGATGCTCACGAATCTGTGGTGAGGAGGGATTGCCTGGCAGTGCTGGAGCTTTGGGGAGGTGTTTAAATGAATGAATGATGAAACCTGAGCCCGTTAGTTCAGCCACTCCCTCCTGTGGGAACATGAACTCTGCTTTCCCTGGGTTTTTTGGGTTTTTTTTTCGGCAGGAATATAATGGGCTCACCCCTGTATTTCAGGTGGAGCAGGTAGAGGTTTGACTCTTCCCAAGAGCAGGAATTTCCTGCTGCCCTCTAGGAGCAGTTCTGTACCAGCACAGGGGATCCACGTGGAGCTGCTGCAGGAATCTCTGACAGGGATAGGGAAGCTGTTTTCCAGAAGAACTGACTGGTTTGTGAAGCTCTGTGAGAGCACATGCCATGAAATCCTGGAGAAGAGGTTATGGCTGACCTCAAATGGTCTGAGGAAATCCCTGTGTAAGGTTTTAGGGTTGTTTCCATGCATTTAACTCTTTTTAAAATTAAGTGGCACAGCTGCCAATCAGCTTTTCCTTCCTGTTCCCTCGTAGGCCATGAACCTGAATCACATAGAATTGTCTAAGTTGTATTTACAGCAATTTCCAGCTTCTGTTGATAATTGCTTTTCTGTCTTATCTCCAACAAACCAGACAAACTTGGGGTGTGTTTGGGATTCTTTTCTTGTCCTCAGGATATCTTGCTGTAGCTTGTGCAATTTTCTTCAGCCTTGAGACAAAATAATAACTGTGCTGTGCCAAATGCAGCGTGTGCTTTGTTCTGGGGATCTGTGTGTTACACACATCATGTGAGGGCACCTGTGGCTCCTCGTGGAGAAAAACTTTGATTTGAAAAGCTCTGGCATTAATCAAACTGGGGTTTTGTTTTGGATTGAGTTATGAAAGTAAAGTTTTCTTTCCTCTATTAAAACCAAAAGCCCTTTTTATGCAAAACAGCATTTCCAGAAACTGAAATGAAAGATTTGATTTATGTGATTTCTGGACATGTTTTTGCTCTAAGAAGGCTTTGGGTTTAATCCAATCCAGCCCACTTACATGATGGGTGTTCTTGTTTGTAATTTCCATTACTTCCCTGGCAGCACTTGACTTAGGTTTGTTGCATTTTATAAGGTAACAGCAAGCGGATAAGAGAAACTGCATAGTTTGATACATTCTTACAGGCAGCTAAATTAGTTTCCTGCTCCTGTAGTATCTGATTTCAAACATCTATTTCATTTTGTAAGATGCAGTGTAGATCTCTATATTATTCTGGTTTGAGTCAAGACTAAGAAACAGGTTTTTCTGGAAGATATGGAAGGAACTACATTAATAACTTTTTTTTTGGTTTGGAGAAGAAATATGCAAACCTCACGCTGAAAGAAATACTCCCAGTGTGTAAGTTTTTAAAGAACAAGCCTGTCAAGAGTTTTGTAAATGTTTGGGTTTTAATTCAGAACAAAAATAGTCTGGCTCCCAAAAGGAAGCCTGAGAGCCTGGCATTGCAGCCCTGTAACACCAGCCTCTGGCACATCCCATCTTCCCAGGCTGCCAGAGGGTCACTGCTCTGGCTGCTTGCTCTGGAGCACAATTAAAGATTTCAGAGCACTCTGAAACACTCAGGGAAACTTGTTCTCTGCTTTCTGGCTGCCCTTCCCTTCCCAGAGCTGTGACAGAGGCTGTTCCTCTGCAGGCTTGTGTTGCTGGGGTGCACAGCTGGGCAGCAGCTCCAAAAAAGCTCCAGAAAGCTTTGCCTTAGGCTGGGGGAGCTCTGCCCTTCAGGGAAAAAAACTGAAATAAAAATATAAATGTCCCCCGTGCTGTGGGATGGGCTCAGAGCTGGGAGGGTCTGTGAGAGTCACTCTGTGCCCTTCAGCAAGTTTGTAATCCTTGGAGTTGGCCTTGTGAGCAGGGTGATATTCCCATTTTCCCTGTGAGGAGCCTCCTTCCTCTTGGAGCAGATCCCCTGGACTCAGTGTGGTGATGATTGCCTGGCTGTTTCCTCGGGGAGGGCAGCAGATGGACACCGTGACACGTGTGTGAAAGGGCCCAAATTAATGAATTTGGGCTCTTGCAGGTTATTTTTATCACCCAGCACAGTGTTTTTAATTAAAAAACCGGTTCAGCTAATAACATTTTGTCATTTCTCCTGCGTGAGCATGAACAAAGTGGCAAATGGACCTGTAAAAACATTATATATATATATTGGAAACTGATGCTGCTCTTGTTTATTTTACCTGCTGCGGCCGTGACAGAGCGATGTGAGAAACTCTGAGTGCAGGAGGACTCTCCGTGGCAATTCACATCCAAAAACTGCTCAGCTCCAGCGTTACAGTATTTATTTTGATCCCTCTGCCAGCTGGCTTTGTCGGGAGCCCGGAGTGCACCTCTGTAGGAGCAGGCTTGGCTTTTAATTAGCACTCATTAGCAGCGTGTGCTTGTGGGGCTGCCGCGGCCCGAGAATCCGGGCTCTAATGAGGATGGGCTGCGGTGGAGTGGGGTAATTGAGTTGAAGTATTCCCTTTCCTGGTTCTGGAAAAGTCTTTTCAACTGGTTGATGGCTTAAGGCAAAGCTAATGGAGGCAAGGAGGAAGACAAAAAGCTTATTTATTGTCTTTAAAAGGGCGCTGATGGATGTGGAAGAAGCTCCAGGCTTTGTCCGACAAAAAGCAAAGGAAGAGCCTGACAAAACCTCACTCTTGAGTTGTTCAGCTTCTGTTTGCCGCTCAGCTCTGACATTTTGATTAATTTCTGCTTTTAAAGCCGTGTGTTCTGCGCAGAAAAATGTAGCCAGTGCTTACAAGTAATAATAATGTTACTTTTTGTTGCTTATCACTACAGGAAGCTGTTTGTGGACGTGGAAATAAATTTTAAAAAGAGGTGTTAGGGCAAATTATTACTATTCTTGATTTGAAGGCCTAGCCTTAGAAGAGGTTTTTAATTTTTCAAGTATGCTTGATAAATAGAATTGAAATAAATTGATATGGCAATGCATTTTTCTGCTGGAGCGGTTTTTATCTGAGGATGGTTTGGAGGGAGCTCTTGAAGCAGGGGGTGATTTGACTCAGATGTGTTGTTCAGCTTTGTTTCTGGTGAGGTGACCCCAAACTCATTGACACAGTGAGAGATATTTAAAAATAGAAATGTTCCCTGCATGGGGCCGTCCTGGGGAGAGGCTTGAGCTCTTATTTGCTGCCTTCCTGCTGGAGCTCAGGCAGTGCCCCTGTTCCTGTGGCTTCTCTCCAGCTCCCAAACTTGGCACGAGGTGTTCAGCTGCAGAGAGCCCCGTGTGGCTCTGCAAGAGATGCTCGAGCTGTGGTTGGAAAAGGAATGGCAAAGGGAATTTAACAGGGAAAAGTCTCCTCCTCTGCTTTTTCCTTTGTCCCTTCCCTGTGGCACAAATATTTGCACGTTAGGTGTGGGCTCAACAAAACAAGGTTTTACATCTGTTTAAGGAGAACTCCATTATTTCAGATAGGTTTTAGTTTGGAGAGTGGTTGAGGTTTCACCGTTTTCTAGGTATTGATCTGTTTCTTTTCTCCTTTTCCCACAAATGCTTGTTTCAAGAGAGTGGAAAACCTCTGATTACAGCTTGGTTTAGTTTAAATATGATTAGAAGGTGGCAGCAGCTGAGCAATGACTGGGCTGGAATTTCCTTATGTTCCCGCTGGTGGTGATTTTCCTGGGAAGAAACATTTTCCTCTGTTTCCCAAGAGTGAGATTTCTCCTGTGTTACGTGCCAACCCATTTCCTGCTTTGCCAGGTGACCTCTGGAGCTACGACTTCTACAGTGGGGAGTTTGTTGTGTCCCCCGAGCCCGACACCAGCGTGCACACCATTGACCCCCAGAAGCACAAGTACATCATCCTTGGCAGCGACGGGCTCTGGAACATGATCCCCCCTCAGGATGCCATCTCCATGTGCCAGGATCACGAGGAGAAGAAGTATTTCATGGTGAGAGCTGCAGCCAGAAGTCAGCGTGGAAATCTCATCCTTTTTACCTCTAAAAATTGTTCTGTCGTGTGGGGATGAAAAGTGGCCCTCAGAGTTGGCGGGGTTGAGGCAGATTGATGGTTTTGCCACACCATAAGAATTATTACAATGTGGCTGATGTCAAACACCATGAGTGTTAACATAATTTAAATTATTTGCTTTATGTTTTGGGGAAATTTGACTAGCAGGGTGTTGTCAGTGAGTAATAAAGGAGATAATGAGTTTCTTCTCTAAGGAAGTTACACAAAATACTGTCTGAACATTAAGTTTATTTCACATTAAGATGCATGTTATAATGCAGACTGTTTAGACCGAATTAAATTACTCCCTGATTATTTTACAAAACAGTTGAGCATTTATATTGGAGCATCAGAGAGTAAACACTCTGCAACCCCCACGAGGGACTGTGGAAAGACTGTAGGTTGTGTTCCAACCTATTACAAGCTACTGCTGTGTTACAAGTTACTTACACTGTTTAAAGCACTGAACGTATGTGGAATATACCACAAACTGATTTAAAAGTGGACTTAAGAAGGAAGATGTGTTTTAATCAGTATTTCTGGAGGTGTTTTGGGGCATGGTTTGTAGGAATGTGTGTGGCATGGGGTGCTTTGCAGTGACACGGTGACTCTGTGTGATGGTGGCTCTGTGTGCCAGCCCCGTGTGATGGTGGCCCCGTGTGATGCCTTGTGTGCCAGTGGCTCTGTGTGGTGGCTCTGTGTGACTCCCTGTGTGACAACGTGTCCCCCAGGGCGAGGTGTGGCAGTCCCGCGCCTGAATGTGGTGGCTCTGTGTGACTCCCCCTGTGACACCGTGTCCCCTGCGTGTCCCCAGGGCCAGGCACAGCAGTTGTGTCCCTGCATGTGGTGGGCTCTGTGGGGTGGCTCTGTGTGCCTCCTCCTGTGACACTGTGTCCGTATGTGTCCCTAGGGAAAGGTGTGGCAGTCCTGTGCCTGGATGGTGGTGGGCTCTGCGTGGTGGGCTCTGTGTGGTGGGCTCTCCCTGTGACTGTGTGTTCCCCCCAGGGTGAGGCATGGCAGTCCTGTGCCCGGATGCTGGTGGGCTCTGTGTGGTGGGCTCTGTGTGACTCCCCTGTGACACTGTGTCCCCTGTGTGTCCCCCCAGGGCGAGGCACGGCAGTCCTGTGCCCGGATGCTGGTGGGGCGGGCCCTGGGCCGCTGGAGGCAGCGGATGCTGCGGGCGGACAACACCAGCGCCATCGTCATCTGCATCGCGCCCCTGCGCGAGCGCGGCCGCTGGGACGGCGACGAGGAGCTGGTGCTCAACCTGGCCGAGGGGCCCAGCTACTGCAGCCCTGACACCAGCAGCCTCAGCCCCTCCCGCTGCTNCTAGAAACTCCTGACCAATTCAAATCACTATTTAGTGTTGCTGTTTGGAATGTTGGCTGTATGTGTCCAGATAATCTGTTACTGAGATTGGCTCGGTGGTTAAGAGATGGTGATGCTATTCCATGACCTCTTGCTACACGACAAGAACCTCACGAGGGCACGGTGATGAGCAGAGCAGGAAAAGCCCCGAGTTTATTTACAAAGCTCAATTTTATACATTTCCAAAGGTGCCTGTGGATTGGAGGATGAAATCCCACCTCCCAAATCACATTGGTCAAGACAACTATCAGTGGACTTTCTCCTAGCTAAAAATATGTAAACAACAAAAGACAGTTAGGAAAACAAAGCTGTTGTTTATAGTAAAAAGTGTAGAAAAGTAAAAATTCTGACTCCAATATAAAAGACAAATCAGAAGGCCTAGAAAAACCCTCAAAACCAAGGTGACAACCTTTGTGGGTCTCTTCCAGCTCTGGATATTCTGTGAAAGCTACAGTTGTAACATATCCTCAGTTCTTCCACCTGCAAAGGTTTGGAGGACTGGACCAACTTTTAACAGTGTTTCTTAAAAGGCTTGAACACTCTGCCTTTGGCGTTCCAATGTATGAATTTTCAGAATCCCTCCTGGTCGTTTATTGGTAGTTGTTGATCTGTGCTCCCTCCCTAATGTGGAAGAAATTAGTTGCTTTACAAACCTTGAAATGCATTGTTTCTTAAAGTAAGTTTTCTGAGATCCTCCCCAAAATTCAAGGCAGCCTTTTGAGACAGAGAGGAACCAAAGTGGGGATCAGAGGTGTAAAAAAGAAACCACCCAACACACCCTCTTAGAAACTAAGGCTGGGCTGCAGTTTCTCTTCCTGCCTTGCCAGGTGCTTGTGTAGCTTGCCCAGCCCAGGGATTGCAGACTGTGAACCTGCTCCTGACAAGGGTGTGCCTTGATTTGGGTTTGTTTGGTTGTGCTGGTGTTGGGCTTTCATTTTGTTTTTTAAGGTTAATTTGTTCCAACACATGTTGCTGTAAAGAGCATTTTCTTTCTGTGCTGGGAGATCTCATTATCTTCCTTTGCTTGATTTGATGTTTGTTGGAGGCAGAGACATCAGAACATAAGGTCTTTCTGAAGGCTGCAAGTTTGAGTTGTTAACATAAAGCAGAGCTCTTCAGAGGGTTTTTGTTTCCTTGTTTTGTGGCTTTTCTTCCCCCCTCTAAGAACTGGAGTGTAGTTATGAGTGGCTGTTTGTTTCAGTAATTACCAGCTGCTCCTGATTTAAGTCACTGTCCTTTGATGTTCTGCAGAATCTTCAGATAATTGTCCTTTGGGCAAAGGAAAAGAAAGCAGAAATTAGAAAGGGAGTTTTAAACATTCCCTTGGGAGAAACAGGCTCTAATAAAACGGCAAGCTTCAACTTTGTCTCCTCCCCTTTCATCTAGTGGAGCAAAATCCATGAAAAGAGCTTTAAACCTAGCAAAATCTTGAGGAAAAAAATAAATTGTAAGTGCTTCTCAAATTTTCAATCACAGTTTCTGTGAGGGAAGCAGGGATGGCCTTGATGCCTGACAGCTGCTACCTGCCAAAACAATTAATTTGGAAATAGATGGAGACCAAAGTTTCTTAATTAAACAAAAGTATTTCTTAATTGCTTGTGCTTCTGGCAGCAATTACTAATACCAAATTAATTCCAGTATTCCTGAGGCCAGGGAGGAAGATTGATTGGATTGTTGAGAAATTCAGTTGGTGATTCGTGGTTTATTTTTCCTGTTTTGTTAAATCACTCTCCAGCAGTCCATCCTCTGCCTTTCCTTGGCTTCCCAAAGCCTTGTTCAGTCTCAGCTGTTTGCACCAGCAGGAGATGGTGGGGAAAAGAGCCACAGCATTAAATGTCTTGCACAATAAAGAACATAAATCTAAGTTTTATGTGACACAATGTCAGAAATTAAGTTGAGCAGCTGAAGGAGCGGTGCCAGGGCTGCTCTCTGTGTGTGATCTGGTGTCCTTCTGGGTTCTGCAGGAACTCAGATGAAGAATAACCTTTAAAATTCCATTCATAAAGGTCTTCCCTCTTGTGCTGAAATGAAGTGAAGGGATGTTATCCAAATGGTTTTGTCTACACATGGGGAGCCACAGAGGAGTAGAGAGCAGTGGAAAACCAATGTGGATTCTGGGAACAAGATCAATCCTGATTATCTTTTCTTTTGGAGTACATTTTTTAAACCTGGAGTTGTTCTGGGTTATGGCTTCGGAAACATCTGTTTATTCACCTGAGATGTGTCCCTGACTGATTATTCAGCTCTGTGCATTTCAGTTCCCAGCACATGATTTTCTTAAAATAATAACTGCCTTTTGCCTTCCACTGGGGGGGGTGTGCAGTGTGGCCTTGAAATTCACTTTTGAAGGACTCGCCGAGTAACCAGGGACTTCTTCATAATTAAATCTTTAATAAGGTCAGAATTCCTATCTTCAGGGCACTGCATAAACACTAATTTTCACAATCCCCCTGTGGATAGTGAGAGCAAGTATTGTCCCCATTTTCCTGTTGGTAAAACTGAGAAGGAAGCAAACACACTTCTCAGAGCCTGCAGAAGAGGTGAGGGGCAGAGTTTAGGAAGTGCCTGGTTTTTGGGACCTCACTGTGCTTCCCAGGGAGTTGGCTGCATGTGCTGCGAGGGCTCCAGAGGCAATAAAAAGTGTAACCTTGCACAGCAAGCAGGAATATTTTGAGATGTCTGTGACACTGTCCCTCTCTGTGGGCGGCTGTGAGGAGGAGTTTGTCCAGCCCCTGATAACCGGGTTGTGCAGTAACTGGGAGTGCTGGACACGACAAAGGTCAGGAGCCTCTTGCTGCTGTTTGCCCTGAGGGGGTTTGGCCCCTGAGGGTGTATAAATCAGAGGGCAGTGCCTCTGTCAGTGCCCGATGCAGGGAAGTCCTGCTGATGAGAGTGACAGGGGTTACAGGCACTGCTTTCCCCCTGAATTCCCAGCAGATCCCTCAGCGTTCTACAGCTGCAGTTCACATCCCCAGTTGGAGCTGTTTCCATCTCTCAGCAGGGAGAGAAGATGAGTCTGTTTTGGAGTAGGATTTTTCTGCCTTGGATAAGGTTTAGGGTTGGGGTTAGTGTGTCACACACTGTCTCTACAGGATCAAGTTTGTCCCTGGAAGTGTCCAAGGCCAGGTGGGAAAGGGCTTGGAGCAAGCTGGGGTAGTGGAAGGTGTTCATGCCTGTGGCAGACTTTGGAACTAAGTGATCCTGAAGGTCCCTTCCCAAATCATTCTGTGATTCTATGATTATATTTATGTCTAAGCATTCTGTTTCCTTTTCCCTCAGCTCGTAGAAGAGGACCCCTGGCCCCGACTGAACTCTGCTGAGCCCGTTCCTCCCCTCCTGCACAGCAACACGCTCTCAGAAAAATACCTGGAGCTGCCAAACGAGATTGCCAAAAGCAATTTCCCTTCCTCAGGAGGAACCCCGAAGGATTCGGCCCCCCAGGAGGAGAAGTGCAGCAAAGCCCTGGCTTTGAGGCTACAGGAATCCTACAGCAATGGTTTGTCAGTCAGCCTCTCCCCTTCCAACTCGGCCAACTCAGGCACGGACCAAAAAGCCTTCAAGGCGTCCCCTAACGGCCCGAGCAAGGCGCAGGACGCGGAGAGGACGCCCCCGGCCAGCTTTAAGCGGACATTGGAGGAATCCAACTCGGGCCCGGCGCTGAAGAAGCCGCGGCGGGGGCCGGGCCGGGCGCCGGGGGAGGGCTCTGCCGCAGCCCCGCAGCGCCGCAGCCCCTCCAAGCTGGCCGTGCCCAGGCTGGCCATGCGGCGCAGCCTCCGCGGGCAGAAGAAGCTCAGCGCCTCGCTCTTCCACCCGCCCAGGAAAGCCCTGTGCGTCTGCTGAGCCTCCTCCTCCCCGCGCCGCTTGGAAAGCTCTTCCCGTCGATTTTTTTTTTTTTTTTTTAATATGGATTTTTTTTTTTTAAAGTAGGAACTTTTTTTTTTGGTATCCGACAGCTTTATCCCAGCCTCGTACTTGCTTGTATAATATAACTGTGAATTTTGTAGATGTGTTAGGGTATAAGTCACTGTAAAATGTGTGTAAATTTGTATTCCTTCATATAAATGTAGTCTCTTTTCTTCCTTGTATAATTGTTACGGCGGGGCTAAGCCTTGTTTAAAAAAAAAAAAACAAAACAAAAACAAAAAGTAAAATAATCCTTTTTCTTAATTTACTAAAGTCATCAATTTGTATACGCTTCTTGTGAGGAGAATTTCACAACTTTTTAACTAAAGTAAATTATTAAACAGAATGGAAGATATGTATTTTCGTAGTCTGATACGTTCCACCTAAAGTGTGTCTTTTAGAGAATACACTAGGTCTATATTTTGGTTTTAAATTTTAGATTTCTCTACTCAGAAATGAAATGTATGTGGAAGCAGAGATTTGAGTCTTGCTTTACACACCTCAATGTCGATTTTATGTTAATTAAAATACTATGCAGTATCTTATTTAGTTGTATTTTTTGTAACAATAATCGTCAAAAGTATTTAGCAAAAAAAGTGTGTTTTAAAAACTCCAACTCCCCAGAGCATCTGACAAAGCCATTCCCATCCCCTGTTCCCAATGATGGCATTTTATCCAGGCATCACTGCCCTCCTGAGATGTGTTTTCTGCTATTCCAATACCAATGGTGCTGCTAATACCTTTCAACACAAGTTCTTAAATTATTTTATGACTATTTTCATTGACTATGTGGACCATGTGTATGTTCACCTCAATAAAACACATGAAAATTTGATGGGGATGCTTTATTTTTTTAATTTTTATTTCACGCTTAAGTTCTGGTATTTATTTGGCAGTGAAATATGAATTTATTATTACAAAAATATTCATATTTATCTGGTATTCATTAAATATCTGAATACTCTCCCCTTTCTCACTGTGGCTTAGGAAACAAGACATCCCATTTAGATTTGACAGAACTGCTCTTGGCACTTTATCCTGAATATTATACTGTAGCAATGAATTAACTTTTTAAAATTTTATTTTGATGGGAAAGCAAAAGGCCAGCACTTTATTCCAGTGGCCAGGATGGTTTTTTAAAGCATCCAGTTCTTTGCTGCTGGAACAATAAACCAGGGGTTGGAAGCAGGCCTGCTGTCTATATGTGTTACTGTGGTTACAGAAATCCCAGGGGATTTTATTCCTGAAAATGTTCCCTTTCATCCGAGCTGGGAACACAGCGCTGCCTTAGGAGATGAAAGAAACAGCCCGTCCAGATTGGATCCTGCAAGAATTTATTTCTGTGGATGTGGGAAGTAACTTTGGTTCATAAAGTTTTGCTGTGATGTTGAAATTCTACCCCAGATGGGGAGGAAAGGCTGCAGAGGCCACAACTGTGTGGCGACTACCCGGCAACCACCTTTGCAACAAACTAAGGTATTAATTATGTTTTCAATTAGCTTGCATTGAACCTTCTAAAGAGTGACTCTAACACCTTGGTCAGATGACTTTATTACTACTTATAGGGGAAATATGCAAAAGAAAAAAAGATTTGTAGTGAATTTCCCAGGTTTTTTGCTCTACACAGAAGCAAAATTTAAGCTTCCACAGAATTCTGCTGCAGTCAGAAATGTGAGCCTCATTGATGTGTCCTCATGCAGTTATAAACTTGGGCTTCTCTACCTTTTGGATCTTATTTTTTTTACTTTTAATAAACTAACCCAACCCTCCAGTTTTTCCTGGGGAAGCTGCTGGATGGTGGCAGGGCTCCTCTGCACTGGACAGAAACTTCCCTGCTGATAGAAATTGGCAGCAGTTTGCTCCTGGGGATGCTTTGCCCACCTCTTTTATCATTTGACTTCTCTGAAATTCATATCCAAAGCTGAGACGGGGAATTCACATTGATAAGTTAACAGAGGCACCTTTGGTGAGGTCAAACCTGAGTTACAACCTTTTCTTGCGAAATAAAGCTCGGAGCTGTGCAACCCTGCTCACAGGCACTTTGTGAATGTTTTCAGTCATCGTTTCATTCTTCTGGTATGTGGATGATGATGTCACACGAGTCAGGTGCATTGCCAGAGCAGGCCACCCCCTCCTGACCCGGTGCCACTGTCGGGAAACCTGAACCAGGGCCCCGTGTGTCACCCTGAGGGATCTGGGCAGTGCTGGACACCTGGAAACATAAATCACACACTGGGCCTGAGGGCAACTAAAACGTCAGCCGTGGGCAGAGACACGTCCCATGTCCAAGCTGGCCTCGGACACTTCCAGGGGTCTGAGGGCAGCCACAGCTTCTCTGTACCCTGTGCCAGGGCCTCGCCTCCCTCACAGGAAACAATTTCTATATTCAAAATCCACCCTCTGGCAGTGTGAAGCCATTCCCTGTGTCCAGTCACTAAAGGCCCTTGTCCAATCTCTCTCCATGGCTGTTGGAGCCCCTTTGGGGCTTTTGAGGCCCCTTCAAAAGGAGGTTCCAGAGCTGCTGCCACAGCACCCGAGCTCTGAGGGGCAGCAGCTCCTGCCCCTCAAGAACTGTGCTGTCCCTGAGCTCTCCAGCCCGGAGACGCTCCGGCTGGGGAACGCCTCGGCCCCGTGGGCTTTTCCCTTTGCCGGGACCCTGCGCCTGCAGCGTTCCGCTCGTTCCCCGCCTTCCCCCGGCGCCTCCGAGCGCGTCCCGCCCTGAGGCGCCCTCACGGCCCCGCCCAACAGACCACGCCCTCTGAGTGACGTCACAACGAGGGGGCGCCCCGCCCCGCC
>VYXD01008570.1:214851-298321 GCA_013397195.1 Hylia prasina | reverse complement strand
TTTTTTTTTTTTTGGTTGGTTTTCATTGTAGACTGGGAGTTTCAGAAGTAGAAAAATCATCTTAATGTAATGGTTCTTGTTGCAATTAAAAAAGAAACTTACCACATCCCAAGCTGCAGTCCTTCCTCTCTCCAGATCTGTTTCTGGAAGGAACCACCTGCATGTACCACTCAGAAAAATGGAGTAATGACCTGACCTAGTGACCCTGAAAAATGTCTGAGGACTTTGCAAAACATCTATGCAAATCATTGGCTGAGGCTTGGGTTTTTTACACCGAAGAGGAACCAGTGTGCAAGAAATGTGGTTTTATTAAACTTCTGATTCCATTAGCACTGCCATAATTTAAAGTACTAGGTGCAGCTTCATCCTCAATCCAGTCACTAGAGTGACATTCCTTGAGCATCTAAATTCTTACAATCCCTAGATAATTACAGACATCTGGTTTGAATGGAAAAGCTGAGTAAATTTCTAAACTAAGGTGGTAAAATTTGTTCATTTTCTTCCAGTCCTTCCTTAATTTCTCAGCAGCAACATGACTGGAAGTTGCCCTTAACCCATATGCAGCAATATTTGGTGGTGGTATCTATAATAATTTAACATCATATCATGATATCTTTGTGTTCAAAACATACATCAGAATATTCCTGATCATTGCCTTTTCCTGTTAGACATTCCCCAGTTTCCATTTCTAGATTTGCACAGTACTTCAAGCTCTGAGTTCCAAACTCAATTTCGTTTCACTTTGGTGTATGTTTGGCGCTTTTTTTTAAAAATTTTTTTTTTTTCACCATGTGAAAACCATTTTCTCTGGTTGGAAACTATTACTTATCCTCAGTGTGAACAAAACTTCCTTTGTTCAGCTTTGTTTTCTGGGTGCAAACTGGTGTGCTCCAAACAATACAGCTGTGCCTTCAAAAATTACCCGGTGCTGCAGATGCCTGTTTTAAGAGCAGCTCAAGATGTCTTAGGTGGAGGAGAAGATTCTTCTTCCTCCTTTAATGAAGACTTTTTTGGGGGATTTCAATCCTTTGCTTCCAGCCTTCCCTGTAGGTCTGGGAGTTGTGGTTGATCCCAGGATTTGGGAAGGCTGAGATGTTCTACCAGACCAGCTTGGAGCCGTCATTTTGGATTCCCTCTTCCCTCCAACGAGTACCTGAAGCTGCTTTTACAGCTTAATATCCAATTCTTGAAACCTGCTTGGAAATATTCTTGGCTTTTGGAATGGGAAAGAAAAACTTTTAAGAGCTCTGAGAGCTGCCACGGGGACTTGCTACTTAGCTGGATGCAATCCAAAATGGCAGCCACAGCCTCGTTTCTCACAGGTGCTTTTTGAAGAATTTAGAGCTCTGTTTTCAATTCATGAGCTCTATTTATATTTTGTCTGTGCTTGTGAGACTGTGGAGCTCCAGGGACTGGTAATGGGACGTGGAGCCTTTGGCTGAGAGTTGCCAGCCCACAGCTGACCCCTCAGTGTGCAATTCCTTGTCCCACTGGAGTTCCTAGTGGGAGAAGTGTCCCACTCACAGGGATTGAGCAGTGAGATAAGTGGCAGGAAGATCTGTCCCCTGAAGGAGGCAGATTGGATCTGTGTCACCTCAGCAATAAAGTTTGATCCATAGATAAACGAAGGGCATTAGCACTAACCACAGTTAACTCAGGATTTTATAAGGCTGCAAACACCAGAAGCTTCTGGTGGTGGTGGTGTTTGAAAGAAGTTAGTTAGGATTTAAAGAAAATCTTGAGCTCCAAGCCCTAATGCATTTTTCAGTGCCAAGCAAACCAAGGAACGACCAAGCTCTTACTAATTCATGGCAGACACAACGTGCAGCATCTTCCAGGAGTCCCTGTCTCAACAGAACAGTTAAGGACACACAACTTAAATCCCCTGAAAAAGCTGTTACTGTATGAAACTGCAAGATTAAATGTTAGTGTTTTAATGTGATCAGTGTTGTAGTGTCACATCCAGATTTTTGGGAAACTTTATTTTGTGCCTCTTAGAGAGTTTGAATTTTCTTTACAAGCGAGGTGCTGGTGGCATCTTGTATTTTCATTACAAAGCCTCCAGTGAGGGTGTATCTTAAAATTAGCTCCTTTTTAGCTCCCAGGAGTCAGCAAGTGCTCAGCACTTGAGCTGTAGAGACTGAACCCAAATCATTCCATGATTTAGAATGTTACAGGGACTGAGCAAAGGACCTGTTAACCTACAGTGGTCTCAAAACAGGGGCTAAATACCTGTAATCTCATCTCAGTCACTGTTGGATCCTGTGCCTTTTGTTACTCCTTTTAACCTTACTTTCTGTAATTCCCCCCCAGTATAAAATCATAAATTATCTTTTAATAATGAATATTAATTATTTAAAAGTTACTGCATTATATGCATGAGAAGAGCTGGGCTGGGATTTCCATGCTAAATGCCTCAGTACAAATAAACTTCATTTTTATTTGGACATTTCAAGCTTTTCTTTGCAAGTCCCAAGTTTAAGCTCTACCAGGTCTTGGCACCCCAGGCTGGATAAACATTCTCCTGGAGTTCAGGATATTTAAGAGCAGAGCCTGAGTTAAGAAGGTTTGGCCCTCTCAGTGTCTTCCTTTGGGGACTGGAACTTTGTTTGAAGTAGATTGGAGCTGGGGCTGATGTGCTGGCAGGGTTAAAAAGGAGAAGGAGGTGTCTGAGCTGGGCTGGGATATTTTATGGGAATCACTCCTTCCATACCTTTGTTGTGCTGGTTCCTTTCCCTCTTGTTTTCATTCCTAGCCAGAGATGTGCACACGCGTGTGAAACAGCATTTTCATGATTTGGGGGAAAAATCTTTAATTGCCAATAATAATAGTTCCCAAACCTCCTATTTTTCTTCTTTTCCATTTCCTCCTTTCCCTTTTCATAGAGCTGCTGTGTTCCAATGGACAGAAAACGTGCTGCTGTCTTAATTTTTCTGTGCCTCTTTAATTTTCCTCATTTTCTGCTTAGCTGTGCTCTATATTTTCCTGAGCTGTTTCTTCTGGATACAGATGTTTTCATCCAGAGGCTTTTTTCTTCCCCCACACTGCACTCCAAGGTCATGATCAGTCAAAAGCCATCAGCAAACCTTTAGTGAGTTGATTTCTGATGGTGTCATTAGCAGTGATTTTAATTAACAGTGATTTTTGATGGTGTCATTAACAGTGACTTTACTTGATAAACTGCTGGGCTAAAATGGGTTAAAACGTTTTTTCCCCACATTTGTGTAGCTTGTGTGTAATTCCAGGCTTAACAGGGAAAAGCAGCACTGTGTGCAGAATGGTGGCTTAGCTCTGTAGTAAATGGTATTTTCAAAGTAATTTTATTTATAATGGTGCTTCGTGGGGTGGGTTTCATTCTCCCCCATGACCTAGAGCAGTGATAATAAATAACCAGGCAAGAGTGGATGTAAGCTGAGAGCCTGGAGGACTGTACTTGGGATTAGCTGGTCAAACAGTAGGAGTATTTTAACTTCTTGGACGTGTGAGCTGAAGTGCAGAAAGAAATGGAAACAACCATAAAATGACATTTCCAAAAGTTCACTTGAATTTATAGTTTATTGATTCCTAAGAACCTTATTCCAAATCATGTTCTCCCCTGATATTGCAAGCTGCTTGTTTGGCAAAACTTTATGCCAGCCTTGGCTGTGTTCTGAGGCTCATTACATCTGTTTTAAGTTGTTGGTTAGTTGGAAATGAGCTTCATAATGTTTGCCATTTTCCTGGAGTTTGACGTTCCATATCGGATCCATTTCCAGGCAGTTATGAAAATACATTGAGTGACCATTGCAGGAAGTCTGGAAATTCATCTTAACTGCTGCTGGTTTAATCTTTTCAACATTGCAATCAGTGACAGGCTTAAGTAGCTTGAGCACCTATTTTTAAACATGGTTTTCACACCTGGTGAGTTTGAAATGAACCGATATATGAAATTCTCCCACCTTTTTCCACCCATGTTTGCCTCTCTTGATTGATCTGTGTTGAGCTGGCATTTTCCTTTAGAATCATGTGAAACGTGGGACAAATTTTTGTGAGTTTTAGTCAGCTTCAAGTCTTGCTTCTTCCAAAACCTGTGTGGTCACGAGCAGTTAATTCAAGACTCGGAATACAGATTTTCAATTCGAGAAGTGGCAGTGGTTGCTTAGGCAGAGCCTTACCAATGTGCTTCCCTACAATGCCTTTTTACCTGCCCTCTTAGCTATGAAATGTGTCTGTTTTTGCAAGTGTGAATGTGTTTTTTGTGTTGCTGTTGGCCTTTGCAGATCAGTGGGGAAGCTCAGGAGCTGTTCTCGGTGCGCCACGGGCCCGTTCGAGCCGCTCGCATCCTCCCGGCTCCTCAGATCAGTGAGTACACATCCCATGCAGCATCACTCACCACAGCCCCTCAGAAAAGCTGCTTTTCCACTCCAGTAAAACTAATGAGGCAACAGAATTCGTTTTTTTGGGGTGGCACTGGCTTCTGATTTGTTCGATTTCTCCTTATTTTACATTAACTTGACTCACTTTGACCCTTCTGGTGGTTTAAATTTTATCATCCCTTGAGTGCAGCTCCTCTCTGCCACTGCTTAAATACTATTTTATCAAATTCTAAACCAAGCTGCTTAATTTAACAAGGTTCTTCCAGAAGTTGAGCTAACCCCCAGAAGGACTTGCTGCAAAATCTGAGCAACTGTGCATAAACAAGCAAATTCCTCTAAACAAATTACCATGTTCCATCCAAGCCCAATCTCACTGTTGACTTCTGAAAGAACTGTTTGGGTCTAAATTAAATTGGTTGTTTTACTTTGTGGATGAAAAGAATGTGTTTCTAATATGACCAAAGTGTTTGGGGATTATGCTGGGTTAGAATTTGCAGTAATATTTTATGAATTAATTAATGAGCTCCAAAAATGCAGCCTAAACTTTTCCTGTTTAAATGATTCATAGTAAACTCTACTGATTTTGTGTGTTTCAAAGACAGTAAATGAAGAATGTTTAATGGACATATTAGATACTGTTTTGATGATTTTCTAAGCAGAGGAATATACAAAGTATATGTGGCTGTGTAACCATTACAGGTTAAACTGACTTACAGTAAAATACTTCCCAAGCCTGTTGTTCCTTTACTCCATTTACTGGAACACTGCAGAATTCCCAACGAGCTGCTCTTTTGCTATTATGTGTGTCATTGAGTAATGGTTGTCTGTGCCCCTTCCTCAAAGGGAAAAAAAAAGGAGAAAGAAAAGTGGAAATAGAAATGAAAATGAAGTAAATTAATTGAAGAACCTGGGACTTCTGTTTTTTCTGGTATTAAAACAGGTTTTTGATTTTTCAGTCGAGTAAATCACACTCATTAACTCCTTCAAGCAGTTATGATCTTTCTGCCCCTAAATTCCATATATTTAGCATCTGACAATGATAGTTGTTACATTAGAAAACTATTCAAATTAACTCATATTAAATTAAACCAAACCTTTTAAAAACATGTCCCGGTCTCTTTTTACATGGCTTGCTTTAAATAAATCTTTGATTAAAAGTACATGAACGTATCATTGACCAGTATCTGGAATCAGATAAAAGTAAAGCTGTAATAAGAGGCCTTAGATAACTAACTCATGAGCTTTAATGATTCTGAACGAAATAAAAGGAATTTGTAAAGGAGAAGCTGATTACCATCAGCAGGCTCAAACACTGTTTTACTGTAAAGCTGTAAAAAGGGAATTATTGAAAATAGTCTCTTGGTGGATGGATTTGGCACGTTCCTAGAAACAGATCTGAGCTGGTGATAAGCAGCTCATTCCCAGGTGTGAAAGGAAAGCTCATGGCTTTAACTTGATGACTTTACAGCAGCAGAACTTAATAGTTTGTCAACTATTTCGTTAAAAAACTGCAGCTCTTTGATGTTAGATCCTCTGCCTGGTGGTGTGCCTCGTGGCATAATGCAGCCTTGTTTCAGAGGGGTTATTTCATGCAGGGCATCTCCTCCAGCAGGTCCTGGGTGCTGCTGGCAGCAGGAGCCTGGGCAGCTTTGTTTGTGGGCCAGCTCTGGGACTGCTGGGACTGGCAGCTCTGCTCTGCTCTGAGCCACCAAACCTGAGCTGAGCCCAGCTCTGCTCTGAGCCACTGAACCTGCCCTGAGCCAGCTCTGCTCTGCTCTGAGCCACCAAACCTGAGCTGAGCCCAGCTCTGCTCTGCTCTGAGCCACCAAACCTGCTCTGGGCCAGCTCTGCTCTGCTCTGAGCCACCAAACCTGCCCTGGGCCAGCTCTGCTCTGCTCTGAGCCACCAAACCTGAGCCCAGCTCTGCAGCATCCCTTTGATGTCCTGCTCTGCAGCTGGGCTGGGTTTAGGGTTGTTTCCACGTGTCCAGGTGTGCTGGGGGCTGGATTTTCTGTCAGTGCTGAGGCAATGATACATTCATTTCAGTTACCTTTGTTCTTTCACCTACAAAATCAGAATATTGGTGCTTTCTGAAGGAACTCAGTGCTACAATCTCCCATCTTTTATTACTTATGCCAGGTCATTTTACAAAGCCAAATACCTGCTTTGCCTTGTGCTGTCCCCAAGGTAGAGCTGCATGGTTTAAAAATCAATCAAGAAACTCAGAAAGCCAGAGGAGCAGCTCTGTGTGTGGCAATTCCTGCTCAAAGGGGTGACAGGCTGGTGTGGTGAAGTTTAGATCAGTGGTTGTCTGTGAAACCTATTTCCATGTCTCAGCATTATGAAAATAAATTCCTCCAGCGAGCTGAATTAATTTATTGCCATTTTCTAGATTATGCTGCTTGCAGAAAGATGATATAATAGCCCCACATCTCTCAGTGAATTTGACTGTTCACTCAAATTGACTTATAAGTGGGGGAAAAGGCAAATAAAAAAAGGAACTAAAAAGAATTTAAAGGTACTAAAACCTGCTGAGAGTTGAAATATTGCAGCAGATTTATCCCTGTTCTTCAGTGCTCCCATCTTTGCTGTTGGTAAAATTAAGATTTGAACCTCAAAAGCTGACTCAGGTTTATGTGCAGGTACACTTAAAGAGCTCTAATATTTAGGTTGCTTTCTAAAGGAAGGCAGATGTGAGGTTTGTGTATGTTCAGCCTCTTGGGTGGTTCAGTGGTTTTGAATCCCCAAAATAATCCCAGGTTCTGTGTGGTGGAGGGGCTGGCCCTGCACGATGGACAAGTGAGGTTTGGGGTGGTTGTGCAGGTGTGTGTGTGTGAGTTTTGGTGTTCTCCCACTGTTCTGTGGGATTTTTTGGGATAATGAATGGTAATGTCTGTGGATTACAGAAATTACAGACTGGAATTCTCCAAGTGAGGCTTTTAGAGATGCTGCAGGGGAGGATTTAGGAGTGCAACGCTATAAAATCCCAATTCCTTCAAAGCTTTGGCTTGACATGTGTTCCATCATCACATCATAAATGAAATGAAATAATTATTTCATTATTTTCTGGTGCTTTACACCAATGCACCTGAAACTTTTACCTGGCTGGGCTGAGAGGGAATTCCAGCCCGGGGCATTCCCAGGTAGTGCTTTGCTGCTGCACTGCTGTGGGGCAGGACCACAAATGCCACAAGATTTCCAAGGAAGAGATGGAAATGAGAGGGGTTTAGTGGAGCAGGAGCAGCCCTGCATTATTGAATGGCCCTGATCAGTGGAAAATCCACCAGGAAAATCCACTCCGTGGTGCCTCTGACTGCTGCTAAGTAGGTCAGAGTGTGAAATTCATCCAGCATGTTTCCTCTTCATGGGAAACCAGGGTGATCCCCAGAGTTCTGAGCAGCTTTTGGGTTCCTGTGACATCCACTGGGTCTCATTTTTATTCTGCATGAAGATGTGCTGCTTTTGGTGGTGTTGTTCCTCCTTTTATTGGCATTATTGAGAGGCCTTAGCAGGCCCTGAGATCTTTATTCACAGTTTCATCAGCAGGACAGGACCTAAGCTGCTTTGAGCTTACATGTGGGCAACCTTTTGACTTCATAAACTTCTAAATGTTGATTTGTATGAAATTTCATTTAGCCACAAAGAGATTTTTTTTTCCTTTTTTTTTTTTTCCAGTTTTAAGCACACTAACTGATGTTAGGTTTTTAAAAAATCAAATCTATCATTTAGCTAAATGGAGCTGTAGATAAGGTGGTGCCTTGTTGGCAGGAAGGGCAGTTTTCATTACTTTAATTGTGTGATTTGTCAGGATTTCCAGCATTTTGTAAATGCTGTAGTGTTATATGACAGAGTTAAAAGGATTTAGAATAAAAGGAGTTTAAGAAAAAGACTTTGCAACAGGATTTCAATACTTTTTGTATTTGGAGGGATTTAGAGAGCTGTTTTTCATTTCAATTTTGTTAACCACTGTGTGTGCAGCAGGTGTGCGCAACGTCAGCGCCTCGCACATGCAAATAAACACAATTTTACAAATGAGAATTAATCCAGCAGAACTTGGGAGATTAAATCCCACCCCAGACCTGGGAGAGGCTCCTGCCTCCATTAGAGCGTGGCAAAACCCAACACATGTCACTCTGTGCAATCTGATGGATGGGACAGCTATTAACCTGATTTAATGCCCTCAGAGGCCTCCCAGTAATGATCCTTTCCTGCAGTATTAATATTTACATTCTGAAAGTATTGAAGTAGAAAATGGATTTTTGAAAATTGAGGGACTCCAGTCATTACAGGCAGAAATCAGAAGTTTTAAGCACCTATTGCAGAAATTTTGCACATCTGTGCTGTGGGTATTAAATCTAGCATTGCTTTTGGTTTTGGGCACTTGATTCCCTGGACTCCCCTCCACGTTTTTCCTCCTTCCCCCTTCCCTGTCATTAAACTAGACCATAAAGAAACATCTGAATTCGTGTCTCTAACATATCCTAGTGAAAAAAAAAGAAGGAAAAAAGTCGAGTTGAATACTTCAGGTGAAATCCTGGCTGCACTTAAATCAGTGTCAGACCCGCTGGTAGTCAGCATTTCACCCTCAGTGCTGGGAACAGAACAAATGAAATTCATCTGTTACCTGCACTGAAGGAAACAAATTGGTTGTCAGACTCTTAAGAAGACTTTTATGTTTCATTTATCAATTTACAGGTCAGTACATACAGTACAGGTTTGACTCACCAAAGGGTTGGAAATAATAGGAATAAAAGTAAAATACAGCTGGCTGGTTTAGGTTACTTGTAAAGCTATTGTTGATGGTGGAGTTATTGATGTGACCCATTTGACTTGATAAATACCCAAAGGTGTAGGAGGGAAGATTTTTTCCTTGTACAGATGAGAGGACTTAACAGTGTTTGTTACAAATTAAATGCATGTACCTGAGTTATTAATAATTAACAGTCTGCTATGTCAAAATGTATATTGTTAATTGTTGTGCCTCTCTGAATAAATGATTTTGTTTTGTACAGCAGTATTTATGATTTAAATTTTGAGCAGACTATATCACTAATATTCTTTAGAGATCAAAGGGTTTGGTGTATAATGGAGAAAAAAAAATAAAATTCCATTATTCACCACACGAGTGCAGACCTATAGATAGACAATTAAAAAGGCAAAGCTGGAAAGAAAATGGAGGAAAGTTAGTAGTGGAGGTATTGGTTGTTACTTTGTTATTTGAGTAGAAAGCTACCCTGGAATTCAGTTAAACATTGTTCACAAGCCTAAGTGAGATTTTTTTTTTTAAAAAAACCCCAAAACTCAATTTTAGTTTTATTTCTGTTTATGCAGCAGTAAAGCATAGTTCTCCAAACCCCTAAAAGCCTGTTTTAAGAAGTGTGGCCTCTTTAACAGCCTGCCCGTGCTGGGGTGAAGGTGTGACTGAGCCTGGGGGGACAGCAGGGCTGATTTCCAGTGCCAGGGACATTTCCAGTGCCAGGGCTGGTGTGGGAGAGGCTCCCAGGGCAGGGACAACTGGCCCAGCATGGCACAGACCATCTCTGCTGGGCTGTGCTGGTGGGTGGGATGTGGAGTAGGAGTTGTGTTTCCACTTGGAGGTTGTTTTGTTAAAGGTTTAAATCTCCTGCTGGCGGAACAGATCGATCTGCTGTGATTTCATCCCCTGTTTTCTTGGGCAGGGGCTGCAGGGGCTGCTCTGAGGTTGGCACTCCTGGGTTCCTTGTTTGCAAACTGGAAACCGAGGTGTGAGCCTCAGTGCAGACAACTTCATAAAAACCAGGGAAAAGTGAGCAAGAGCCGCTTGTAACAGTCCCAGAATCCCAACCCCAAGTGGGATGAACAGAAAATCACTCCCAAAGCCTGGCCACGTTCTGCTGCTTGTGTTGTTTCTCATTTTCATCTCTGTCAAGATCAGTCCTTCAGTGCTCACAGCTCTGCCTGTAGTTTGAATTTCTGTCCCTTTTATCTTGCACAAGCTGTGAGTTCTGTGTTATATTCAGTATACTGGGCCCCAGGCTGAACTTGGAAACTGTACAAACAGGACATAGTGATTTGCTTTTTCTTTTCTTTCATTTTCCCTCTTATCAGGTGCTCAGAAATGTGATAATTTTGCTGAGAAGCGGCCTCTGCTTGGTGTGTGCAAAAGCATTGGATCTTCTGGGTAAGAATGTTCTTTGTGTCTAAAAGGAATATATAAATTGTCTTTGCCATCTGAAAAGCCCAGTAGATGACATCTTTAAAGCTTTGTTCCTTTTTTCTTCATGGGATAATACTGGAATGTGGTTTTAAACTATTTTTTTGGTCTGTCAGCATCTATTTTCCTATGACTTAAACTTTTGGAAAGGAATAAAAAAGAGAGTCTTAATATAAAATAAATAAAGAGGTATTTTAAGTTTATTTTATTCTCAGTGGAATCACAACTTCATGATTAACCTTTTCTGATATTAATCTGGGTCAGAATTATTATTGTGAAGTGTTTAAAGCAATCTCTTTGTCTTAAAAAGTAATTTTTCAAGCAGCAAACGAGTTACAAACACCAAGCATTTCATTGTAGCAGCCACACACTGTTTATTACCAGAACACATATTAAACCTCCTTCCTTGAGTTAGAAAAATCAGTTTACAGTCCTGTTTTGTGCTCTCTATAGAATTGTTGTATCACTGCTCTTATAAAGGAGGCCCTTAAGATATTTTATGTTTGATTCAGACAAAGAGAAGGATTTATATCTTTACCTACAGGAAAATATTTGCTTTTCAGGAGTAATCCTCTACACAGTCATTTAATGGCTGAGCAGTTGAAGTAAATCTTCTTACAGTTGTAAGACTAATTCTGTGCCACACCTTTTTCAATTAAGAATTTAATCACTGTGTGTGTGAAGGAAGAACTGTCAAATCTTTACTTTTCTCTGTTGTTACTGTGTTAAATTGCAATATTAATATTACCTTTCTTAAAGGTTTGAATTAAAATTCACATAAGGCAGAAAAGTGAATTTTTTCCCCATATTTATATGCAAAAACCAGCTTATGGTGATTTTTCTCCTTTTCTTCCCTGCCCTGGAAGTTTAACTGTTTATAAATTAGAGGTGCAAATACTGCTCTGGCTTTATCCAAACAGTGTGTTTATATATATAAAGGATACATTGATAAAAATATTCCTTCACACTCTTGTTGTAGAAGCTATCTGAGAAATGAACAAACCCTGAATATAATTATTTTCATTCTGTTATTGTATTCCTCAGTTAATGGAAAGTAATTCAAAGATTATGGGCAGTTTCTGCTCTCAAAAAAACCCTCATGTGTTTTCAACACCATAATATTGTAATTTTCAAATTATTTTTTGTTGTTACCATTATTAATTAATTCCCAGATGGATTTCCTGGTAATACATTTTGTTTTCTGTTCGTGTATGTGGTGATTTTATACTCATCAACAAGATGGAACTTTTGCCTCATATCTGATCTTCTGGTACACACATTTTGGTATTTTAAAAGTCACATTTTTCCAGCTAGTAAAATGACTGAAATGTTTCACAAGGGGTTGGACTGGATGATCTCGAAGGGTTCCCTTCCAACCCAAACCAGTCTGTGATTCACTGCATAATCTTTTCAAAACAATTCTTTTTCACAGCCCCCCAAAAGATGCAATCCTGACACAGAAATGGGAAACAGATTGTGTTTTTTGGCTGATACTTCCCTGCTGGTTTAGAGGTTGGTTCAGTCAGCTTCAGTCTTAGATTACAAGATTTGCAAATTAAAAGGAAAACCGAAAAAGAAAGAATATCTGCCTAAATTTTGGGGTTGTGGAGGTTTGTAAAGACATGCCTGCTTGTTCCTGGTGATAAGATGAACAAATCTTCATACACACACAAAATTAATTGGTGGGTTTGGTGCATTAATGCATTTCCTAGGTGGTGAAACATTAAGATAACCCTGTTTTCCCCACATGGGTTATTGAAGCCATAGTTTGGAAGAGGCTGGATCTGCAAAAACACTTTCAAATACACCAGAGAGGTCCAAAATACATTACTTTTGTTCTATTCAAATGTAGATGTTAAATAAATACTTCAATTTAACTACTGGAGAAGTTTAAAGGGAAACCAACCAGGATACTTCTGTTTTATTTCGGGTTATTAAAAAAACAGTTGAGAATGGACAGATTGCAAATTTGCCCTTCAGTAGATAATATAGGTAACAAGAAAGCTGAAAACAACCAAAATTATTTTCCAGGAGGGAAATAAAAGCACATGAAGAAGCAGGGACAGGGAGAAGGGAACTCAGAGCCTGTCACTACATGCTCTTATAAATAGTGTTTCTCCATCTTTCTCCAGGTACTGGATCTCTAACCCATCCTGACAAAAAACATTGGATATTTTGATTCCCTTGTCCTGTGTCCAAATAGCCAGATTATTCTGCTAAAAGTTTAGCAGATTATGTCAAAATCTCACATAGGCAAGTATGATAATCAGCTAATGATGCAGGTGTAATTAATTAAGCAATCAGTAATAGGTGATTAAAAAGTAAGAGTTTGAGGCCTTGAGGGAGAATGCAAGAGCTCAGGGAGAGGTCCCTCCTGCAGCCTGTAGCTTGTGTTGGCTTTCCAGCTTGTATTTTTAGAAAGGTGAATTAATTTATTGATATCAAATGGTGGAAAATTTTGGATGACTTGAAGAATTGGATGGAGGTTATTTAAGGGCATGAGAAGCAAGAGGTAATCTTTATTAATCATGGGAGGAGGGAGGAAATTAGGGTAAATTAAAGAAGGAGGAGTAGTTGGAGCAAACAAAATGTGTAACTTGGGCTAGCCAGCATTTTTTTCCCCCTGCTGATCTGTTTACAAGGCAAATCAATTGGCAGCAGATTTTCAGGAAGCGTGTGCTTCATTCTCATGGCTACTGTAGATTAAATCCTGCTAACCTTAGCCCAGCTTCAGCTCAGGGGTGTGTTTATGGGATTGCTCAGGTTTAGGAAGCAGCTTCACATGAGTAACAGCACAATTAAAGCGTTCATGTTCTGTCAATTAATATTTCAGAGCCACGTGAGCCTGGTGTGGGTCTGGGAGAGTCACTGGGCAGTGCTAAAATCCAGTGTCCACTCCAGGTGTTCTGTGCCTTTTAATGCTGCAGATGAGCTGGCTGGGAAATGATTTGTCAGACACGAACAGCAGAGCTCCTGCAAGATCACCCCAGAGGAGGAAATGAGCTCTGGTGAATGCAATTCTTGTTCCCAGCCCTCACACTGCTCAGGGGAGCTCTGCCTGGAATATTTTTCCTGGAATGCCTTTGCAAAGGCAGTGGTGATGGTGAGGACTCACCTGGCTCAGCCCTGCCCTGGGCTGTGCAAAGGCTGTGGTCACTCCAGATAGAAAATGCAGTTTGTTTTCTGAAATCACACAGAAAAATGGTCTGGGCCAGATGGTTGTGATTTTCAATTGTATCGGGCACTGTGAAAGAGATTTCATGAAGTTTGTGAAATATTTGTGGGCTTTTATTGAAGACTGTGCAAAACTCAGATTTGGTGAAGACCCTCAAGCCTAGAGAGCAAGTTTAATTTGTTTTTTTCCTAAAAAATACAGTAGGACCTCTAAAGCTGGGCAGAACTCTCTCATTTCTGACACTTTTGAGGATTTGAGTCCCAAAGATTCTTGTGCTGCTGCATAACTGCAAAGCCTCATTAACTGCAGAGTTGTGTGGTGTCAGCTGCCTTGCAAAGACTTCCCTCCCTTCCAGCAGATGAAAAGCATTTTCCTCTCTGATTTCTTGTAGGAAAATTCAGTTTAGCCTCAGCAGGTTGTGTGGTAGCTTTTGAGATTCTTACAGAGGCAGGAATAAATAGTTTAAATTGCTTGTAGTGATGCTGGATGGGGTTGTTACATGCTAAAAACAGAGTCTCCATCTTAAAAAGAGCTCTTCACATCCTGAGATTTTTTTCTTGTGAGTTGATTCTGTGATTATAAAAATGTACTTTTTTGTAATGCTGATATTTGCTGGTAGTTCTGTGAATTTTCTCTCACAGATTCCACTGCCAGGAGCTGGAGCTTTAATGGAATAAGGTGGTGTTTCCATGTGAAAATATCAAGGGCAGGAAAGCCCTGGAGTTCCTCTGATACTCCAAATGTTTGTCTCAGTGAACTTAGAGTAAGAAATAACCTTTGAACTATAATAAACTGTTAATCTTGGATCAAAACTGGGAGAAAATGAGTATTTGGGGTCAAACCTTGACCAGCTGGTGAGAACCATGGGTAGTTTTGACCTTCTAAAGCTTTGATTTATGAAGCTGTGAAAAGATAAACCTTTTCCAAGGCATCCTCAGGATGGAGTGGAGGTTTGGGAGCGCAGATTTCCAAGCTGAGGCACAGTTTTGTTTTACTGCTGTTCCAACCCCTGTGTGTGTAGTGATGCAGGGAGGGGATGAAGGGATGGAAAGGATGGAGGGAAGGAAGTGCAGATAAAACCAGCTGGAGCACAAACCTGCCCCCAGTAACTTGTCAAAAGAAGCACCACAGGGAGAAGATAATGCACAGCACCATTACAGGCAGGGCTGCAGCTTCCAGGGCCACTTTAAATTCCACTTTAAATTATTAAATACTGTAAACGCTATAAAGTTAATTAGAAGAGGAACAAACTCTACAGAGATAAATGTGTTTTCAATATGTTTCTCAGGGAGGGTACAGTAGAAACCAGTGAATGAGAGGAAATTTATTTCTGGCAGCACTCTAGACATGGAACTGTGGTTGAACTTTTTACCCTAATTACGTCCCCACTAATGCCTGCAGCGGTCTGGAATCAAAGTGGCCCTTCAGGCCCTGGAAAGTCTCTGATGTGGCGAGCGTTTGTTGTGTGCTGAGGGTTACTTCAGAAAAAAACGGGATATTGTGACAAGATTTTTCAAAATTTCTCAGTTACCACCCACCTCACTTGTTGCCTACAAAAATAGAGTAATTGTTTGCATCTGTGTGTTTTTGTCTGTCTTAGAAATAACTGTTATAAATCAACGTGACAGAGCTGGAGAGCAGTTGAGGATTATATTTTCTTTTCTTATATGTTTTAGTGTTCTATAGAACTGTGTTTTATAGTGTAGGAAGGATTTAAAGGACATTGGAGAGCAGAAATTTCGGGATGATTGAAGTTGTTCCCTTTTCGTGAGGACACTTAAAGCCATCAGATCCCAGTGGGTTCTCAGAGGATGCTCTTTAATCTGTTTTTTCCTAAACAAGTGCTGTCACTTCTTGCTTATAGTTGGAGCAGCTGATTGCAAACTGCTTCAACTTCCAGCCCTTGTTTCTGTTGTTACACAACTGCTGCCACTCCAGTAATTCCCTACAACTTGACAGTGTTTGAACTTTGCATCTGTTACTAAATGTCATTTTCTCTCTTACCGTGGGTGTCTTCCTGTGCTTTTGCTTTCCTTTCCTTCAAAAATGTTTAATACACAGAGAAAATGTCGTGGGAGTTTGCTGAGCTCAACCATTCATATATGGATGAGCTCCTTTTGAATCTCCAAAGCAGAGGAAAAGACAATTGAAATACAATTTTAAAAATTTGGTATCATTATTATTTTTCTTTAGTTCTCTTTTTTTTAACAGAGTCAATGTATCTTAGTAGCTTTAAAATTTAAGTTTGCAAATTTCAGTGAATAACTCAGTAAGTATTTCTTCAGTAATTCAAAATAGAGATTCAGAAGGCTCCTGCTTTGTGAAAAAGCTGTAAGGCTTAAAAAAAGATCTTGCTTAATGCCTTCTTTCTTTTAATTCTGACTAGGTAATCTATTAGAATATCACCTGAGGAGACCCCCTCACACATTTTTGAATGGTTGCTCAGAGACTTACTTTTAAAATTAGTGGTAACTCAGATTATTAACAGAACATTTTAGTGATAATATTTCACAGTGAGGCAACAATAAAATAAAACAACGTTTCAATCAATTTTGCCTGCACAGTTTGAGCAAGTGCATCTCCCATTTCAGCATCAGCTGTGTTAGGTGACTCTCTGGGGAGAATGCTGTGTTCCTGTGTGCCTTTCCTTAGCAATTGTAATTCCTCCTGGGAATATCAACCACCTTTAACTAGGAAATTCCTCCAAATTTAATAAAGAGTGCTCCAGTAGAGGAGGTGGGCTGCATCATTGTTTTCACTGGGAGAAAGGATATAAAATAAACTGAAGTTTATTTTTGATGTTAAGCAATTCATGGAGGGTTGCAACTTGTAAGACCAATTTAAGGCAAAGCAGAATGTTCCTTTTGCTGCTTGTGGGGCTCCACAAGTGACTATTTCCAGGTATTATTTCATCATTTCAACCCAGCTTTTGGTGAGTTCAGCTACGGTGAGAACTCAGAACATGGTCTGTGATTCAAGTCATAAAACAGAGTAAGAAATACCTAAGAACATATAATTAATGGGCACTTGGGAAAGTTCTGGCCTACCTGATGTGACCAGAACCTCAGAGCAGCTTTGCTGTTCAGAGCATTTTTCAAGTGCTTTAACCATAAGATCTAAGCTCATTCCTGCTCAGCTTCAGTCATACGCACTCTAAAACCCTCTCATTATTTCTTGGAGACAGGATTGTTTTCAAGCTCCTCAAAAATCGTAATTTGAGCCATAAACTGGCATATAAACAATTCAGGTTTAGCAGAGGCCTGTGCAGCTGACAGACATCTTCTAATGATCCCCGTCACGCAACTGGAGGCAGAGGCTGCTTTAATACCCAGGTGATGAAGTCTTGCACAACCCCACTGGTTTCTTACGCCGTTAATGACACCGAGGGCAAAAGAATTTTAGTTCAGGCAGGTCGGTGCAAGGTTTTTGTGCTTAGTGGTGAAGCCCCAAAGTGGTTCTGAGGGCTCGGGGACGGCGGCCTGGAGCCGCTGGCTTAACGTGGCCTTTGTTGGTGCTGATGGCAGCTGAGGGGAGAGGGTGCCAAGGGGCCCGTGAGGCTCATGAATCATGAGGGGAGAGCAGAGAAAGGGCGAAAAAAACCAACCTGAAATCTAAAGAAATGGGTTACAAGAACCAACAGGATGAAATATTTGGTCCTTGGTAATGGTTTTAGCGGGAGCGGGTAAAGCGCGCCTGGTTTCATTGCTTTTTTCCTCAATGTTGTCATTTTCTCAATATTTTCATTGCTTTTTTCCTCAATATTGTCATTTTCTCAATATTTTCATGGCTTTTTTCTCAATATTGAACATATTCAATATTGAGAAAATCACAATATTGAGAAAAAAGCAATGTGAGTCATTCACAGACACGAAAAAATGCACCAAAAGGCTCTTACTGCAATACAAATTATTTATTTCACTGGTAGGTTCTGCTTCATTAGGAACAGTAGGAAGGGCAAGACGACTCTTTAATTTTGTACTTTTTTGTGGGAAAAAATCAGATTGTGGCTTAATCAGCTGATCACAGAAATATTAGTCATTGATAAGAGGTATGATAAATGCCAGTTGTATTATGTCAGTATTTAATCTTTGCTTATGTTCATAAAGATTCACAGACATGTCTCCAGTTTTGTGCATGTTCACAGAATGATCAAAGGCAGCCAGTGCAGGTTCATAAATCGTGTATGAAGGGCCAGTTTAGCTACACACAAGCAAAACCTGGCCCAGAATATACCAGAAAAAAAATGATCCTGCTCTTCAAGTGGAGCTCCAGCTGTACTTTCCCCTCAGTGATAGCCACGGTCAAGTAGATAAACAAATCTCCGGAGATGCCGCTAATCTGCCTGTATTAACTAACTGGAAATATGATGGGACAGCTCTGGTTTGGAACATGTGGCACGTCTCAGTGAAGTGGAAAGTGTGTCACACTCGGCTCTCCCTGCAAAGGCCACAGCTGAGGAGGCAGCTTGTGCTGTGTTTTACACTCCAGGAATGAGAGTGCCACATGCTGGGGACACCGAGGTGGCTCTGCTCGGCTCCCTGTGTCCTGGAATGGAAAAACAAACCAAGCAAACCCCCCTCAAACCTAGAAAGAATCTGCTGATGGTGAGAGTGAGGGATAGCAGAGAGCACAACAGTCAAAACGTGTTGTGTGCTGCTGGGTGTGGGAAGAGCTGCCAAAACAAGGCATTTGGAGGTTGCTATTCTAAGGATTTTTTAAGTATTCTGATATTTTTAAGGGTTCCCCTTTTACTTTTCTCTCGTAGTATCTGTTGCAATAATCAATATTTGCACAAACCCAATGTTAAATTTACCCCTCTAGCTGGTGCCTGACACCTCAACTACAGATAGGAAATGAAGGAGTTGTTGGTTTCATGGAACAGCAGTGGATTCATGGTTGTGGAAAGTACTCAGAGCTGGAAAAGTCACTGTGGAGAGCTCAGTGGAGGCTCAGGTTCTCTCACGGACCATGGCCAGAGTTATTCAGGAGACAGAAACCAGTTCTTCATCCAGTTCCTCAATCAATCCTTCAGCCAGTCCTTCCTGGGTCATTCCAGGTGCAGTGAGACCCTGTCCTGTGAAGAAATAAAATTACTCCTTATGATAAAAAAAAAGTACATTCCTGAGCTTGAAACCTGACTCATTTTACCTGTTACAAAATGATTTCTGCAGAGTGGGTGGCTTCTTGTGTCACAGGCAAGTAATAAAAATATTTTCAGTGGAAATGGTGAAGTACAAGGACAAGGTGAATGTTTTTTCCCTTTTTTGATCAAAACATTTGAGGAAGATGCAACAGTGAAATTTGTATCTCCTGGTGTTTGACACAACTCTTTTAGTGCTGTATCAAATAACTCCCTCCCTTGTATTTAAAGGATTAGATTTAGTAACATGTGTCTAAGGTTGGTACAGGTTTTTCTTATTTAGAAATAAGTGTTTCCATGCTTTTTGCAATTTGTGGTGCATTTAAAATGTCTCTGCTGCTTTGTAATTCAGTGCTGCACATGCATTTTGGGGGAAGTGTCACTTTCTGAGAAATTTTCTGCTGCTTTTCCTGATTTTGAATGAATCTATTAAGCACCATGAATTAGAAAATTGCTTACAGAGTGGAGTTTTCAAGCTTTTATTGTGCCAAGATGGGATGCAGAGAGCCTTCAGATGATGAAAGTCCTAATGAAAGCTCTTTCTGCAGTGGCGTTTAGAAAGAAAGAATTGAATTGATTATTTTTTTAAAGTTTTCATTCTGGTGTGCATTCCTCAGAAAGATGGGGAGAATTGCCCTGCTGAAGGGAGCTTGGAAGAGTTTAATGCTGGGCCTGGAAAACAAACTTTACAACTTAAGGCTTAAAAGCTTTTTTCACTTCCTTGGTGCCTGAATTGCTCTGGGTGATTAGTGACAGAAGATAACTGAAGGCAGTGAGCCTTTCTGTGTCCTTGACAGAGACACAGAAGCCAAAAGGCAGAATATGTACCAATTCTATCAGGCACTAAGAAGTCATTTCATAAAAATAAAAGGATCAAAATGTTGGAACCACTCACCATAAAAATAGAGGACTCATTGTTGGTCAAAGTCTTTTAAGACAAGATTAGGTTGCTTGGTAAAAAATCATTTCTTTGAGCTTCTGGGACATTTTGTGCATGGCCTGGAAAGAGAAGATGATCCTTCCAGAATTGAAATCTGTTAATCTGAGCAAACCTTCTTCAGGGCCCTTGAGGAGAACAGAATTGCCTTTGTGGTCTCACCATGTTCATAATATTGCTACAAAGATCATAATCAAATCTCATGCTGCAGCTTTCCAGTGTAAAGGTTCAGGCAGGAATTTTTCCAATATTCTGTTAATTAACTCTGTGCTCTAGTTTTGCTTCTCTTCCCCTTCTGTGAAGCACCAGAGAGGTAGAACAGAATTGTAACCACCCCTGTTGATTAAAAGCTTGGGTCACTGTCAGCATCCTCCTCATTCCCACATGGAAATAGCCTTTTTTTTCCCCAGCAACTTATTGGTAGATTTGATGCTTTATAAAGTAGTAATTAAAAAAAAAACCCCAACAACTTTGTGGAGTAGTTTGTTGTGCAGATCCTTTGGGTATACCTTGAACAGCCAGTTCCTTGGAATTGCTGTCACTTTTCTCTCACCTGTTGTCTCTACAAGTTTGGAAGTTATATTCCATTCCAGGCTCTTAGCAACTTAATGTTTACAGCAAATTCTGGGTTTTTTTTCTTAGTCCTACAGGTTGTTAAAGCTGGGCCTAGTAAGAGATTATGTTGAACTGTTGGTTACTTTGAATAGGATTTCAGTGTAAGTTTTAATATTTTTGTCTCCTCTTAAAGGCACCAAAAGCAATTAATAAAAACAAGTCTATGCATCAGGCTGGGCTTTAAAAAAGCTTTGTGAGAATGGAATAAAATGCAGTGATATTGGCCAAAGATGATTTTATTAAAGGCCCCAGTTGACTGGAAAACCCCCATGTAAAGAACATTTCATACAGGGCAGCTTTGCCAGCAGAAGTTTTATTTGTTTTACACCTCCAAGCTCTTTTTTTTCCCTTTCTAGACTCACGAGACCAACCTGCCACTGATGTCCACCTCTCTTTGAGTGGGATGTTCCTCGTGTGGCAGAGTGGAGGAAAATCAACCCTTGACAACAAAGCAAAGCCTTCAAGGCACAGAAAAATTGGCCTCATGTTGATTCCATCACTCTTCTCCTTTTTTTAATTTTTTTCCATTAAAAAAAGCACGGGTGTTTTGAGTGGTGTGTTTGTCTCTGTGCAAACGTTTTGCACAGAGCTTTTTTTGCCACGGTGGCACCCAGCAGGTCTGGGAGGAGGTGATGCTGTCGTGGGGCACGAGCACAGATGTCACCAAGTGCCAGCTGGGCCAGGCATCTGCTGTTTCCCCTCCATCCCTGCACTGCAGCACTCAAATAGAAGAAGATACAAAGGCCTGAGTGTATTTGTACATTTATTATTGCCACGTTTTAAAGTTGTTGGTGGATTTGTGTCCATTACCTGTAAAGAAGTTGTTGATCTCTCTGCAGCTGTTGGAACAATCAGGATACATAATGAATATTTGTTGATAATCTGTGGGACTAATCCACAAGAACTTTATTTGTGATAGAATTTCAGAGCATTTCTGACCTGTGCAAATAAAATATTCCAGGCCAGGGGACAAAGCTTGGAGCAGCCTGGGATAGCAGAAGGTGTCCCTGTAAACTGGATGAGCTTTGAGGTCCCTTCCCACCCAACCCCATCTAGAATTCTGTGATTCCATGATATTCCTTGGTTGTTGGCACTTGAATTTAAGGTTTTACCCAGTGTGATTGACAAAAGCATTGATAGAATGGTCTTACCGTGATCAACCAAGAGATCATAATTAAGCCATAATAATAATTATGCATTTGAGTGACAGAATTATTACCCATAAATTGGAAAAATTATTCCAAACAGGCTGATGTGGAAATAGCAATCACTAGTAAGTGTGTTGATATAATTTTAGCTATATTCACTTTGGAGCTTTCTGTTTTGAAATTCCCCTTCTATCAATATTATAATTTGCTAAAGGTAATAAACCACTTAATTTGAAAAAGTTTGTACGTAGGTCTTGCAGTGGCTTTCTGTGTTTTTGAGCAGCAGTGAACTTTAATGTGAAGGAACTGACTCGAGTTTCACTGGTTTAAAGGTGTTTCTGAAGGGCCTTTGATGTGCTTGAAGTAGTAAATTGCCCCCTCTACTTATTAGCCTAGAAAAATGGCTATTTTGGGAAAAATTTCAGTGGGCAAAATGTCAAAAGTTATTTTATTTCTGTAATTTTTCTGACAGTTGTCTTGCTGTGCATTTACTGCGTATTATACATTACTGCATATTATACATTACTGTGTATTTTACATTACTGTAGAAACCATTTTATTCTGTTGAGGCATTGGGGGTAAACAGTTGGCATTTGTCCTCCAGCTTTCCAGAAAATTCTCGAGCAGCTTGAGCAGATCCAAGAGACAAGCGAGTGCTGGGGCAGGAATTGTGTGAAACTCTGTAAAATAAAACAGATACGGGCAGGGGGGAACACCCTCTTGTACCAATGCTCAGGATATGTTTGTACAGCTGGCAATTTGTGCTCCTTCATATTCCTTGACCTAGAAATAGCCAAGGTTTTAATGCGTTCTTGGAAGGGGGAGAAAGGTGTTGTGGAACGGAGCTGCCACATCAAAGCCTCTCCTCAGCCCCTAAAAGGGTTTCCACCACTGCCTTCCTCAGCCCTATCGAGCACTCAGCACTTTTCCCACTCAGCCTTTTTATTAAGAAATGGCCTTGAAGCTTTTATTTGTATGAAAATGATAAAAGTGACACAAAGCAGTTGAAAAGATCTGTAGGGTTCAAACGAAAGTCCATCGGGGACGTAATGTAAATTCTGGGTGAGGTGTCTCCGTCAGCCCAAGGCAGGCAGCTCAGCTGCTGCTCTGAGGAAGGTCCTCCCTGGAGGACAGAGTTACTCTGTCCAGAGTAACTCCACAGTTACTCTGAGGAGTACTTCTGTACTAGGATGTGGTTTCAAACTCCCAAAGTCTTACTGGTGGTAAAAGAAACCAAGTGTTTGATGATCAGTTGCGCAATGCAGGTTGATGGCCGTGGTGGAGATCATAATTCAGTTTTCCTTCTTAATGTGGGAGGTTTATATTGAGCCTTTGTTCTTCAGGATTCTGCTGGAATTCTGGGTGCAGGAGTTGATGTTCTTGGAGGTCTTTTCCAACCTTGATAATTCTGTGGTTCTGTGACTTTCCCTTTAGCGTTCTAAGGAGGCTGAAAGAATTAAACCCCAGATTTTAAAATATTTTTTTTTATATTTCTTTCAGCACCAGCCCACCCTACTGCTGTGTGGATCTGTATTCCCTGAGAACAGGAGAGATGGTCAAGTCCATCCAGTTCAAAACTCCTATTTATGACCTGCACTGCAATAAAAGGTAAGGGTGCTCACTCTGCATTCCTTATGTGTTGAGGCATGCCAGATTTTGGAATATAAATACAATTTCTGGTGTATGACCTCACTCTCCTGTAAGCACAGCTCTGGTTCTCCGTTTCTCAAGGAGTATTTCAGTTGGAATACATCAGTGTGCTTCCCCCATGGCTTTGGTTTAAGAAGCTCAAACCAAAAAAATCATTTAAGCTTCTTTCAGTTGTGCTAAAGGGTGAGCAGGAATCACTGAAATCCTCGATGATCCACCTACAGCTGGGGAAATGGGATCACAGAGAGTTTAAACAGCGCAGAGCCCTAAGGAGTTTATGTCTCTCTTCTTTGTGTTGGTCTGTCAGATTTTGCCTCCCTGCACATCCAAAACATTCCTGGTGTGCAGTCTGTGGTTTGCAGGGAATAATGTTCCAGTGAGTCAAAGCAGCATCTCTGGGTTGGGATAGAGAGAAAATGGCTCTGGAGCTGAGGATCACAGAGTTCCAACAGAACAGCATCTGTTGTGTCCGTGGAATGACATTTTGCTGAGTTAATGTGAAATCCCCATCTCTCCCAGACACACAACACTGGAGCCTTGTGGTTTGCTTTGTAGTTTGCCGCGTCTTTTTAAGGCAGCAGAGAAATCCCAGGATCCTTGTGTGAGGATCCTGCTGATCCCTTGGCACTCCTGATGGGAGAATTTGGAGTGGTGACTTTGGTCCAAGCCCTGCTGACGTTCCTGCTCCCTTCACCCTCCCATTACTGCCGTGAGTCACCTCAGGTGCCCTGGGGGGGAGTGGTGCAACCCAGTTCCTGGGGTAAAGGTAGAGCCCTGGATGAAGGAATGACTGCATTTCTTTGGAAATCCATGTTGCCATGCCAGGATGGATGGGCCTTCAGTAAATAGTTACACAAATCATTGGAAAATTCAGGGCGATTTGGTTTTTGTGCCTTGGTTTTGCTGCAGATGGGAAGTAGATGAGTGTGCAACTAAGTGTAAACTGCTGCTAAAAAGAAATAGATCAATGAATCCTCTGGAATCCTCCATCTGGGGGGTTCATTTCTGCAGGAAGACAGGGTGTCTTCAAGGAGGAGAAAACAAAAATCTCCAGGACTGGGAAATATTCCCATCAGATATCCATAGGTTTTCAATTTATACACATTGCACTTCCACCTGCAGTCAAAACCTTCCCATTATTCATTGGTTTCCTTTATTTTAGGCAATGTAGAAAAAGTTAGAATTGATATATTTTCTTCTGTATTTCTCTCCTGCAGTTTCAGCAATTGGAAGATGTTTAACTAAAACTATTAACATGTCCAAACTAATTTATATTCTTTCCATATCTGAAAACATCAGCAAGCATGAGGGGATGGTGTGTATTTTGGTTTTAGTGTAGTCCTTCACAGGTATTGAGCTCTCGTGGGATAAGAGGAAATGTTCTTGTGGCAAAACAGATAAAAATAGGGAAAAAGGGGTTAAAGGCTGATTTCACACTGCTGGGAGATAATCATCACCCTTTCCCCAAGGATATGAGTTGAGACTGAGGTGATTCATCCCCTTTTTAGAGGTGACTGTTCCAGGCTGTAACACACAATCATAATGTTCACATGAAGCATTAGGTGTGTGTTTTAGTCAGTGAGAGATGTGATTAATTTTTTTCCACGTTGTGTCTGTACAATTAAAACTATTAAAACGATATTTAATAGTGCTCTATATTGACAGCTAATTAAAAAATACTTTCTCACAGTCTGCCTAATGAGAGAATAACAGATTATTAATTATGTCATATTGCTAAATGTGGGTTTTATGTGTTGGTTTCCCAGGTTCTTCTTTCATGTCAGGCTTTTAAAAACTTGACTCTGGGAAGTCATCAGTGTGGGAGAAAGTGTTCCCTGGTTGTAAAACTTCCAAGATGCTGCTCTGTTTCCACATTTGCATCTCTGGGCTCTGTTTTTTGAGGCAGCACCGTGTTTCCTGTGGTTTCTGGCCTGTACAATAAAAGTCTGTAATGTACAAGCAAACACATAAACATACATCTTTAATTTGCTAATTGACCCAAATTCTGCTTCTCTCAGCTCTGTTTGTGTGCTGATGTTTTTGTCATTATACTCTCCCCTGCTTTTAGTAAATAAAATGTTCAAATAAATTTGCACTGAGGTGGGCAATGGGGTTATTTCACATTTAGCTCGTTGACTTGATTGTTGTTTGAGCCAGTGAGAGCAATTCAGGGTCCTTGCAGCTCCATTCTTGCTTTTTAATGGAGCTTTGGCTGCAAGAGCTGCATCACAAATGTGCAGTGCTGCTGTGGATCAGCCCCTGCACTTCCTGAAGTGGAGTTGATGTGGTTGGGAGGAGAGAGAGCCCTCAATAACTGCCAGGGACTGGTAACCTGGCACTTCATCACCGCGCCGTTTATATTGATGCTTTTGAAATAATTACATTTAGATATTGAATCTTCAAACCAATGCATTTAATGTCTAAAGTGGACCTTCCATTTCTGTGTTTTCAGGATCCTCGTCGTGGTCCTGCAGGAGAAAATCGCCGCCTTTGACAGCTGCACTTTCACCAAAAAATTCTTCGTGACCAGTACGTACAATTCTGGGCTCAGAGGTGGACAGATCAGGTTTTTTTGTTTGTTTCTTTATCTCTAAATCCTCAAAGGAGGCCTCTGTGAATCATTTGGAGCTTCAGGAAAACTTGCTTCAGGGAAAAAAACCAAACCCAAACGCTACTCTGTGAATATTTAACTCTTTTCTGTATTTATTAGTGCTGGAACTAATTGTAAAGGGCACCCACACTGCCATCCAGCAGTAGCTGAACAATTCTTTTGTCCATTTTGCACAAATCCCTGTAAAAGCCTCAGGTGGGAGTTTCAGGTTATCACATCAGCAGCAATTAAACCCACATCAACACTGTTCATTTTTGGTTGTTCCTTAGGCACATTGGGTTCTTTCATGTGTCTTTCCAGTTCATAATTTACTTTGGACAAGTCAGAGTTTTATTGTTTAAGAGTCTGCATTTTTCTGGGTATATTTTTAGTCACAATTAGAAAAGTTTAAATTATTTTTTATATTATCTCTGTATATATAGAAAAATCTCCTCAGGAGAAGCTGTTTCTTGTCACAGTTTGAGGGAAAGCAGCTTCATGCAGTAATATTAAAGTTGCCAATAGGTGTCAGTTTCTTCCTATCCATGGATGTGAGACACTGGGAATCTGCTGGGATTCAGTGACAAGATCCAATTGGGAAGGGCCTTATTTGTGTCCTATACATCAGTCCCTTTAATTTCATCAAAAAGAATTAGGGTACAAGCCAAAAGTAAAGAAAACCCTTCAGTTAAATGTGTATTCTGATAATATTTAGGCTTTTCTTTTTAAAGATGCTGCAGTTTATTTTTAAAAATTAATGCTCTGAAGTTAATTTTAAGCAACAAGGATACTCTACTCTTAACCATAACTTTGATTTGCTGTGTGTTTTGTGGAACAGCTGTGGAATTTAAAGAGGATAAATTAAAACTTTTGGAAATAACGACCAAATTATCTTTTTAAAAACCCAGGAATTCCTGAAATGTCACTAATACTGGTGCATTTCTCCAGCTGTGCTGCTTTTCAATATGAGAAACTCAAGATTTTCTGAAACTTTCTTCTGGTTTAATTAAGGACAGCCTCATTTTTGGGGCATTTTGGACACCCCAGCCACCAGAGCTGGAGCCACCACAGCCCTTCCCTGTGCCCTGCCAGCTCAGGGGTGGCTGTGACATGATGTCAGTGGGCAGAGCTGTGTTTATTTGCCCAGGATTTATGGATTTTGGGACCTGTCCTGAGGATGCCAAGCTCAGCCATTCCCTGGGTCCCGCTCCCAGGCGGGTGCCGTGCCCTGGCACGTCGGGGCTGCAGCAGAGCTTTTGTCTGAGCTTTCCCATTTCATGTGCTGAAATCTCCTCGACCTGAGAGTGTGTCTTTAAAGGCTTAAATTCCTCTGATGTGTTTGAAATTGGATGTAAATGAGCTCCCTCGTTAGCTGCAGGGATTTCTGGGAGGCAGCCAACTGCCTTCTTTGGCTGTGCCTTTTTTAAAAAAAAATTATTAAAGGACAGTGCCAATATCAATTAAAAAATAGAAATCCTTGAAAAGGAAGCTCAGGAAAAGGTCTTAGAGGCCTTTTTATTTGCATTATTGGGGCAGCCTGTGTCCTGTCCAGACTGATGCTTCATCTGTGAGGATGTCACTGCCTGCCCAGAGGATTTGACAGGATGACAAAGATTCTCTGACTGGTTTTGGTCAGCAGGGAGGGCACAAAGGTCAGAAATATTATTGAGCATCACTGACTCTTTGAAGGGCTTTCAGTTACTTTTAGGGAAAAGCTTTTTATTCAAGAAGATTTGGTGGTGGTGTGGAAATGTCATCTTCCATCCCTCTCAGTGGTGTGGGAGCCTCAGAACCTCACTGGGACAGCACAAACATGAGGCAGAAGCTCTGGTCTGCTTTGTTGATTATTTATACATAGAAATGAAATGCAGGATGTCCAATTAAAAGCAGTGTCAGGAATTCTGCAGTTCCTCAGAAATGCTAATGCAGCTGCCGTGCACATGAGGAGTGTTTTGTCTTTCTGTTTTTGTTTTTGTGGTTGCATGTGTAGCTTAATATATTGTTACAATAAATATACCATAAAATATTCAGGATGTAGATGGTCAAGTTCGTGCTGCTGTTGGAATGTTTTAACTCCTGCATTTCCTGATTTTTCCTGAGCAAGTTTGACAGAGAACCAATCTTTGTTTTCCCCTGCATGGGATTACATGGAAATGTGCTGATTTGACTTGGATGGCAGGGAGCCAGCACGTTTTATTTGTGCCTTTTGTAACAAAACCTCAGTGTGCAGGTGCTCCAGACTGGGAGAGGGAATTTAAGACAAGTGCTTAAACATGGAGGGAAAACATGTTGTAACTATTGTAGAAAAATGACCAGGATATCCCCTAATCTACCCTGTGGGGTGTTCTGATTTTTAAATGTCTGCTAGGAGAAGGCAGAACATCAGTCTCATGGCAGTCACTTCCATCCATCACTGCTCTCCTCCTGCTTGGAGCCAGCTCCTTTTCCCTAAGAAAAGACACCAAGGGGAGGAGAAAGCCCAGCAGGAATTTCACATCTTGCACTCATTTAGGTGCTAAAGTGGCCAAATTTAAAAAAAAAAAAAAAAAAAAAATCATTTGATGCTTATGCTAAGAATTGTTTCCTTTACTAGTTGTGAGTGTCAAGGTCTGGATTTTAAATAGATCCTTAAATAGCTCAGAGTTTTATTGTGGTTGACTTCAGATTTCCTTCAGAGCCTTTTCTGCACGTGACTGAAGGATCAGAAACCAGAGTGATGCACAGAAACCAAAGTGATGCACAGAAACCAAAGTGATGCTCAAGCTTTTTTTGCCCCTACTTTGCTCTAAACAAAAGCTGCAGAAATCTGAATTCCATTGATTTCTATTCCATCAGTGCTCCTCACCCCCAAACTGCTGATTATGAATGTGGCCTGATGGATACTTTCCTTCCCCATAAAGAACATCCTGCCCACCCCCTGGGCCCTGAGTAAAGATCCTCCCAGATAACATCATGCATGTGGCATCATCCCTGTGTCCGATAACCAGGGCCTGCTCAGCTTCCCTGGCCCTTCCACTGCTCATATTGATAGATTCTCCATCCATGATTCCCCAGGGCTGGAGACAGTTATTGCAGCCATTAGCTGGCACCACATTTCTATTGATGCTGGGCTGTGGAGCCCTGAGAGGTAATTTTGCAGATTTTAGCCAGAGTAGTTTATTGTATAGAAAGTCTCCAAAGGCTCTCCTCACCACAAGCCAAAAATCAGTTATGGATGTTAAATGCCCTGCACCTCTCCAAGTAAATCAAACCCCCAAACCAAATGGTGTTGGATGCTCTGATGTGCAGTTTGGATTTGGGGTTGCTGTTTGCTCTCACATTCACACACAAGGAATAATTTGGTGGTTTCAGTTTGTCACAGGGCTGGTCTGGAAATCTTCAAGGCTTTTTTGGACGTTTCTGTTGGAATTCCTTTCCCTCACGGGCTCACAGGAAGCAGTTTGAGCTCTTGCCTTTGAAGTAAAAACACTGGGTGTCTTATGAAGAGGTTTAACGCCTGAAGAATCACATTCTTCAAGAAGCTGTGTGTGTTTCCCTCTCAGCTGTGGGCATTTCTCCTGGTTATCCCACACGGGGTAATCATTGACAGGATTCCTTTGTCTGTGGGGGATCAGCTCAGATCGAAAGTCCTCGGGGCAGGTGGGAAGGGAGCTCCTGAGTCACAGGGTTTTCTTGATCAGTGAAGAAGAGCCAAGTATGTCCCTGTGGATTGCTAGGAGCACTTTGCATTTTTATACACCCACACCTATATGAGCACCTACCCCTTTGTGGTGTTTTTCCCTGAGAAATGCTGATTGAATTTTACTTTTTCTATTTAACAGCGTTATTTATAAGAGTGTTTTTTTTCCTGCCTGTGGGAATCAGTGTCTCACCATTCCAGGATAATGCTGAAACACTTTTTGGAGAGGTCTTTAGGGGGCACCGTGGTGGATTTATGGGAACAAATGGCTTTGGTGCTTGCAGGAGGTTTTGCTCCACTGCAGGGAAATGTAAATACAACAGAAAAGCTGCAAAAGCCACAACAGAGGCCTCAGTCCCCAAGATGTCTGTCTGTCATATCTCCTGGCTCTGACAGTTTTACAAATTAGATGTAAAACAGGAAGTGCTCTTTGTTTCTATATAAGTTATTTTTATCTAAAGCACCCAAATCCTTAATGTTAAAGGGCAAACAAAGCCATCTGACATTGTCCTGCACAGAAACAACAACCTCAGTGGCAACTTTTATTATTTGTCACTGTCCAAATCTGAACCAAAAAAGAAAGTAAGCCTGAGATTAAACATTGTCCTGAAATCAATCAAATTGGTGCTAAATTAAACAGCCAGGCCTAATGAACATGAAAGGCAACTGATATTCTTAGTTAAAGCTCTGGGATTATGCTTGAACCTGTGGAGTAACAGTAAAATCTTAAAATCATGGAATTCCTGACTTGGAAGGGACCCACTGGGACCGTCAAAGTGCAGATGCTTCAAACTGCCATGGTAGAGTGGACAGGGAAGGAGATCTCTGTAGTAATAATAATAATAATAAATAAGAAAAAAAGGCCCTGGGTGGCAAACTTGATTATTTCTCAGTGAGTCCATCCTGCTCCTTTGCTCTTTTATTCCATTTTATGGGTGATACTTAAACAGGAGGAAGTACAAGAACAATAGGAGAGTCTTGGAAAGCATGTGACAGTGTGAGAGTAATAACATTTACACAGGGCCTTTCATCTAGAAGGAACCCAGAGGAATTTATAAACAGTATTGCTTTATACAGTTTATAAACAAGAAAAAAATTGGTTTGCCAAAAAAACCGAAAAAACAAAACAACCAACCAAAAAAAAAAAATTAGATAAAACAACTTATATGACTTGTTTTCCTTGGAATAAACAAAGCTTTTGGTACAACAGTATCACTGTACCCGTTATTTATTGCATATTCCTCTCTGTGCTCTCTGTCATGGATCTGCTTTCTGGCTGCTCTGCACTGCAGGACTTAAGGATGGAGTTTTGTAATTCCATGTCTATGGAGAGCTCAGTGTTTCGTAAGGCCCAGAAAAGAATCACAGATTGATTATTAGAGAAGTAGCATCACTTCAGTGCGTTCTTGGAGCTATTTATTTAAAAATACACAATGGCCCTGCTTCACTGATTTTTGAAGTGATAATCCAGCAAGTCCTTTGAATGATTAAAAGCAAAGAATTTCTGTCGAAATGAGTTACTTCTTTTGGAATTTGTTTAGAAAACTGTGTTTAGAACTACTGGACACTTCAGCTGACACATGTCATCTTTAATGAACCTTGCCAGGCACTGAAGAGAAAAATCCTGGTTTCTCCAGAAATCAGGAAGGTTTCCTTAGGATGGAGGTGAGCCTGGGAATCTCTGCCTTCATGGCATTCCCTGTGACCCAAAAGATGCTTTTTCTGCCTTATTTTGGGATTAGAGACAGAATCCTAAAAGGGTTTTATATTAATAACTGTCCATCCTCTCAGCTTGAAATAAAACTGGATTCCTCTGGTATGGATTCTTCATAGGCACGAGGTGTGACATATTCATTAAAATTCCCCCCCTTGGAAACAGTAAATCAGAACTAGTTATTAAAAAAAAAAAGGATGAGTATGTAACACTGCAAAGGAAACTGGAGAGAATTGGGGGGGAAAAAAAAAAGGCAGTGAAAATGATGGAAAAAGAAAGTTTTCCTGTTAAACTGATAGGGAAAAAAGACTGAAACGAGACAGAAAAGAGCTAAAAATGTTTTTCATTAAAAAGTAAGAACAAAGTCAGGATAGAGGGGATGAAAGTCTGGAAAATACCAAAACCAGATTTTATTTTTTTTTCTGGACTATAAATATTGTTGTAGGGAATAAAGTTCATATAATGTGCTGTGAAATTAAAAATCAACCAGTAGTGTCTTAAGATAAACATGATGGGATGTGTTTGAAGGAAAGCCATGTTGGGCGATTCTGATTCAGCTTTTTCATTCCCTCAGCTTTATTAATTCACATATTAATTTAAAATAGTTTATCAGATGTCATTTCACAGAGTGTTTTTATGAGATTTGAAAAAGAAATAAAATTACTCTCTGGGTAACAAATTCTGCAAACTAAAAATAAGTCCTGACTTAGCTTAGACAAGTTCTGACTGTCAGCATCAGATCTTTGTAAAGAGAATATTGTCTTCCTATATTTCCTTTAAATCCTTATTTTATAAAGAAGCTGTGGAGATGCTGAAGAGCTGCCCCAGTGGAAATGGTCCCAGTTTTATTAGTGGCGTGTTTGGTGATTTATTGGCCCAAGCTCTGCTCTGTCTGACATGGCTTGTAATGACTTTGTTCCTCCGAGCAGCGTTTTCCCAGCGTGCTGTTTGTTTAAAAGACAAGTGGGAGGACAGGAATGTGTTGCTTTTCTCCTCTTGGCTGCTCTCTTTGTGGTCACATTGCCATCACCAAAGGTCCAGGGTGAGCTTTTGGAAAACAATTCAAGGAAAGGACTGGAGCCCTGGTTCTCTTGTAGGAGCTCAAGAGTGATGGAGAGATGCAGAGTCAGAGGAGGGGATGTTTGTGTGGATTGTCAAAGATGGGCAGTGATTTGGTTTATTAGGAGCTTATGGATTTGGATCTCCAGATGGTGGTAGAGATTTTCATCATTACCACAAGGGTATAGTAATTGAAAATTAATGGAAAATTAATAAACCTTCTCTTTGCTCACTCACAAAGCAAACATCTGTGTAGCTCTTCGGAGAGCTTCAGGTAATGTGGGATTCCTGTATTCTCAGTAAAACGAAATATATAAAATCAGCCCAGCAACAAGTAAGTTAAAAGCATCTTTGAATGCAAATAATCACAAACTAGATGCTTATTGCAGTTATCATTTTATAACCTAGTTTTTTTTAAAAAAGAGAAGAAATGGAGAAATTGTAACACTGAGGAATTTACCTAAGGGGCTGTAGGTAACATTTACATCTTGGAAGTGGGAAAACGAAGGCACAGGGTATGAGGTCCCAGGGTCTCCTTAGCCAAGGCCCTCTTCAGATGGGTCCTGAGCCCATTTCTTATCCTTACAGCAGCACCAGTTGGAATTTTTTGGGTGTAGAAACTTGATAAAATTAGCAGAAAAACTTGGACTTTGATTCTGATTTTCAAAATATAATTTTTCTTCTTTTTTTCCCAGCTTTGAAGTTACCCATTTCCTCTGCACAAGAGGCAGAAGATAACAGTGTACTCAAAAGTTATGAACTAGTTTCCAGTAGGTTTTCACCCATATTTTTGTGAGTGATTGGCCCAGTTAAGCTGGTTCTAAGATCAGATGTTTTTTAGTACTTGCTTGGTTTGCTGCACTTTTGGAAGGACTTTCCCTGAGTGATCCTTTCTTGGATGACCTCTCCATGCTGTCATTACAACTTGGAAACTTTGGTCTTCTTGACAGTTAGTTCTGCATTCTCATTATGTTCATTCCTATTGTAAACACGTTAAACTTGCTGCTGTTATTGCTTAGAATGGCTTTTTCCTCTGTTGTTTTGAAGTCTGGTAGAAATAGAAGTTAATCTTTAAGAGAGTGGGGCTGGTGAGGACTGGATGGCCCAGCTCGATGGGTCATGCCGTGTCTCTCTTTTCATCTGCCTCATAGATGATGTTCTGCTGACTCCAGCTGTTTTTATGGAAAGCAGAAAAACAATTTGCTTTTCCTTCCCATAAAGTATAACCCTTTGTTTATCCTTGTGCTGCTGCGAGTTTCCAAAATGCAAAGACTTGCAAAGAAAAGAAAGGGAGGAAATAGCTCCTTTTTTTTTTTACGTCGTTTTTCGTATCGGAGAGTAGAGTTTAGGACTGAGCTGAATTGTTGACCTTTGTGGAGTTTATTCTTAGAAATGGCTGATTTGTGTGTGGAGTCTGATTGACTGAGCCCAGTTCATGGGACAAACCACGGGCAGTGGGTTTGGGGAGGGCAGTCCCAGCTTTACGAAGTAACTCTTCTCTTCAGTGATCAGTTTTGGATTTGAAGAATTCTTTTTGCAGTTCTTCAATGACTTCAGTTCACTGGAGTAATTGAGAACAGCTCCCTTTTTCCAAGCAGGACTTGTTTTTTTTACTGTAAGTTGTTGAATTGCTGAGACTGGTTTAGTTTTCTCCTGCAGGGATGTTACGAATTTGGGAAACGCAAGTCACTGGTTCTAAAGTCACTGTAGAGATTTACATGAGGAGGGTTATCATCTGGCAACTTTTAGTGCTGTATTTTATACATAAAAGGGAAGGTACAAGAAAGGTTTGGGGCATCTGAATTCCTTTCCTGACCCAGATAAGAGCTGCTGAGGCAGAAGTCGGCATTAAAACCTCACCACTCCTGATCTATAATGTCATCGGAAGAACACGTTTGTATTTACAACCCAGGGCTGTATTTACAACCTTTTTTTTTTGCTTGCTTTGTTCCTTAAGAGGCTCTGGCTACCCACATTTTATGCACTCCTGGAATGCAATAACAACTGTGGCATCATCTCTTCAGAATTCGTGTTCCTTCCTGAGATCAGGCCAGCGATAAGGCCTCACAAAACCCTCACTGGGTTCTGCCTGAGATGGGTTTAATTGGATGAATTAATTCTCTTCTTCTCTTGCTTTCTGACCTTTGAAACAGCTCGTTGTGATCTTTGGAATTTTGCAATACCCTCAGCGCTCTGCTCTGGAAAACGAAATCCAGGGTTGTTTATCTCAGTGGGGCCTGCGCGGGCCCAAAAACGCATCCAAAGTGTTGTCAAATGTCCATTTAAACTTCCAGAACCGCGTTAACACCTCCCACGCACCTTCTCACCACTTTGCAGGTGTGGAAAATAAAAACCATTCCACTTCTGGAAGTTCTGCTGTCCTCAGGAAAGGTTCTGGATTGTTTTGGTGCCCGCTGGAAAAGACCGGGGTATTTGTGGAGATCTGGGTGCTTTTCCTTGCTGTGGGTGCAGAGCAGTGTCAGAGCCTCAGATGAGAGATTTAGAAAACAGAAAGCTTAACTGGCAGTGGCTGGGTTTGGGTTTAATTTTTTTTTTTTCAGGATTTTAGGCTGAATAAAAGTTTAAAAGTCGTGTTGTGTGTGTTCTGAAATGCTGTTTGCCTGTGCTCCTTCAGCCCAGGATACGGGAGCAGCTGCCCAGGGCTCCTTGAAATCAGACACACATGTCTGTAAGGTCTTCAATATTTTGTTTCTTGGCCAATCAGTGAGAGAATTTCAATTGCTAAATTGACTGTATTAGCCTAAGAACTGATGAAAACTGAGATTAGCTATTTGCTTGATAGCCTCCTCCTTCCCCCCGTTCTTGCCTCCTTATTTTTTCATGTAAAAGTGCATATTTTAAAATACAAATTATTTATTTTCTTTAAAAATTTTTATTTTACTTATAACATTTTACAAAAATGCATATTTTAAAAACTTTATATATGAAATGCCATTTAATATGGGCCTGATTAATTTCAAGCCTTTCCATGTTTTCATTCACAGCTATTTTCTCTTACAGGTATTTTCATGTTTTAATCCTCAGGAATTTTTTTTTTTCTATGCACATTTTTATCCATATGTATAAATCTATTTTAATGATAATATAAACGTAATGGAAAGCAGTTGAACAGTGGAAACATTGCCACAAATTTTACAGGAATTATGAATTTTCCTACTGTGTAAAGTTAAGTTTGTGCAAAAGTATATGGAGAGGCTGAGGGCTTGTATATAGAATTGTTAAAATCAAAACCAAAAGCATTTTGAAAGGCTGAGGGCTTGTATATAGAATTATTAAAAACGAAACCAAGAGCACAATACACTCTTTCATACAATAAAAATCTACAAGACGTTGAAGTGAGCAAACTGTTCACCAACAGTAAGGTGTCAGTCAATTAAAATGAATTAAAATGTGAAGATACAAAACCAGTCGAGTCAAACATCAATATTCCCTCACCCCAGAATGTCATTTTTGTATCAAAATGGCTTTAAAAATGCAAACATAAGGAGAAATGAATATTTACACATAATTAAATGTTCAGAATAGCTCATCTAACCACAGCCTTATCTCTAGAAACAAGAATGCAAGCATCCACTGAGTGATATTAGCAACTGAAAGGCTTTTGTTTAGACTTTTTGTTTTCTTGGCAATAAATAAAATTCTTTGGGAGAAGTCATTAAGATATTTCTTAATATTGCCTTTTTAAACTTTGCAGGCTGCTATCCTTGTCCAGGGCCAAACATGAATCCTATTGCTCTTGGAAGCCGTTGGCTTGCTTATGCAGAAAATAAGGTAAGGAGGGGTTTGATATCAAAAAATACTTCTAGATTTTGCATATATAAGGGGAAAAAGGAAAGTTCTCAGGAAAAAGGTATGTGCAAAAGTAAGTCTGTAAGAGGAGTTGCATTGAAGTGACAGACCTAAGTATTTTAAAATATTAGATCTGTACATTTTGTGCTTTACAAGTTTAAAGCATTTCATTTCAGACACTTCTGAAGGTAGGCAAAAAAACCACTTCCTAAATTCTGTTTGGGGGAACTGAGTCTGGACAGAGCCTGGGTTTGTCTGAGCCAACACAGCCATGCACTCTGTAGGTTAGAAAATAGCATTAAACTGGCCACTTTTGAACATCTTTGAAAAAGTTAAGCTCCAGAGGAAAAAAAAAATTAAAAGAGTTTTCTTCTTTCTAGAGACAACGAAAATAAATTCCCAAGCAAAGAAATGATCATTATTTTTACCCAGTATTTAAAGCTTGAAGTGAAGCCTAAATTCAGCTCCTAATGCCTTATTTTTATTTCAGAGCAGATGTTTTTTCTCCCTTCCACCTGTGTCTGGAGAAATTATCAGAGGCAGATTTTAGAAATGTTTTTGCTGTTACACCTCCTTCAGCTGATTTCTTCCCAAATTCAGGCCTGCCTTTCCTTTGGTGCCACACCTTGCTGATGCTGGAAAACTTGACCCTCATCAGCATTTAAAAAGTATTGCTGCCAAAGTATGAGCAAAATAATTGTATTACAAAGAGAATTTAAATGGTTGTGTGTTCCCAGGTAAATTCACTGTGGGCTTTCCCTAGTTTAGGTATTTTTATTTAGATATTTAAACATAAGCAGGATGGAAAAGTCTGTAGAAACAAATACATTTTCCAGTAGTTTTTAATTTTCCTTAGCTCAAATAGTTAAACAGGCAACATGTTCTCTGTGCAAGCAACAAATATCATTTTTTTTCTAATTTTGCATAGAAGCACAGATTCTATTGTTAGGGTTCAAAGGCAGAACCCAGTTTTGTAGGGTGATGGCAGGTACAAGAGTCTTGCTTTGATTTATTGATTTTGAAGGAAGGCAATCAAAAGCAAACCCCGTGTACATTCCTCTAATCTATTAAATGCAAAGTTTCAAACAACTCTTTTCCTTTGTCATTTCTTTGCTTGCTCGTCATAAAAAGGAGGGGAAAGCCACACTCGGATTCTTAGAATGGCTGATATTTAATGTTACATATACATGGCTAAAGCTTTTGATTATATTTATTTAAATTTATTTGTGGTATTGCTGCCAGACCAAAAATCCCACCATTTCAAAGTTTATGAATTCTTAGTGAGTACTCATCTGGTAATTGAAAACTGGAGCGGGGGACGCGACAGTCTGGGTGGCACCCAGAAGATTATAAAAAGGGGTTAAGTGTCTCAGCAGGGCTTTTTGCTATTTGTAGGAAAAAACACACCACTGTACATGATAAATAAGAGCTCTGGTAATGGGTTATGGGTTTGTGTAGTTTAATAGTAGTGACTTGGTTGCTGTCTTTCTTCTTGTAGCTGATCCGATGCCATCAGTCCCGTGGTGGAGCCTGTGGAGACAACATTCAGTCTTACACTGCCACAGTCATTAGTGCTGCCAAAGTGAGTCCATCATCTGCCCTGGGAGAGCTGCTCCTGCAGCATAATTATGAGGTTTCCCTGCTGAATTGGGCTGTGTGTCATCACCCCCCTCCCTTCCCAGAGAGCTGAGCACGCTGAGAGCCCTGCAGGCAGCAGCACTGTGCCTGCCCTCCCCATCCTGCAAATCTCTCACTAACCGTAGCTTTCCACAAAGTATTTCTGTTTCTGAACTGATCTTTAAAAAAATTTATTTATTACAAACAGCTATTCATGTTAGAGGGAAGTGACAGTGGGATGGATTTGTATAATGGCTGTTCATAGTGGCACAGGTTTATATGATTAGAAAGCAACATTGTGAATTATTAGTCTTTCAGCATCACGAGAAGTGACTTTACAAGTGCCTGGTGCTTTTTGGACTCCATCGCACCCCCATTATACATTTTGCTCTCTCTGAAGGGTGACAGCACAGTACTGGGGCTAATTAATTACCTTCTTTGAAGGTTAGAGCTTATTAATGACTGTTTACATATAGGTTCCATTGCCTCGTTTTCTTACTTCAGATGATGTTATAAAATCCCTCTGTTTTCAGAGATATGTCTGAGCTTTTGTGGTATCAAAAGAAGCCCATGGCTTGGAAAAATCTTAAACAAGACCGAGCACAACTTTTGTTTTACTGTCTCCCTCCCAGCTCCTTGCCTTGCTGCAACAATTGCTTTTTCTCACACACACACACAGAGTGAGTTTTGGCACTGTGGGGTGAACTCGGTGCTGATTACAAGCTTCCCTTGTAACCACCAGCCTTTTCATTTCTGATATGTGCAACAAAACAAACCTAATAATAGGAATGAAATGACAGCTCGGGACAGAAGGCTCAGTGGCACCGAGGAAAACAACAGTTAGGAGAAGCCACAAAGAGGGACACAGGGCAAGCCAGCTCATGTGAAAACAAAACAGAAGAGCAAACATAGTCCATCACAATCACAGTGTGGCCGGAGAAGGAGAAAAATCACAGCTTTTTACATTGTTGAGGGGAGCTGGAATTGCTCCTCTCCTGAGGTGATTCGCTGGATCTCTGTTACAGTTTAAAAAAATACAGTTTAAAAAACGGTGTGGGGGCAAATCTCCCCAGATTCCTTCAATCCCAGCATCGTGAACATCTTTTTTATAGCACAGATAAGTTTGAAAAAACGACTGGCTTAGTGTGATCAGCCACAGTTTGGGTCAGATGTGGCAAAATCCTACAAACAGATCGCTGCAGCTGATGACCTTCCCTGCTGAGTAGTACTAGCCAGGGATCATAATCCAGAAATTCTGCTGTTAAGCTGAATTTATCACACTGAAGTAGTGCTATTGCATCATATGAGTAGATACTGAAGATAAAATGTGTTTATAATCATAGGAAAGAAAAGATTGTTAGCCTCTGTACAGAGATAAACTCCCAGTGAGAGTTAGGAAAAGGGATAATCCCCAGGGCACGGGCTCTGTGCTGCTCTGTATTTGCACAGCACATTGCTCCTGCTTCTGCCTGTTGGATCTTACTGTAATAGACAAGATTAATACTAATATAGTTTTAAATATTTGCATGATTTGGCTCTTGAGGAGTGTCTCAGCCCTAGTGTATTAATTTGTTATCCATGAGTGCGCCACAGTAAATCTGCAATGTTTAATTTATCAGTGATTTCATTGAGTCTTGGCTTGCTGTCTAGCAGGTTTTCATCTCTGATAACTGCAGGGCTGACTTTCTCGCTGGCAAATAGATGCTCCAAATATATGTTGCTCTTTGTCCATCTCATTGCCTCACCATTAACTTCACTCCTTCCTTATTTAATTCTTCACTTATGAACCTCTGCTGCTGTTGTGTCCTATCAGCTGCAGGGGTTTGTAATTCCTTTGCTTTGATCAGCACAAGAGCAGCTTTTTGGGATGTGGATGTCCTTTCCTTTTCCCTGCACTCCTGCTTTTTGGTTCAGAAGTGGTTCCATTAAAGTTCTTGTTTTCCCAGGTTACCTTGGGTTACAGACTTTTCTCTGGTTGGCTTCCAATTTCCTGATGAAGTGAAAGAACTTTCATATGAAAGAGAAGGAAAGCTGAGAGCTTTGGAGAGTTGCCTTTCAGATCCTCTCTGGAAGGTCTTGGTGGCAGCACAGAATGTTTTCTGTAATGGTTTTCCCCTTGCTGACCCATGTCCTGGTGGGGCCAGGGGTTTGTTCTCAGTGGCAGATGCTGCTCTTGGTGCAGCAAATAAAATTCCTCCTCAATCAAACAACTTGGGAGTTATTTGGAAAGGTCCCTCTTAAACAAAAGCAGCGAGGTCAAAGTTGGGTTGTTGGTGACTTTCTGAGTGTTCATGTTCTAAAAGCTCTGGTAGTTTGTGTCATTTGACCAAGCAGAAAATTTGTCAAGATTCACATTTGGATTAGTGCTGAGCAAAGATAAAAATGGATGTGTTTGGAAAAATGGAAGTATCATTCCTTAGAGGTGTTGAAGAATGCACTCAGTGCATGTAGACAGGAAGGTCCCTTCCATAGTGGGAAGATTCTTTCCAGTCCAGTTGAACAGAGTAGCATGGACATGGAATTTCTTTTAGATAAACCGTATTATCCCTTTGTTCATAGTCAGTGTGAGGCTCAGCCTCACTGTGTTGACACCCGAGGCAGATCTTTTTGATACCTCTTTCTGTTTTCTATAAATTTTTCATTTGCAATCAAATAGATCATATAAAATGTATTATGAGAAACAGGAACAATATATTGTGTTGTCACTAAAAGGATGCAAGGCCTTTGTTGGAACAAAGCATCCTAACAGGCAGTGAATGGTGCATTTTAATTCTTTTCATCTAATTAAAGTTGTACTTACTTTTCAATTAAATGAGGTATGAGGGCATACATCTATTTTAATTAAATATTTGTATTTCTTTATATTCAAATGAATGTAAACAGTCATATTTTGAAGTAGATAGGGTACACACAAGCTTACAAATAATGTGTGTTTCTGCACAGTGTGGATCATTGATTACAAAAGGAATTGGATCAAGTATTTTAATTTTATTTATTAGCAGAGTTCGCTGGCGGGTTCCCATCAGTGACAAAGGAACTGGGACAATGCAAACTTGAACCCATTTCATTTAAAATCTATTTGCTCTGTCACATGTCTCGTATCAAATTATAAACCAAGTCCTTCTCACCTCATAACTCCTTTGCTTGATTCCTTCTCCGTATCTTTTAATCCTGTACTGGTAAAGTGATTTAGCAAAGGCTGCATCTGTTTTCTCTTGTTACCTGATAACTTCTTAATGAGGACTAACAGCTTATGTGAGAGCAAGGTCATTAGCCCTAATGGATGGAGGGGACAGCTGATATGGCATGGGAAAGGTTAAAGATTACCCCAGAAGTTTTTGCACATATACACAACAGCACAGGGCAGTAAGTGCTGTAATGGTTCTGCACTGATATTTCTGAGCTAATGGCCTTGGCCACATCTCTGCACACCTCTCCCTGCTGCAGGCCCACGCTGCTCCCACACGGAGCCTGAGCACCATCACTTCCTTCTGGGCAGCTGTAAATTTATGTTCGGTGCTCTGTTAGCCCCTTGCTCTCATTATAAATATTAAAGGTATTTTCTGGAACAGGTCAGTGACAGTTTTTAGCCTTTTCACTCACACAGGTATTTCGCCATGTAGCATTTACTGCTTTCTCCTCCCTGCTTTATAAACTGAGAACGAATCATTTTCTAGGATTTTAGCTACTGGCCAAAAAACTGCCGTGTCAGTTTTTGCCAGGAGAGCTGGAATGCATCCCTGAGATGGCACTGGGGCTATTTTAGGTTTATTCCTCAGCTGTCAATACCTGCTTTATGTTACCTCTCCCAGCCTCCTGAATTCGCCACTGTTAAAACCCGTTTTATCCTCCTCTGTCGTAGCCGGGTATAAAAAGAAATAACAAGAAACAAATGGCAGGATATTACTAAAGACTTTAAACCCCCAAAGCCATTGCTGTGCTAAAGGCCTGGCTCGATTTTAAGTGGAAGTATCTCCATTAGCATTAATGGGGTGAGTCCATCAGCAGAGGCATCTCAGAGGTTAATCAGCCTTCCTGGCTGGCCGTGGCCATCGATACCGTGTGGCGCCTGCTGCTGTTGGCCCTTCAGAGGCTTTCCTGACAACACACTAACAGACTTTGTGTAAGTCATTTCCCATGAATTATTAAAACAAACGTTTGGCTGCTAATTGATGAACACTAATGTGTTTTCTAATCACTGCAGTTTGAGATTTTAGCACTAAACAAAGCAGTTGCAATTGATTTGTGGCTGCTTCTTGGTTTCAGCCTGGGATCTGGACATTTTTTTTCCTTTTCAATTTAGCAGACAGCTTAGCTTGTCTTTTTAGTTAAGAATTGGCTTGTTACAGTGTCATTCCATTCTGATCCCTTTTGCTATTTCTTATTTATATTGCATAATAAATCTGCTCAATTCTTTACAGGCAAATAAGGCACAGTCCTTGGTTCAAGGAGAAAATATTTAAAGTTGTAGTTGGGCTTGTTTTTCTTTCTATCTGCATCTCTCTTACTGTGTCTGCTCTGCCTCTTTCTCCAAATAAAGCAAAATAAAAATAATGTTCAGCATCTTTAGCTGCTAAAAGCTGGTGCAGTGAATGTGTTTTCAAACCCATGTCTGAGAAACATGCGGAGCTTGGAAAGTCCCATTCCTTGTGCTGGGATGTGCCAGGGAGTTCCAGCACCTCGAGGGTGGCATTTTTAATTTTTCTGGATTTGAGTCTCATATTCCATTTTAATGCTTAATTACTGAGTAAAAAGTAAGTGTGTCAGATGTAGCAAAGGTCAAATTCTTGGTCTCTTGCGCTGTGCAGAAGACAAAACTCAGCTTTAGTCAGCTTTTTAGGAGCTGTTGGCATTTTTGTGTGAGCAGTACCCTCCTCACACCCATCGTGGCCTCGTCCTTGATCTTTCTGACCATCCATGCTATGGCAGTAAGTAAAATCAAAGTTTAAAAACACCTCCAGCACTGGAATAATTAAAATACAAACCCATTAAATTATCTGAACATCAAAATACATCTTTTTTAAATAATGCTTCGGCACAATTGACTCCTAAATTAAGGTGAATTCTTCCGTTTGCTAGCATGCAAATTTTTTCAAGCTGTTTTGTTCCGCCCTTTTGCAGCTGCTACATCGCTCCTTGCAAAACTCCGAGCTGAACCCACAGCACGGCCCTGAGCATCGCTGAAGGGGCTTTATTTTCCCTTTTTTTTTTGCAGACAATAAAGACGGGGCTGACCATGGTGGGGAAGGTGGTGACGCAGCTCACGGGGACGCTGCCCTCGGGAGCCACCGAGGAGGAAATCCTGGCTCACAGCAACCTCCGCAGGAGCCCCCTGGTGCCTGGCATTGTCACCATCATCGACACCGAGACCGTGGCAGAGGGACAGGTACCGGTGTGCACACACAGCCAGCACCTGCAGTGCCACCGCTGCCCCAGGGGAATCGGGCTTTGTGCTGCTGGGAGTGAAAATAACCCGGGTTTTCCGCGGGGCGGGGGGTTTTACAGACCCACAGAGCTGGGATGAAATCCTCTTTGGGGACTGAAATGCAGCCAGAATGTGTATTGTCCTCGCAGCGTATTTATGTGACGCTTTGACAAGATCAAGTGTGAAGTGTCACATTTTGTCTGCCCAGCGCTTGTTCCTAATTGACATTGATTGATGCTGATCAGTCCAAGTGGAGATGTAGTCTGAGGATAGTTATTAAAATAGAGCCTGGCTGGAATATGGGGTTCTTTAGGAATTGGGGGAGGTGTTGAATTCCAGGCTAAAAAAAAGAGATGAGAGAAGTTGGGTCTGAAGTGTAAAAGTTATAATTTTATATAAATCCCAAATGCAGTTGAGCACAATGCTGTTCTGTGAGGCATTTGTACTGTTTAATAATAATAATTTACTGCATATAATAATATAGAGTGCAGTGCGTCAGGCAGAATCATTTGTTACAAACTCCACACCATTTTCAGACAACTTTTAAATTGCTGGATTTTCCTGTCTTTATGACAGAAAAGATATCCATGTCTTTTTTTTTTGTTTGTTTCTACCACTCATTTAATTTTAAAGTATCTGGTCCTGGATTCAGTGTTTATGCAGAACTCCCCCGCACTTCATTATTCTGTAACTAGTCTGTGAGATTTTTTTCCTCATGGTCACATTTATTGAATTTAAAGCAAAAAACCCCTTTAACTTTTTCTTGTTTTCCCCTATCTTTATGATGCTCACTGCAGGTAAGTTATGAGGTACTAAGGACACGTCAGAAGTCAAATATTTAACCAAGTTGTTTTATTTTATTTCTTGACAGGAAAATAAAATCTTTTACTTGAAGAAAAAACCAAAACAAAGAAAAACTTTGGTATGGTTATTCCCTGAGAATTAAGTTTGGAAGTATTTAGCCAATCAATGTTGTATTGAAAGGGAATTGTTCATAAAACAGTATAGACATTTTCTTCCAAAATTGAAGTAAAAGAAAGAAGATAATGGGAAAAAAAATTAAGATCTTAGAGTCAGATCTTAAAATAATTCTGTTGGCTGTTGGGATTTGTTTTTGTTTCCAGGAAAATAAAAGTAATCTTTTGACTCTTCATATACAACAAGGAAAGAAAAAAAAGAGACAAATTTGACTTCATAAATTTCTGATGAAGCTGTTTAATGTGATCATTATTTCTGCTGCTCGCTGTCTGTGCTTTGATTCTTCTGCATCGGCCTAGGGGGAAAAACATGATAGATCTTAGGTTTTCAAGGCTTGTTATAGATGATTTAGAGGTTTTATGAACTTGTCCTCTGACCCTAACGATAGTAGGGAGTTATGAAAGCCTAAAGGGCACTACAGGAGAGGAGCTGTAAAAATGATAACGTTTGTCTTGTCCAAACCCTGCTGCTCTAACATAAATAAGCCATCAGCTCTAGGAAAATAAGTTTTGTCTTGAACCTCTGGGAAGCTGGATGTCCTAATAGTGTGTATTGCATTCATGTTTTTGTGATCTGAAGTTTTTAGATGCTGTTAAATTATATAATTTCTTTCCAGTCCTGCAATTTGCTTTCAGAACTATATTTATTTCCAGGAACAAAAGAAAATAACCTTTCTTTTGCATTGTTAGATTTCCATGATGCTGATTTTTTTAAACAATTTTTTCTTACTGAAATGTCCCTCTGGCAAAAAGAAAGCTGATTAAAAATAAATACATGCACTTTGTACATGGTTATTCCACGCTGCCCGTACAGAACCTTCTCCTGTGAGGAGTGTCCTGGGTGCTCTGAGTCTTTTTCTGTGCCTCCAGCTCTGTTTCCAGTGGAAATGTGAGTTTTTGTGCAGATGTGAGCTGGTAGATCCTGATTTTGGCAGGGATCTTGGCATGTCCCGAAGAGCCTGGCAGGGATGTGATGCTGTGAGCTGGCAGGAGAATTCCTGCAAGGAATGCCAGTGTGGATGGCACTTGTTTGCACTGGCTGGAGAAGCCTGGTTGGCTTTGTGGCAGAATTCAGGGAAGTTTCAGCACCTCTGACCTCTGAACGAGGTGAGAATCTCACTGCCTGCCCTGGGCAGACACTGCAGCATGGAGCTGATCCCAAACGTGTGAGCTCCTCATGCTGGGAATTTCTGACATTGTTTCACTCTCCTGTGGAAAATCAGTTTGCTGGCAGTGCTCACCTGAGCTCCATCATCCCTCTGGCTGAGCTGGGGCAGATTGGTGATGTCCAAGCCTCTCTGCTGATCTAGGGTCACTCTCTGTTCTCAGTGCTTTTTCTAAAGTTTCTGGTTTGTGGAATCAGAGAGTCACAGAATCAGTAAGTTTGGAAAAGACCTGCAAGATCAAGTCCAGCCTTTGAGTGAATCCTGCCATTCTCATGAAACCAAATTGCCACAGCTGCTCATTTTTTGAATCCTGCCAGGGATGGTGACTCCACTTTTCCTGTGGGGGAACTCCTCTTCCAGTTCTGAACCACTCTCAGTGAAAGGATTTTTCCTTGTTTTATCACTCCGCTTTTCAGATTCCTGAAAATCAGAGTTCTGAGTGGAATCAACAAACCCTTCCTGCTGGGGTGAGATGTCTGCTTTGGGATGTTCATGGCTGTGCCCATCAGGCTTTTCTTCCTGAATTAAAAATTCCAACTGAGTATTTTCTAAATGAACACTTGGGAAGTCTCGAGTCCCATTCAGCAGGGATTGGTGTGTGCTCACATGGGTTTCAGCCTTGTCACAACTGAGGGGAATTTCAGAAGCAAGGAGGAATTATTTTCTTATCATCAGTGCCCTCCTAATATAAAATAAATACTTCACGTCCTTCAGGTCAGTAAAGATTTCTGTCACCTGCACAGCCTGAGAATTTGGGTGTTGCAGTGAAAGATACATTTTTTAGGTAATAAAATATGCCTGTAAGATAAGACACAGTAAAAAAAAAAATCTGTTTTAAAAAGAGAAGGAAAACGGAAGACAGCAATAAATCTAAGGCAGGCAAATACATAATTTTGGAGGAGAAATAAGCATTTTTTTTTGAGAGGGGAAGCATTTTTTTAAAAAAATAAATGTGTCTAAAGTTTTGCAAGTTAATGATCCAAGTACTTTTTCAGTTATTTCAAGCACAGCGCACAGGTTCTAAAGATGGACTGAGCTGCTCTGTGTATGTGTACAAATATAACAATTTCTGTGCCAGGAGGATGGTGAAGGGACATGTTTTGGACACAAACCAGGAGGACTAACTATATTTCTCATTAATTTTTTATCGTTTCTCCCATTTCAAAGGCATTAAATATGAGGGATGTGAGAGGGAGCTCGATGTGTCTCATCCAGAGGGTGAAATGTAAACTCACCACTGAAAAATCCACAAGTAAAGACCAAAAACTCTCCTAATGTCATCTTGCAGGATCAAATCTGCAGGGAAAGTATTTTTAATAAACCTTATGAATGTAGATATTGTAGTAAACTCTCATCCCCAGCAGTTGTTTATGGGATAGCTCCTACTTTCAGAATGGGTGCTACTTTAAGAAAATTTGAATTATGAGGTAATTAAATAAATGCAGAGGAATGCAGAATTATTGACGTTGGCTGTCAGGAGATATTTGTAAAAGGAATAAAAATAATTATCGAGATGCCCAAGTAACTCTGTGGTAAACCAAAATATGTTAACAGGGTTGTGTGCTTGTTTAAACTTCCTTCTAATGAAGTGTTAGCAAACTTTTCAGTTAGATGGAAGGACTATTTATTTGAATCCCTTAATTAGTTGAAATGGATAAACCTAAAGCTGTACAGATGTCCTCTTTTTCAGTAATTGGAATTAAATGTGTAAGACTTTATTGGCTTGGGTTTGAAAGAAAAATTATTTTCTTTCGACCTTTGTTTCTGTATTCTTAATTAATTCATCTACTGGGCCACCCACGTGCAGGCTGCAATAATGACCTTGCTCAAAAGTCACCAGTTTTGGGGCAGAATGTAAATCTGTTCAACATCTAACAGTTGGTTGACAGAGAAAGATGTGGCCAGTTAAAAATCCAAAACTCGACTCTGGGTGCGTTCGCCGGGGCCGCGATCGATGAAATCTCACCCTGCAGCTCATCCACAACTCAGGAATATTGGAGGGAATATTTGCAAAACAGCTCAGCAAAATAAGATAGCACATTAATAAAGACCTGTTTCAAAATGTGATCTTTTCTTTTTTTTTTTTCTGTTCCCTATTAACTTTTTATTGCATTAAAGAGGAATTTGGGGGGGAAAAAAGCAGCCGCCTGCCGCAGTTTCCAGAGTTCATTTGCATTTGGTGAGGAGTTGGTAGCAACTGAACCAAATCAAGAGGAAAGAGCAGGAATTGTTGTGCAATTTTGAAAAAAAAAAAGCTCAAAGAGTGAAGCATATTCAGTAATAAAACTTTAACTACAGACATAATTCCACTGGTCATTAACACCACGGCTTTGCTTTTAGGAGCAGCTTTGCAAAGGCTGATCTGATGTCCTGATGCTCGGAGCTTTGGCCTCAATTTTCTTCACTTTTTATATCTCCGTGTATTACAGAAGAATTCTTTTTATATATAAATATAAAAAGAGCAACAGGATTCCCTCAGAGCATAATACTGTCTGCCTCACTTTTATTAAAGGAGATCTGGTTTTTGTCAAGAAGACATTTTTGTCTCAGATAAATGGTTCAGGCTGAGCGCGAGGCTGGTTTGAGTTTATGCTGGATTCTATTAAAAGGAGTGCAGTAGTTAATGCCACAGATCTATCACTTTTAGTCCCTTTCCACTGAAGTTTGACCTTGGCTGTAACTTGGGGGAGGCTCTTTGTGGATCAAACTCCAGCTCTTTAAAGCATTGGGGATCTCAAGTGTACAGCGAGTATTTGTTATACAATATTCATATTTATAATTATTGCCAAACCTATTTGTTTTTATGATGATGGGATTACTCTTTCCTTAATTGTATTAAGAGTAGGACCTGCTTGATTAGATTTGGGTCCATTTTTATTTGTGTTACTTTCATGTTTTATTTAAAAACATGTCTCCACTGGGATAAGTGGTGTAATTTGCCTTTAAAGATTAAAATAATTAAAGTCATAATTACGAGTGGCTTCTGTTCAGCAGTACTGAAAATACCACGGAGGAAGGAAAGTATGGCATAGAGAAAAAAGCTCTGGCTGCAGTTATCTCCTGCCCTCCAAGCAAACACTGTTGGCTGGCAGTAAATGCAACGATGCCCTTGGTGCTTTGTCTCTTCTTTCAGGGTGAGATAAAATATTTGATGAATCTTTGATGAACTTCAGAGTTCTGCTGTAACAGAGCTGCTTTGGGAGCTGGTTTGGCTCAGCACATCCAGCCACAGGCTCTTTGGCTGGGCAGGTTTGGGGAAAATCCTGTTGCAGCTCTTGATAAAATGTTTTTGGGCATCAGGAGCAGCTGAGGGCTCCTTGGTGGAAGAATCTCAGGGTTGTCTCTTGTTGGGAGTTCTGCAAGGATGATCCTGCTGTGACTCTGTGATCAGCAGAGCAATGCTGAGATTTCTGAACTTTTCTCAATGAGAGACTTTGGAAGGTTTTTTAGCAGAGTGGTTAGAGGCCACTACCTTGGAGAAGGAAGCCTGTTTGGGAGGAAGAAAATTGCAGCCTCGGGATTCCTGTGGGCTCTGCACACTCTGGGAGGGAGAATGAGCTGCTTCCCTCGAGCTCCCTGACAGCCCTTGTGTGTGTTATTAGGGAAATTGTCCCTCTGGTTTGATTTCCAGGAAAAATTCCCCGCTCTGCTCTTTTCAGGGGCACGAAACCCTCAGCTGGCTGGAGGAGCTGGAGGTGCTGGTTCGGTGTTCCTGAAGCACTGGGTGTTGTAGCAGTGTCTTTTTGATTTCCTGAAGTTCAGTAAGAAAAGGATTTAAAGCTGTGCAAGCTCTGAACTGGGGTGGGAACCAGGCTTTGGTTTGGTGGCATCTTTGGGAGAGGCATTTGGTTGATGATGGAGTTAAGTCCAATTCCTTGGATTTTTTTTCCTCCTTCCTTTGTAGTGTTGGAATTGTAAAAAGTGATATTTGTCATCCCCAAGTGCAGTGCAGAAAAGCAGGGGGACCACTTGACAAATCCTGAAGATTTCAGTAGAGATTGGTGATTTAAAAAAGTATTTTCCTCTGTTCCTAAAGGATTTATTTTTTCATGCTGATCTTTAAAAGAGGAAGAATATTTTTTCATCTTTCCACACACAAGAGTTGTTTCCACGTGTGTTCCCAAAGCCAGTTCTGCCCATTCTGACACAGGCAGTGCCACACATCAGGTGCTGAGAAAGGAGCCCTGAGTGTCTCATTCCCCTCTGCCCAAGATTGCCAAATTTTTGAGTGATGAGGGTGCTTTTGTGGTTGGTTTTTTTGGCTTTTATTTTGCTTTACTTGGTTAGTACAGGAGATGAACATATGCAGAATTTGAATCTGCAGAGGCTCTTCTGCTGTTCCTGAAAATCAGCTTTTACAGTGAAAGGGGAAGATCTTTAAAAACTCCTTTTGGAGTGGTTTTTTTTTTCAAGAAGATACTTTTAAGCAGTAAATGACAGAAGAGTTGAAAGCATGGGATCAGTTAACATCACATAGAAATAGAGATTTGGGGTTTTTTGAGTTCTCAAGTTTTCTAGGTCTAAGTCTGTTTCTAAGTCTAAGGTGTTTTGCAGTTTTTAATGTTGTGACTTTTTGCTTTGTATCATATTTCCAGAGGAAAAATATTTAAGGATCAGGTTGCCATCCAGTGTTCCTGCCTGTTGGACAGGGGTTTGTGTTGCAGGGGTGATAACAGCAGTGCATTTATCATTTTGGTTTTTTCTCCAATAAAGCCATGTTGAATTAATCCTGTAGAAGAGGCTGCAGATGAAATACCCTGTATAACTGTTCCTAGCAATGATTTAAATCCTGTGATACCTACACATTTCTGATTGCATATTTTTGCTTAATAGGCTAGACCTGCAAAAAACAAATTCTTTGTAAAGCTGGTTTGTGGTGTTAGTTTGTGATTATCATTTTTCATTAATTAGGGTGAAGTGTTGAGGCTGAGCCCAGGTGCCTGTGAGTGGGAGCTGTGATAAATGCTGCCTGGGAGTGCCTGAGTCTCTCAGGGTGAGGGAGAGCTGTGCTCCCTTGAAAAGCCTTCAGGAGATCTCCAGACCTGCAGTTTGGTGGTTGTGGAAGGAGCAGGAAACGCTGACGAGGGAGAGCAAAGCCATAATTGTGCTGTGACAGTGCCAGAGCTCTGGGCTCTGCCAGGCCCGTCCAGCCCCAGCCCAGGGCTGCTCCAAACACCAGCAGAGGATCCCTCGTTTTTTCAAGTGGAAAAGTATCTTCAAATTGTTTTGATATCTGTCTGGGATAGGAAGTATTAAAAACCTTGCAGATTGTTTTGGAAGAGGCAGACAAACTATTCAGGGTGGTTTTGCAGTGTCTCAGTAAGGAGGTGGTTTCTGCTCACCACAAAATCTCCTTTTTCAAGTCCTTTTCTGACAGATCTCTCTTTTTGTTTTACTTAATTCAGCTTTTAGGATGATGTAATTAAGGAATAAAATACTCCTGCAGTTCTTGCATGGTTTTGTCCACACATCTTCTGGTTCTTTTCTATAAATCTAGGAATATCTTTGCTTTTCATGCAGTTAAACTTAGATGGTTTGTCCCTTTGAAGGTCCTCACACTCAGCTTTAGTTTGATTGGCCCAGGAGTTTTATCAGCTTTAAATTTACTTTTGTTTAAAACCCTAAAGGCTCATCCTTTGTCCCTTTCCTCAGAAGCTGCTGCACAACACAAATCTCAGTCCGGGTATTTCCTTTTCCACTGAATTTCCCTGTGTTGTGAAAACTCTCTCCCATGTTTTAATTCCTTTTTGTTCACAGGAAGGTATTTTAGGAGGGCCTGATTTTTTGGTAACACCCTTTGTAATAGTGTTATCTCATATTGAGTGAGGCAGTTTCAAGTTGGAGAAAATTCATGTTAATTCATGTTAATTCCACAGTGCAGCTGCTTCCATGCACACTCCCAGCCCTTGGCATTCCTTGCACCCTTTGGAAATCCACATCCCTCAATTCCAGCACCACTGACAGCAGGATGGAAGCTGTGCTGTCCCCACCTGAGGGACTCATGGAAAGCAAACCCACTTTCTCTGGTCGTCCACTTATTTGCCTTATATACTTGGGATCAAAATACTGATTTATGTAAGGGTTAAATATTCTCTTTTCTTTCTAGGAAGTGCTTTTGTTATTGGAAACCTCAGATGGAGCTTCCTGCACAGCACGGTGCAGTGAGCTCTTGTGCAGTCAGCAATAATTCATGGGGCAAAACAGGAATATTTTTCTATTTTCCCTAATTTGAATAGGATAAATAAATAGGAAATCCAGGCATGAAGTGGCTAATCCTTTGTGGTTATTAGAGCAGGTCTCATGTCTGTGTGTCTGAGAGAATTCCCCAGGACTGTTGGTGTTCAGCTGCCATGCAGTTACACTGTGAATGTGACACCTTGCAAACCAATCCCTGTGTCAGTAAATTGGGAATTTCCCTCTGCAGTGTTTTTCCCTGCTAATCCTGGGCTGTGTTCTGTCCCCCAGGTCCTGGTGAGTGAGGACTCGGACAGCGATGGCATCGTGGCCCATTTCCCTGCTCACGAGAAGCCCATTTGCTGCATGGCCTTTAACCCCAGTGGTAAGAGATTTCTCTGGTTGTTGGCATAGATGGAAAGGCAGTAAATCCCATGGGAATGAGTCCCATGGCTTTGGAGGCATTGCTGGTCCCACTGGGACACTGCACGTGACCTGCTCCATGAAGTGTTGGACGTGTAATTTGTCTTTTCTGGAAATTTCAAACTTTAGCAACTCTTTTACTGTGGTAGGAGGGAGGAGATTCAGTCCCTGTTCCACTGCTGAGGAATTCCTGTCTGTTGGGATCCTGCCAGCCAGGTGCACACATGGTGATCCTCAGGTATCCAGAGATACAGCACATAGGTTAAATTGTAGGCCTCCATAGATACAGAAATAAAATGGTTTCACTGGTTTTTAAAGTAACTCATTATTTGTTTGCTAATGAAGAGTTTGTGATCTTACCCTCTCTCCTGAGTGAAATCAACTAAAACCTGAAAACACTTGTAAGAAACTCTTCACAAGCACCAATTTCTCTTCTTCCTTCCTCTTTATAAATGGTCACTGTGGGCAGCAGGAACAACTACAAACCTTGTGTATTAATTGATCTTATTAATCTGACAATTAACATTTCAGTATCTGTAGGTAGATAATGTTCTGGGTGTTTGCAGCAGCGCTCAGGTCAGCAGCTTCCATTGCCTAAATTAACAATTTCTGAAATGCAGCAAATGCCATGAAGATCAGGAGGGTGAAGTCACATTTCAGAGAATAAAACTAAATGTCTGTCATTTATGTTTTCACTTTTGCTGACCAGTTGGTGTCATTCTGACACCCCATCTGTTGTGTCAGAACTCTTTAACAGTGCAGTGCAGTTCACTGGGAGTTTGTGACAGAAAAGCTGTATTCTCATCTGCCTGGATTTTCTTGGAAAGGAATTTTTCATGGAGCTCTGTGCAGTGAACTGAGAATCCTTGATTCCAGAACACTCCTTTTGCTTTGTGCTCTGGAAGAAGGATGATACCTAAAGTGGAGTAATGCTAATTAAATGAAATAAATAAGTGAAATAAACACAGCTGCTTAAATTAGAATGGTGTATAGATATTAATTAAATGCTTCCTTTAGAGAGTTTCTAGGATTGTGTAAATTTAAAGGGCGGCATAATGTTTATGCAAAACCAAATTAACTTGTTATTTTTCAAAAGGAAGGATATTTTTGCAAATTGTTATGATCAAATTCTTTGGTTTGCTCAGGTTGACAATAATTTAGAGAGTGACACTTAGAGCTAATGGTGTTTAATGGCAAAACACTTGTTTAAGTGGTGTTATTTTTTGCTGCTTGCAGATGCTGTGTGTGTGGGAGATTTACAGGAGGGATGGGGACAAACCAGCAGAGAACTCTTCCCTCAGCTGCCTCCAGTGAGAGCAGCACTTAGCCCAGGATTCTGTGTTCTTTATTTAACATCAAGGCAGGATTTTGTTTGAAGCCAGGGCTGTAACATCATCCCAGCCCATTCTCCACTGGTCTATTGGCAATCAGGCTGAGCTCATTACAGAGAACAAAACAAGAGGTGGCTTTTGATTCTCTCCTTGGCTGCTTGCTCTGAAACCCCACTTTTACTCCTAATTTCAGGCAGTGTCTGTGTGGTTGCACCAGAACACAGCGACTGCAGAGCTGTGCTGGGGAGGCAAACAGGGAGCACTGCTCTGATTCACTGAAAATTTTACTGTCTGGGGCTGATAAACCCCTTAATTCCATCGTGTCTCAGCACAGGAGCTGCACAGGTGCTCAGGTCTGAGCCCTGGGAGGATCCCTTTATAGATTTTTATTGTGTTAAAAACGAGCAGAATCCTCCTTTCATTTGGACAGATCAGAGGTATAAAGGCCTTTATGAACTGTGATAATTAAAACCAACTTGTGTGTAAATGATCCACATCTCTCCATACCACAGGAACTGGTACTTGTACTTGGGAGAGTGATTTTTAAGTCTGCTGGGCAGCAGCTTGCTTTCAGTCAATTGTCTTTACTTCACCAGATTTAAAAGCAAATTACAGATGTTTTATTTGTGCTGAAGCTGGGTTGCTAAATACATTGTTGTCTGTGCTTGGGCACGTTCTCCACAGCCAGTGGACAGTCTGTTCTTTTAGCCCATGAGGTTTCCTCCTGCTGCCCCTGCAGAGGGGAGGAAGGGCCAGATCCTCTGGGCTCCCCAGGGAAGGTGGCTTTTGGGCACGAGGCCTCGAGGATGCAATGTGGGAATAAGTGGAACATAAAACCCTGCAGAGATGTCATTTTCACTGTTTATAGGTGAAATAAAGTGTAGAGAAATCAGCCCTAAGTTTTAGATATGACCAGTAAATCTGGAGTCTTGGTGTTCAAGTGTTGAGTTTTGTGTTGGAGGACACCAGGACATCTTCATGTGGACACTGCTGCTCTTCCTCTGGAGTTCCACTTTCCATGGGAGCCTTGAGTGATGCAGACCAATAATGAACAGTTTTGGAAGCTGGGCTGAGCTTCTGAGCCCACCAGAGCAGGGGATTGTGCTGGGATCCCAATTCCTGTGGTGTCCCGTGGTCAGTGCAGAGCCTGAGCTGGACTTGCCCTCCTGGGCTCCAGATGGGATTTCCAGGAGCATCCATACAAACATCTCCATCCCTTGTATCTGCTTTGGGAGGCAAGTGAAGTGTAGTTTTCATGTCTGTTCAAAGGTTGTTTAAATCATTCACTCCTGTTTTTGGAAGGTTTGTGCCTCGTTTCCCTGTCAGGCTGCACTGCCAAGAACTATATGTACAACAAACCCTGTGGGCAGCCAGGGAAGATGAGAATTATCCCCTTTGAGTTTTTAGAGCTACTGCTTCAGTTGCCAATTTGTTAAGGCCAGTAAGTAGCCTTAGAACCTCTGAAAAGGACATTTTGTTACCTAAGCTTCCTGGTGGTCTTCTCCTGGGACAGCTTTTCCCAGTAAAAGCTTTTCTCTACACTCACGTGTAGTATAAAGGGGTTTTCCAGCTGCAGGACTGAATTCTGGCTTCTCACCCTTCTAGAGGGAGCAAAAGACACAATATTTTTCAATAAAAGCCCTTAAAACAAACAGAAAATACAATAATTAAAACATCTCTGTAGCTGTAGCTAAATCCACACTCAATTTGGGAGTAGGACCAGCTTTTAAACCTATGGGATGGGGTAGATACATTCCAATTTTAGTGTCAAAGGGGAATGTTTTCACATGAGACTCTCAGTTAGTAAAGAGCTAAAAAATGGTGCTGGTTTATAAATATTTGGAGATTTTTTTTTTCTTTTAAGTGTGGTAAATAAATGATCTGCTTTCCAGAAGTGTTGCTCCTGCCAGCTTGGAGCTTGAGAGCTCTGAGGTGCAAGACATTGAAAATTTAAAATAATTACGCTTCCTTGGCTACAAAAGAGATTTTCCACCCATTAATAACGAGAAAATTAATGTTGGGCCAGCAGTAAAACAGATTAAACTGTGTCCCCCTTGGGATGCCTGACTGCACCTTTAACAGACCTGAAATTGCTCTGATTATTTTAATGTTCTATATTGAAACGTGACGGTGGCCTTGAGTTAATAGTTAAAGAGGATGAAATTGGAACATCTCTGCACAAGTTTTTTTCCCATTGATCAGAGAAAGTGAGCAGCAAAACACTGCTGGAGAGTAAAACAAGCTGTAATTATTTAATGACAGAATAATTGTTCAGTTTTTCTGTTCATTTTCTTCTGGTTTTCAACTTGAGTTACTGCCTTGGAAGACAAATTCATTGAAATTAAGGCAGTTTGATGAGTTGCAGTTATAAATGTTGTGTCACTAAAAGGAGGAATCCTTGGTGACTGATGGCTTGATCAAGAATTGCATTTTGGGTTGGTTGTGAAGGAAGAGCTGTAGCCATGGATTATTTTAGGAGTTAGAAGAGTCATAGGGAGTTATTTATTCACAAAATAATATTTTATTTTGCTTCTCTTTCTTTTGACTTCTTGGGATTTTTTAAATATTTACATTGAATCTTGACATGCTTGCTTTTATTTTGCGGTGAATTTTGCTAAAATGACAGTTTCATGATTTAGCTAAGGTTTTTTGAGCCCCAGTTTTGGAACTGTGGCACATGGCCCACCTGGGAGTACCCAGGGGCTGAGCAGCTCTGATGTTTGGCTGTATTTTCTCTTGCCTGGGAGAGGAGTTAATTGGGTATAAATCAAGCTGCTGTTCCTGGGTCGGCCCAGATGCCTCAGGAAACCATGGACACAAACCTTTGTCACATGAATGTGATTGCTCAGCCCAGGGAGCTGCAGAGGAACAGAAATCCTGTCCCAGCAAGCCTGTGGAAGGTGGGAATGCCAGGAGAAATCCATATGGACTGAACCAGGAGCAGCTCTTAATTCACTGTGGTTCCTCTGAGCCTGGAATTTGGGAGCATCCAAAGCTCAGTACCAACCTTGCATGGCACCCAAGTTCAGATTTCCAAACTGAAGTGTGAGGAGTTGCTGTTTTTAATCACTTCTTGGACAAGCAGTGAGTTGGTGCAGTGGCTGGACTGGTTTCTCCGTGGCTGTGCATGGAAACGTGAGGGTTACATTCCTAAATCCAGTCCATCCATGGATCCACATTTCCTCCACACAGATGTGTGCCTGATTCCCAGCACTTGTGCCATCGGTGTTTTGAAAAGAAATGCAACACAGCTTGAAGGTGTGGAATCCTTCAGAGAGCACTGGCTGAGTTTGGAGAGGTGGAAAACCCTCTGAAAACCGAAGGGAAGCTCCTGGTGAAGCTCCAAGCCCTGCAGACCTCATCTATATGCACGCAATCAACAGCTCTGCAATTAGGGAGGTGTTATAAATAGGATGTGGCGGGGCTGCCCAACTTTCCCTCTCTAATTTGCCCCCGGGGCTGCCAGGAGCTGAGAACTCGGTGTGCCATGAGCAGCTCCAGTCCCACCCTCAGGCCAAGCCTCATCAGGCGGAGGGGAGGAAGCTGTGAGATAAACACGGCGCAGCCTCAGCTCCCAATCGCTCCCGGCTTCCGCTTCCAGGCCCTATAATTAGAAGTCCTTCTTTTCCTTGTATTCCCAGTTGACGCAAATGCTTTTTGTGGCTTGGCACCTCATTTAGGGCGTGGGCTTAGTTTATGGCCAGGCCAGAGTCTGGTTTAGTCTTCTGATACTGCATAAATAGCTCTTAACCCACAGTCTGCATCTGTACTAGTTTTTCCTTTTATGCATATATTCCTCGTGGTTTTATTTCTATCCTGAAAGAAGCTGATTGTTTCCCCAAACAAAATGCAGGAAAAGTAGGAAGCTGTAAATTAGGGCAGGTAAAACAAAGCTTTGCTAGGTTGTTTTTTTTTTTTCCCCATCTAGGATATCTGTTCCTTTGAAACTGGATTTTAGTCATCTCTCTGGATTTAAAACAACCACACAGTAAAACAGTCATTAATTTAATCTGGCTGCACCCTCGTACTGTGGATAAGCAAAATCAGAATTTTTGCAATGGGATATTTACTAAGTAAAGTCTGGTATACACATAAATTTCCACTGGGTCCTGTGTATGCAAGACTTCCAATGGATTTCAGCTGTTATCTGTTAAACAGGGATTAATGCCAGTTTGAAAAATAAGCAGGAAATCCTCAAGAATTATTCACTTTTCATCTCTGATTATTCACCCATAAAGTCCCTCATAAGAGAAAACATTTGGACTGAACTTAGCACGGCTTTAACCTGTATTTCCGTCTAAACAACTTTTTGGGAAAACTGTCACAAGGCCTCTTAAGAAGCTTGAGCTGAAGTTTCCTGCACTTGAAAGTGAAAGTGAGGTAGGACCAGGATTCCAGTTCGTGTTTCTCCGGATTAGGAATTCCTGCTGGGATGCTGCAGGGAGATGGAGAGAGAAATGAAATGGCTGAGCTGTGATAATGGAAAACTGGGATTCTTCAGTGTGAAGTAATGAGAGCTGGAAAATCCCACCACAAACCCCAGCCCAGTGTTCTGAGACATGGGTGATTTATTGTTTGAATAACAGGAGCGAGGAAGAGATTTCAAAATGCTCTTTTATAAATACAAGTTCTTTCCCATCTGTGGTGTTGTGCTTGGGACCTCCGTGTTGATCCAAGTCCTGCCAGAATATATTTGTACTTCAAATGCAAATGTGGGTGTGAAAGGTCCTCCTTTAACTTACTGAAAAAGAGTCTCTAATACAAGTGAAGGGCCTGTTTTCCCTGGGCTTTCATCTAATAAATGCATTTATTCCAAACGGGACAGGCAGCAGTTTAGATTGGACATTAATTGCCAAATCAGGCACCACCCATCTTTCTATTTTTAAGTCAATTCCTTTCCAGCCACAAATGTATTATCTTTCACCTCTGTACTCCTTCAAGTTAGCAAAAAACAGAGAAAAGAAACCTCAAACCAAACCCAGAAAACCCAAAGGCAAAGCACACGTGGAGCCAAGGGCTGGGAGCATCATCTGGAACTGCTCAGAGCTGCAGGTAGACGAGCGAATGTCACGGCTGCGGCCATTGGGATCCCAGGTGTCACCAAAGGAACAAGCAGGGACCACCGTGGGTTCTGGGGCCGCAGGTTTTGGTGTTTGTGCCCGAAGTGAGCCCTGCTCTGCCTGAAGGCAGCATTGTAGGGTTGGGCAGGAGGCTGTGAGCAGCAGGGGGGTGATACCCTCCTTGTGCTGCCCGCAGACACCTGCGGCTCTGGCCAGCGCTGGAAACCAGATCCTGCTGAGCTGAACAGCCATGGATTGCATGGACAACTCAGGATGGTGATCCTGGTGTTTTAACTGGCTCAGGATCATTGCACAGCCTTTTGTCTCCAGTTCCAGACAGATTTTTGGTGGATTTAGGGGGGTTTTTTTACCATCTTCCATGTACCGTGCTGTGCGCTGGGATCCACATGAAGAGTGCTCCGCTGGGATCTCTGAGTGCACTCAGCCCTGAATCTGTGTTCATAAAAGACTTCTCAAGCCTTGGGGAAAGAAAAAACATCTGTTTGCAGAGCTTGTCTGCTCAGTATTCAGAGAAGTCTTATAGATCCATCTCCTCCAGCTTCTCCAAAGGTCCTTTCCATTGGGAAGAAGAGAGAGCACGAAAGGACCCAAAGCACCCTCCACGTCTATATAAAGCTGTCTAATGCATGGGAGAGACAAACATGGGAAGAGAGAAGATAAATTCTTACTGGGTTGAATTAGATCTTTTGGAATATCCTCGCTCCAGCAACAGCAGCAGCCTAATTCCAGCACACAAACCACTCTTTGCTTCCAGCTTTCTCTGCTGGAAATGCTATATATTATTGAGGACCGCACACTTCACTAGAGGGGAAGTGTAGTTTGTGATGTTGCAGAACAGAATTAATGCAAATTGTGTGCATAATCCCACACGAAAGGCTTGGCTGCCTTGCACCGGAGCAACTTGAGCTGTATTTCCTATCAACACAGTCACTACAAATCAAGGAAATTGCCAGTTAAGCCAACATTAACATCCAGACCAACCTCAGCTCACATGCCTTACCGCCCAAACATAATACCCCAGTGCTCTCCCGGATTTCTCAGCTCCATAACAAACTCCCTTTCATTTCTAACACTCGGGGCCGGAGGAACAGCCGGGAACAGTAAAAGTGTGTCTGCTGGAGGGAATCTTGCTGAGCTCAGATGTGAGATGGTGCGTTTGTGCGAGCTGCAGGAAATGCCTGGGTGCAGCGTGGGTGGCCTGGCCGGGCCCGGGCCCTGCCAGCCTCGGTGGTCAAGCCGAGGGGAAGCTTGGAGGCAGTTTTGTCTCCGAGAGCAATTTGGATTTTGTACCTTGCTGCTGGTGGGCCTCAGCGCCTTGCAATCGCCTGTTTGCCTTCACAGGGTCCTTCTTTCAGAGGTTTTGGAGAAGCTGAGGTGTGCCCTGGTGGTGCCACACAGGCTCTGAGGGCGCTGCCTTGCCCTGCGTGGGGTTTCAGGACATTGAGCACACGGGGCCAAGCCTTTGGCCTCTCAAATGTTTCTGTCTGGGCCTAAAGGACCCAATCTCGTGGGTCCCAAGGAGGGAAAGTGCCCACAATAACAATCCTTTTCCCACTGCAACGCTCCTGGGTCGCTGAATTTTATCAGACATTAGATCTGCTGCTCAGATCTCCAGTCACATCGAGGGTGTCCTGCAGAAGAGTAAATTGTATTTCTGTTGTATATAAAGAAAACCTTCACTGTTGAAACAGGGAGGAAGAAATCAGCCTCACAAGGACTGTGCCTCTGACATGTCTGAAGTTGGTTTTGCTCTTGTTTATGCCAATAAACAATCTAGTGATGAAATGGTGGTCCTGTAGAAAAGCTGATCACACTTAATTTTTACTCCTCCTTGGCACACTTTTTACAGTTTGATACTAAAATTTTCCAAGTGTCCTAAGGTAGAAAACCAGTGGTAACGTGTGAGAGGTTTCAAGTACGTGCTGTTGGTATCTGGGGCAGCAGAGGAAAAGCAATTTCTGGTATCACCTGTAAATAAATAAAGGCAATGGACACTCATTTATGGCAGAACTAAAATTATCATTTATCCTCTGAACAAGTGTCATATAAAACATGGGGACTAAGCTCTCTTCCTGCAGGATAAAAGGTTTCAGTTGTGCTTTATGTGGAGAAATGTTGCAACAAACCTGAATGGGAATTCCTGGTTTTTCTTTAATAGGTGGGTGCCTTGAAAATTATTTAGAACGTTGCTATTAAACTGCTAAAATCACTTTGTACATGATGTTAACTAAATGTCAGAGGGTTACTTTGGGTGATAATGTATTGAATTTCATTAATAACAGAAAAATAAATCTGTAGTTTGTTACTGTAATCCTAAGTTCTGCAATGATGCTGTATTTTCCTTATATGTACAAAATTACTTAATTTTTTGGTATAAATTTATGGTAAATTGACTTCAAATATGAGATGTTTAAAACTGGGTAATGGGCTGAGACGTGGGATAAAAAAGTAAATAGCAAATGTAAGTTACTGTGGTTCTGCTGATCTAATTGAATCATTTCAGTACCTCCACCAGTGACCTGTTTTCAATGAACCTGGTACCTCATTTAGTGTTTCATTTGAAAGATCTCAACTCTGCTTTTCACCAATAAATCAGACAGTTTCTTTCATTTATAAGGAAGATGCTGCCTCAGGATTGTTTTGATATGGGCTGTTTTGGCTGGATTTCGATAATCTCTTCTTCCAAAAATTGTGATTGTGGAGACATCAATCTTTTTTAGACTGGCTCTTGCCCAGGGAAGAGCTTTTTGGGGTTTTGCTGTAACATTCATCTCTTCAATGCTCATATTAGTCGCACAGTTCTCAAATTTAGTTGGAATATTCAGATTTTTCAGATGTTTTTATAGATTTGTGTTGTAATCCTATCTTAATATATAAATACTTAAGTGGTAGTACTGTGAATATGATTTCAGTTGAAGTCCTGATTCATTTTTATGAGGTGAATCCCTTTCAGCTCAGTAATTTTCTGTGTTTTCTTCTGTTTCCAAACCCCAAATGTAAGCCACACTCAGTGTTTTTAGATAGCCTCTTTTGCAGTGATTAATCTCTTTTGCTTTTGTGTTTCTTTTTTTTTTTTTTTTCCCCAGGGATGTTGCTGGTCACCACTGACACATTAGGCCATGATTTCCATGTTTTTCAAATCCTGACACATCCTTGGTCATCATCACAAAGTGCCGTCCATCATTTGTACACACTTCACAGGGGAGAGACCGAAGCCAAAGTAAGTTAAACTCTTTGCTGAAGAATAATCCCCAGACACCTTATACATTCTGTGTATGTTGGCACTTTAATGTTTGTTTCAGCACACAAAGAGCCTTTCTTGTGCTCCAGCCACAGAAGGGATAAGAGCAGAGCGTTTAACCTGGACAATAATAAATTCTTGCCCTCTGCAATGAGGTGCTGTCAGATTTATTCAGATCTGGCACTGCCTCCAAAGAGCCCCGATTATTGGCTGTGTTTGCACTTAACCTTTTCTCATGTAACATGTTCAACATTTGTCTCGTGCCCGTGAAGGAACTGTCAGCGTTTGCCTGACTCTGGTGGTAAAAGCCACAGACAGACAATTCAAGAGTTGAAAGGAAGAGTTAATCAAGAGGCTGTGATTAACTTTTCTTAGCACAGTGGGGGAACCTGCAGAGACTCCCCGGTTTAACTTCCCTGTTGAAAAATCCCCCTCTCAGAGGTGGAGGACTAAGTTAGGATATTATCCAAGGCTGGAAAGGTCTGGAATTGTATTTTTAGCCATGCTCAGTGAAGTTACTTGCTGGTGAGGTGGGGAAGAGGGATCTGCTCTCACTGGCAGGGCTGTGGCAGCAGCAAGTTCTGCTTGAGTCCTTCCTGGCAACACTTCTGGGCACGGGCAGAGCCTCACCTTTGGAGCACTGAGGAACTGCTGAGGAACCTGCTTTAAAGACAGGAATAAAAATGTCACCACAGGGTAAGAAATGAGTATTGCACTTGCTGATGCAATTACACACGGGAAGCACAGACTTGTGACAGCCTGGCAGATGTAAAGCACTGTGACAGGGACAGCCTGGGGCTCTGTGATTATGACCCTGGCACTGGGAGCTCGGGTGGTTCTGGTACCTGATTACAGTTCCTTCAAACCTTTTTTTTCCCCTGGGAGTTGAGCAGTTTCCCTCAAGATTCTTGCCATACCTTTTAACAAGTAGAATGTGGAAGCTTTATTCAACGTAGCAGTGATTGATCAAGTTTTAATCTGGGTGAATTTACATTTCTGGTAGTTTAAATACTCTAAAGCTTTCCTGCCACCATTCTGGAAAAGTGGAATTGCTGTTACAGGCAATGCTTTACTATTAGAAGGAATAACCAATCTAGAAAGGGAGAGGAAATTAGGAAAAACTGTTCATTTGGGATAATATATATAGTACTAACAAGTAGTTTTTATAAATATTACAAAGAGCAATGAGATCTGTGTGTATACACATACTCTGCCATCTACTTGGGCATGTTCTGTAATGTGTTTAATGTTTTAGAGTTATTTTTGTTCTCCCCTCATACAAAGACTCAATATTGAAACCCAAAGCACAGGACTTCAGTCATGAGGAACAAAGATGTTCTTCTGGTTTTTACAGCTGATAAATTTGTTTTCAAGGCACACATTGGAAACCAAACAGGACATGTTTTAGAGAAGAAACCTTTGTTGATACATGTTTTTTTGGGATATAGTATTAGCATCTCTGTGAAAGCATTGCATTAAAATTCTCAGAATCAACATAGTAAAATTTTTTCCTAGTTTGCCACACAGTTTTCATTTGGGATGTGAACAGTATAGCTTTTGGAATGGCATAAAATGGAGAAAAGTCTAACCAGTCTGAGGTGTGTTGGTGGATTTCACAACTCCCTGGATAATTAAACAATATTGCATTGGTACCTGTGATTCTCGACACACATAGTTGGAAATATTTATATAATATGAGAGATAGTTTTGCTTTTTCTTTTGGAATAACAGCACTTGCAGCTGTTCAGTTAGAGGAGAGTTTGCTGGTGCTGCTCTTTTGTTGTGTGAATTCCACGTATGAGGAGCATTAGACAAGGATTTTGGAGATTGTTTAATATAAAACTCTCATTGCAGCCCACACTGGGAGCCTCTGTGCCTCCTGTCTGGTTAGAACAGTATTTATACATTTGCTACCAACCTTTTTTCTTTTTTTTTTCCCCCTGGTTTAAAACTAACTGTGAATCAAGGCCAATGGTCTTAAAGGTCACCTTCTGTACTGGAGCTATAAAAAGTTCTAATTTGTGTTGATGGACATGAGTGATTATCAGTGTCAGAATTTGTTTAGCTAGTACCCATTATAAATTGTTTAAACATCATCATTATGGCTGTGTTATACGTGGGATTTTAATGTCCATGCTGAAATCAGCTCTGCTTTTGTATGTGAGGTTTTGGCTGACAGAGGTTCACCCCACATTTCCCAGAGTTCCTTTTTATGGCTCAGATGAAGATGGGGTGGGATGGAAGGTGGACCTCTGCCTCAGAAGGGAATGGTGAAGACAATGACCATGTGAAGTGCTCAGATAATTCACTGAGTCCCAAGGTCACAGCGTTCAAAGTCACTTTTCTGCAACACAGACAGAAGTCCCCGTTTCAGTTATATCAGATTAAGATCTTTTAGCCTTGAAGTGCCACTTGTGCTTTAGGTTTTATATTTTTTTTCCCTTAAGAGGACAAAGAGCACACTGAGTAACAGCAGAAAGGTCCATTGGAAGGGCTGGTTGTATTTAACTGAGTCAGAGAGAGAACTGAACCTCTCAGAGGATCTGTGCTTGCACAGTTCAGCTGTATAGAGGAGAAATGTGCACGTGTATGTGCTGCACATTTTGCTTAAGGATACATTTCCTTGTCCTGCAGCTCTTGCATTGTGAGGCAATGGGTTACTGCGCTCATATTTTTACCCAAGAGCATTCTGGAAGGTTTTTAATGGAGGCATAGCATGTTCTGAACTGAGGAAGCTCATTTACTTACAGATGAAAGTTAGCCCGTCACCTGATAATCCTTTCTCTTTGATCTGAAATTGTAAACAGCAAAAACAAAATCCCTGAAAACAGCATTATCTCAGCCCAGGACAAATAAATGTAACGATAGCATCAGCTGGCTGCTGGCCAGCTCCTCTGTAATCCTTTACTCTGTCAGACTTTTGTTATTCCTGCTCCCAAACTGCAGCTAGAACTGACTTCAGTCAGAGCAGGTAAACAGGGAATGATAAAAACATTCCAGCCTGGCTGCCGCGGAACGCGCGTGATGTGACGCTTCTCCAGGGAATGCACAAATGTTTCAGTGATGTGATTCCACAGAGGCTGTTCAAGGTTGTGTCACACCCCGTGCCCAGGTACTGAAACATTGCAGCAACTTCCACACATTGGATGGGAATCTCCACGGCCATGAGAAATTCCTTCCTGTCTGTGGCACGTTCATAGCTGCAGTTATTGAAGAAGACTCTGTAGGACTAGGAAGACTTCCTTATTTCTAGGAAAGAAGCTGGGGAAGGGCTTGAAATAATCAAGATGGATTTGGGAAGTTGATCAGTGTCGGATGAGAGCTGACAAGAAGAAGCTGCTGCAGTCAGAAGTGGCTTGGCTGCCTTGGGGAGATGGAGCCCTGAGCAGCAGCGTTTGCAGGCCCAGTTATTAACAGAGAGCTCAGCTCTGGTTAAAGGCCCCACGTGAATCTCTCACTGTGCCCACATTCTGCCCTTGCTCTTACACAAAACTGAGATCGGTGCTGGGGACTTGGGGAGACAGAGTTGGGTCTGTGTGGGTCTGATAAATCATGTTGTGTAGACCATGATTTTATTATTTTTTCATTTATGTTGGTTGCTACATCATTTCCTTAATTTTCTCAGCCAGAAAAATTCACATAGAGACTAGTTTTCTAATTTATTTTGACCCTTACCTCCTCGGGACTGCTGCTCTTTCTCATTGTTTAATGATACTGGTTTTTTCATTCTGCCATCTCCCTGCACAGCATAATTAAATACTTGAGTCCTGTGCTTCAAATCAGGGTGTTTTTTCTCTGTGACACAGCGCAGTGATCATGAACAGGTCACGTTCCTTTTGCAGCACTGCTGGTCCTACTCTCCAAGTTTAATTAAATGCAGTAAAATGCACAAGAATATAAGATTGCACCTGGTGTAACTCCATACGACTGACAGAGGAGTGGTAGGAAGAAAAAAACGAGTGCTAGGATGATCAAAATGTGGTTTATTTATCGTCATTATTATTGAAATCCAAGGCTCAGCATTGTGAGGTTGGTTTTCCAGCTGTTCCACGATTTACCTGGACACAGTCCTGTGCCAGGTGCCCTGTTGGAGCAGGGAGGTTGGACCAGATGAGCCTCTGTGGCCCCTTCCAACCCATCCTGTGGTTCTGTGATTCTGTAATATCAGAAAAGATTTTTTGATCTGTACAATATTGAAAGCTGATCCTCAGTAGAGCTGTTGGCATGTGCTGTGTCCTTGGAGGACTCTGTATATTAAATTACCTGACTGTGCCACTCAGGGCAGGCTCTGAGTGGTAACTACGTTTTAATTCAGTTTTCTGGAGGATTTTACATCATAATGTTCCAAACGCAGGGAAATAGAAAAGTGGAAGTTAGAAAGAAGCATAGAAGAGTAATTGGAGGGAAGCAGGAGAAGGCAGGAAGCAGATTGACCTTTTGGAGCAAGTCCAGAGGAGGCCACCAAAATGTTTAGAGGGCTGGAGCCCCTCTCCTATGAGGAAAGGCTGAGAGAGTTGGGATTGTTCAGCCTGGAAAAGAGGAGGCTTTGGAGTGGTGTATTTGTGGCCTTCCAGTACCTGAAGGAAACCTGCAAGAAAGATGGAGAGAGTTTAGGACTGAAAAGAAGTTGAAAACATCTTTAGGGTTCCCAAATTAAACAAAATCTCAGATCTGTAATTCCCTTTACTGGCCCAGACAGAAGAGGATAGATAAAATTTTAAAATACAGACATGAGTATTAAATGTGACATTGACCTTGAGCTATAGAATAAACTTTGCATCGTGAGAGATCTGGTGTACTTTGTACTTTATTAACATATAGCTGTAAACACTATGGGGTCTTGATTGATCTTTGGTATCTAAACATTACATCATAATTAACAACAAATCCAGAAATATATTATAAATACATGAAATAATAGTACATTAACCTAAAGAACAGCAATAAATTGCAACGCTTAGCATAAACTTGAAAACCACTAATGGGCCACTGTGCAGTTTGTTTATACTCTGAGCAGTCGAGAACTCGGCGTAATGTACAGGAACGTGGTGGGGAACAGCACAGCCCAGGGCATAATTTATAGGGGTTTATTCATGGACACAGCTGATTTTTGAAGTTCTTTCTGAGACTGCCAGGATGAGCATTGTCCTTTCAGCCTGGTCCATGCCTTCTGCCAGTCCTGCTGGAGAGTGACAGGCTCTGTCGTGTTGCACGGATGGATTTGTGCTGTTTGATGTGTTTAATTCATGCCCTTGGAATTGGAAATATTCTCTGAATCACCTCCTTGGACTGCCTGTAGTTCTGCTGCTCCTGGTGTATCAGTGAAAGACAAATGAGGCCGTGTTTGAGACCAGTGAGCAATAGGTGAATCACGTGGAACAGCAGCTTCCAAAATACTCTTTGCCACTGCTGAGCAGGGGTTCATAGCTCTGTTCCTGTAAACCTCAATTCATTGCACGCTCTTCTCTCAACACTTTTTTCCATGTTATTTCTGAGCATTTAAGCCCTTCTGACTTTGTGGTTTCAGCCATGTTTTAGGCAACTATGGCCTCGATGCCTGCTCTGACTGCTGCCAGTGTTTGTGAGCTCTGTTTTAAAGAGAGCATTTGGGATTACAGAGTTCCACACTTTCTTCCTGTAGATCAGGAATACTTTTTTTCTGTGTAATGTTTACACTGAGGGAAAAAAAAACATCCTGTAGTGATTGTTTGCCAGTTTCTTGGCTGGGGTTGTCATTTGCCAGGGCTGTTGTGTGTAGTTTTTGAAACAACATAACCCTCAGGGTGCCAACTGGAAACTGGGTATTAAAGTAGAAACACACAGTTTTGTTGCATGGTACAGTGAGATGGAATTTTTTCTCTGTCGTCTCACAGTTCTGTTGTAACTGAGAGTGGCAGTTTGTCCACAGTTCATATGTTTGACCAGGAACAGGAGAATTTGCCACTTTAACAGCAAGTACTGCAATACTCTTGGTGCCATCGTTTTCCCTGACATCAGGGCCTTTGGGGGATTTTTTTTGGAGCTCTTATTAATCCCTGTGGGGTCTGTAATCCCTTTTGAGCAATCTGTTAAGGTGAAGCACTTTGTAAGCGATCTGGGAGCTGGGAGTGCTGCAGTGTAGGTGGGTCGGAGCTGAATCCTGGAAGTGCCAAAGCTGTCGGGTTTGGGGGAGCTCGCTGAGCTGCATCGTTGGCGGCTCGTTTGGGGATGTCACCAGGACTGAAAGGAGCAGGTGTGTAGCGCTGGTTTTAGTTTATCTCGGTAATGTTGATGAAGCATTTTGTGTGACAGTCTGTCAACCAAACATCTTGTCACAAGTCACAGGACTTAAACCCTTTTTTAATCTCCGAAGCTTCAGGGCTCTGTTGGAAACCTGCACTTTGATGAATACTTTGCTGCTTTTGTCGGGAATAGCTGGAGTGCATTTCTGGAATATTTGTCAAGATTTTATCAGTGTTTACTCCAATTTGAGTACCTAGTGTATTGTAAAACTGGCTTCAGTGAAATCTTAAAGAATTTTATTTAGTTTATGCTGCTTAATAATATAATGAAAACTAATCCTTCGTCTGTATGTTTGTTTGCCGTGGTAAATCCCACTTGTGTTCATGGTTCCTTTTAGTCAGCTTTTACCTTTAAAAACATTTTTGGAAGAATTGTTTCAGGACTTTTTTTCTCTATGATAAATCATTTTAACTTCGACTACTTGTTTTCATGAGTTGTCTGCCAGGACGGGCTTGGAAACAAACTTTAATCTCTCTTTTAAAGCATTCCTTCAGGAACAAGAATTTGCTTTCCATCAAAGCCTTGTGTAAAGCACACTTAAAAGAGAATTAAATCCTTCTGGACTTCATATCTGAGATCTATGCAAGGAGTAACTGTAGTGGAAAATGTTTAACTGTATTTTTATATTTGCTTCAAAACTGACCATTTTAAGCTATAATAAGACTTGTGCCAGTATTTGTTAAAATCAGGCCCAGTGGTGAGATCTCTCTCTTCTCATCCCTCCCTTTCCCCGTTTTTGGGCAATCTCTAAAGATTAAATAAGCAAATACAAAACATGCAATTGAAACAATTTCCCAGCTCTTTTTAGAACGAAATTCTGTTTGAAAACTACACCAAGGTCTTGTGGCTTTCTGCAGCACTTTGCAGCATGGTTTGTTTTCATGATCTCAGAATATTTTGAAAACTATACAAAATTTGCAACTGCGAATTACAGTGCATATACTGAACACCGAGTTCATTGATAAATGCACCAAAATCCAAGTTGCTGCCTGAATGTGAGGGCTTGTTTTCCCATTTCCAGTTCAGATTTGCGTTCGACGCGTGACCCCCGTGTCGGAGCCGTGCCCGTTGGTGGCTTCATTCCCCTGCCCACCCGTGTTTTGCAGGTACAGGATATCTCCTTCAGCCACGACTGCCGCTGGGTGGTGGTCAGCACGCTGCGGGGCACTTCCCACGTTTTCCCCATCAATCCCTACGGAGGCCAGCCCTGTGTCAGGACTCACATGTCCCCGCGGGTGGTCAATCGCATGAGCCGCTTCCAGAAGAGCGCGGGGCTGGAGGAGATCGAGCAGGAGCTGACCTCGAAGCAGGGAGGACGCTGCAGCCCCGTGCCCGGCCTGTCCAGCAGCCCCTCTGGCTCACCTCTCCATGGTAAATCCACTTTTCTTCCTTTCTTTCCGTCCTGAGGATAATAGGAATTTCATAAAAATGAGGTGCTTTACGTATTGTGCAAAAATACGTGATACTGCAGGAGTGAGCCAAGGTGGAAACACTTTGGAAAGACAGGTCTGCTTTTGCTTTAAGTAAATGATGCTATCACAGGTGTGTTACTAATTTCTCCTCAAAAATGAAAGCTTGGGAGTCTCTGGGTTTCAAGTTTTGTTTCCAGGTAGCACACAGACAGCAAAGTGGTCTGTATTCAAAGAATTTTTGAATTGCCTAAAATTCTCATTGCTCATTGTCCTTGATGATCACAAAGCACAACTGGATATCTACAATAAATACTGCTTGAGGAGAAATGTGGGGACAAGGCAGTGGGAAGCTGATGGCACAGATTTGTGTCTGCTGTTTGTGTCTGTGGGAACAGTGTGACAATGTGTAAAGGTAGAAAAATCTGTAAGAACTGATCTGTCCATCCTGTTCCTGTGGTGGATGTGCCTTGGAGAAACTCAAAGGATGTGAAAGGGAGCCTCAAAAAATGTTCAAAAATTATCAATGTCACAGCTTTTCCAGTTTTGTCTTTACTTTCAGCCTTCCTCTTTCGTGAGGTCTGTGCTAGAAGCTGTTTTGTTTGCATTCAGGATTTGCTGCATCCTTATGCCTCCCTTCTGTCGAGTGGAAGTCACAGGTTCTGTGGAAGTGAAAGTTTGAATAGCAGTTTGTTTGGGGTAGCCACCCTTTTGCAGTCTGAGGGTATTAAAAATGGCCAGGAACAGTCCCTCTTCCCTAATTATGAGTAGGATTAGGAGCTCTTGTGAAAGCCCAGCTATGTGCTGGGCTTTCTGCTATAGAGAGAACCTTTGTGGGATTTCTGAATCAAAGGAACTCTTTTATGTCTTGGTGATTATTAAGGGAACCAGACTTGTCTCAGAACAGCCCTCTATTTTTGCCTTTCTTTGGACTTTTCTGAACAAAGGTTCGTGCGTGGCTGTTCTGGAGCCATCCTCTTCTGCCTGGAGCCACTGGAAGGCACCCAAAACGTGCTCTGAACGTTCTTCCTCCTTGGGAGACAGTTGTGTATCTACCATTTCACTTCCTCTCATCTCTGTGCAGCAGCTCAGCCTGAAACAGGCTGGGGAGTGCTCCAAAGATTTGCTATGGCACATCCAACCCCTTTTAACTGTGGACATCATGGAGAGGAGAGGAAGGAACTGTCCATTTTTGTGGCTATCACCCAGCCAATTCCAATTTCTGTCAAGGGAAATTGCAGTAAGTTGTTGCCTTTACAATACTCTGAGGTACATTTGAAGTTTTGAATAGATTGGACACTTTTTTAAGTAGAAGAATCAGCAGTTTCAGGATGCTCAGTGGTGGTGGTAGGAGACAGGCGTGCACGGACGAGTCACTGAGAGAAAGGCAGCAGCTTTTAGGGGAGTGTCTCCAGAGTTCTGGGGCTTTGCAGATGTCTGTCTTGAAAGATAATAAATCAGATTTCTTTCAAGATCTCTGTGCAGTCATCACTGCTGGAAAATTAGCTCTGTTTAAACCATCAGCTCCACTGGAAGTCTGCACATGGGTGCTGAGAATTAAGGCAGGAGGGTGACTTCGATTCCTGGAGGACTCCACACAGACTGCGCTCATCACTTCCGTAGTGCAGGAGTTGGACATGTGCTATGGCTGTGTGTTGGTAACTTGCAAAACTTCATATGAACATTTTTCATGAGAAATTTGTGGGGATTGTGTAGAGGAGTTAGCACAGATGTCTTAAAAAAAATCGGTAAAAAAAATAAAATAGTTGTGTTTGAAAGAGTCCATTTGGTAAAATGCTGTAATATTTTCAGTAATTTTATTGCTGCTTTTTCATTTCAGTAATCTTTCAGTTCCCCTGGCTGAAGGCAGGCAGGATATTGAACCCAATTCTAAGCTTTTTATAAAAAGCCATTTATCATCAACTTGTAAAAAACCCCTGAAGTTCAGAGTGACTTTCAGCAGAGGGATTGTGTGTGTGTGTGTGTGTGGCAGCAGGATTAGCCAGAGACTGATGATTATTTCAATTTGTGAGCTAAGATGTGTTTACTCAGATTGTAACAGCTCCTTACCATATTATAATGTTAAATTATTATTGTTTGGAGGAGTCGCGGCAGTCTGGTGACAGAAGTGTAAACGAGTACTCGAAACAGAAAAGAGCAGTTCTGGGTTTAATTCTTTACTTACAACTCGCTCTGCAACCCTTGGTGAATTTTATTCAGCTGATTTTGTCTGTCAGCTCTCTGCTGTGTGACAACAGGAATAATCTCTGTGCTCCCCGCGTGTGGAATGACTTTAATTTTGTAGCTTTCTTCAAGAAGAATAACTGTTACGTTCCTTAATCAGCCTTCTAAGTGCAGCTGATTATAATGGAAATAGAGCCCGAGACCGTGTCCTGGAGAGCACCACTGCTCTGGGACAAGGTGTTGATTAAGTGACTGATTCAGAGGAGCTTGTGGCAAACTGGAGGATTTTTCTGTGTGAAGTCACGTCATCACGATTTGCCTCTTACATCTTTTCCAACTTTCAGTAAACCCTACATTAAAAAACTGCTTTTAATCTTTCTGCTGATATTCCTTTTGCGTTGCATTATCATTGCTACAACCTTAGGCCAAAAGACTGCACTGACTTATCTTCCCTTTTGTTTAGCAATAGTAATTTATTGATGGTAACTCGTGATCAGTTTTTGTTCTTGTAAATATTTTCAGGGCTCTGACTCTGTCATATTTTTCTCACTTGTTTTTTTGCCTCCTGGTTTCAAAATGAAACTGTTTGCTGTGTATATAGTAGCAAGGCAATCTATTTACATTGTGTTGGAACACCCCAGGACTGTTTACCCGCACAATGTCAGCCTTTGCTGGGGGTAGGGATGATTTCATTTCCAAATGAATCATTGTTTGGCTTTGTTCTTTCTAGCAGAATGAAGTAAACTGTTAAATAGAGGATGATAAAGAGATATTTCCTTTGCACCTTTTATAGCCGACAGAGATTTTGTTTGGGCTGTTCTGTCTGTTAATGCTGCGAGGTTGTATTTTTGTCATTCCCTTGGATTGCCAGAGCGAGTTGTCGGGAATATCTGAGTTATGTTGGGATCCTTTTATGGGCTTTTACTATTATAAGACTATTACAACATCGGTTGGTTGTTGGGGTGAACATTAGGGTAAAATGTGGCCTTATGTGACTATTTTACTTGTATAAAATTTGGCTTACGGTCCGTACCTGTGAGACAGGTACGCTGTGAGGAGTAGTTAAAGCAGAGCAATGTCCTTGGTGATGCAAACTTCTCCCTGTTCTCTTCAGGACACCCACAGGTGAATAGCAAGGAGCATTTAGCTGTAAAAGTGCAATGCTTTACTTGGAAGGTTGAAAACTACATGTAACAACAATTATTTTAATCCTGCAAATTAAAATATACATAATGTTACAAATTCCTGCACCACCTGTAAGTGAAGTCAAGTCTCTGTAGCTCTGCTCGCTCGGTTTTCTCTGTTGTTGGCTGCAGGAATTTCCAGTACCAGAACAAATAATAATCCAGTAAGTTAACATTGGATCTACAGCTACACATCCACACCTACTAAAAATATTCCATAATAATATGATACTCTCTGAATTTGCCTTGCATTTCATTGGGGATTGAAGTATTTATTTATTTGCCAAAAAACTGCTCATAGTACGCCGTGGTTCTGTTTCAGATTTAATACCGACGCTGAGAGGGAGTATATAAATTTAGAATTATGAAAAAACCATGTTGTTCCCAATACAGTGCATTCAGGCTTGTATTTATCTCTTCATAAAAATTTTAGTATGGCACGTTTTTCTTTGCAAAATCTTTTCTAAGTTTAAAAATCAAAAGGTTTTCTCTTGCTTTTCCTTCGTCACAATCGCAACATGATTAAAATCCAGGCATAAAACTGGAAGTTTGATAAACATGCAGCCTGAGATGCTTTACATATTTTCACGTTACTTTTCACTATTTCCCAGAGTGAAACTCCTTTTACTAGAAGAATTCTTATGGGAAAGCAGAGTTGAAAGGACTGACATCATCAGCCCTTCCTGAAAAACAGATTGGTTTCCTTTAAGTAACACTCACTTAAGAAACAACCTATTTAGAGAGGAGCAGACAAAAATAGTTTCAAAGAAAATTAACTGTATAATAACTTAAAGCATTGGAGGGCAGTTCCTTCACGAAACGCTGTGAATACGAGCTGAAAAGAGTTCTTGGAAAACTCTATTAAGTTTAATTTTTCTCTTTGTAGCGTCTCACGATAGGAAACAGTTTGCGCAGAAACAGCAGAGCAAGCTGCAGCATCGGCTCGCGTCCTTTTAACGCGCTTTTACCATTCCTACTTGTGGCATTATCGTGTTTCTTCACAGCGTCACACTCGTCTCTTTTTAAATTTAAGCCTCTTTTCAAATAATTTCAAATAATTCCTTTTGCGGCTCCGTTTCTTAGCGCGGATTTCGTCCCGAGCCCGCGCCGCTCCCTCAGCGCTGCCGCCTCGCCCGCCGCGGCCTGCAGGGGGCGCCCTCCCCCCGGCCATGGCGCCTCAGGCGGGGCCGGCCCTGAGCGGGGACCCGGCGTGGCACGGCCGTAACACGCACAAATGGTGGCGATGAGGATAAAACCCCTTCTTTTTCACTAATACAGGCACGGAGCTGCGCCTATAGGCATCATAAATATTTGTTTATTTGCGAGTACAAGCTCTCCACATTCTCTGTGCTGCCTGAAGCATCGAGTGATTCTCTTCACACCTTCACCTGAAGTTTCTCTTCACAGTTTTGAGGCCCATTGGGGAAAAAAAAAAACCAAATTAATTTAACTGGTGGGAATTTTCCGCTAATGACTTTTAGAGACCATTCTATGATGCTGTGATGATTTTTTCTTTCTGGAGTAGTCCCGGTGGTGGCGATGGAAGATCCCACGTGTAGAGCTGGGAGAAGAGGTGGGAAGAGCTGTAATCAAAGTTTGGGAACTGACCAGCAGCTTACTGGGTTTAAAGGAGCTGTGTTTGATGTGTTTTAGCTGCATTTTCCCCCCTCCCTCCTTTATTTTTTGGTAATGGGTAGAGAATCAGTGGAGTGAAAGAAGTGGGTGGTGTATTTTGGATAGTTTCTGAAGTGGAAGGAAAAGATCCATTCCCTTCAGATAAGTAGGGGAGTAGACTGATAAATTCTGTCACAAGGGAAGTTCGTGTCTGTACATCAAGTGTTTCTGAAGGAGGTTTTTGTAAACAGCGTGGATCGAAGACTGGGGCATGTTTGCGTTGATATTAGAAAGTTTGGAATTTTCCAGACAGATTGAAAATTGAAAGAGACGGACATCAGAAGGGAATTGCAGCTCTGGAGATAGGGAGTGTAAAAATCTATGACTGAGTGATTTAGCACAGCAAATGCTGTAGCAGTGGTCAGAGCAAACTGTTTCAGAAAGGTTGTGGGTAGACAGACAGAGGGGAAATAATGGGCAGCGCACAGGAGACCGTGATGGCAGAGATGGATCATGAGGTGAAGGGAAAGGGGAAGGCAGAGAGGGGTGGGATTACCACAGATGTGAGCGTCCCACTGAAGTTTTCCTGTCAAGATGGATGATTTCAGTCTTGGTAACATCAAATGGAAGGAAATTTTGAGAGGGTCAAGTGCTGATGTGTCAGAGTCAGGTACTGAGGGAGTCCAAGAAGTGGTAACTGGTATTTTAAGTGTTTATCTGAAAATGACTTAATGAGTGACAGCTTGTAATTCTATGGTTGTTTCAGTTGTTCCTTCGATTACTCCCTCTTAGTTTACAGTAAACCCATGTTTTTCCATCCACAAATCTCCCCAGCTAACCAGGTACATAAAAGACAGGCTAGTGCATTTCCTTTTTGTACACTGCAAATAGTAATGACATCCTGCAGCTGATGCAGTGCTTTGATCGGGTTTTGGAGTTGCCAATTGGAAATTGATAAATAATGATGTTAATGATCCATGAGAAGGAACACGCTTGACTTTACATCTTCTCAGTGTGTCAGTGCAGAGGGTTAGGTACACTCGTGTGCAGCTGAAATGAGTGTGATCAGCATAAAAGCCATCACTAGGATTGAGATTTGGAATAACAGTCCAGCTGAAAAGAGTTGGTCACTGAAGGAGTGACGCAGGAAAGATTCTCTGCATGGTTCATGGCCAAAGCACAAAGGGGAAAGGCTGGAATTAGGTCAGGAGAAGAGTGGACTAGCACAGGGGAGATGTTGCAGTCCAGACATTTGTTGGTGGGTCAAGGAATGTAAGTGGTTCAAGGGAGCTGCCATCAGTGAAATGACAAAAAGTAGCTTTGCTCACCTGATACAAGCCTGTAATAAGTTGGATCAGAAGGTGAGAAAGTAGAATCTAGAGTTTTTCAAGAGACTGTATCAGCTGAAGGAGGAGGTTTAAGTATGGAGGGTGTTGTATGACAAGGGAAGTTTGGCATGAAGGAAGGTGAAGGCATGTGAAGCTCCCTGTAAGTAACCAGTGAGGAGAAGGAATGGGGCAAGAGCTGGTGGGAACAATCATTTTATCTGATGGACATGCTGAGTTCAAGCTCAAACACCTTCTGCTTTCCCTGGCCCTGGGTATTCTGGGAATCCAGGGCTGCTCCCTCGTGTCTGCAGCCTGAATCAGACTCCCTGTCTATATGATGGGTGATGGATTATGCAGTAAATGGGTGTTGCCCTTGCTGCCCTCTTTTTTTTTTCCAGTTTATTATTCTTAAGTAAGGCATTTAATCAACTGTGCATCTTTGGTAGCCTGAAAAATGTAAACACTTCATGGAAAGAAACGTAAGCATTAAGATTAGAAATAAAATATACTTGTATCTTTTAAAAGGTTTATCTTTACCCTTAAATATGCTGATTGAGCTTATTCTTTTTCGCTTAGCCCTTGTGGGCTGTTAAAATCAGTTGCTTTTTCCCATCTCAAGGAAATGCATCTTTGACACTTCTCATGACCTGAGTCACGATGCTGTCACGGAGCCAGAAAACATCCTCAACGGTCATGGGTAAAAGAGCAGAGCTGCCAAGGGTGTGTGGTGGGTGCAAGAGGGACAGATTGCTTCAGTTCCTATTCTATGGGTGTTTCAGACAAGCCATTTATTATAATTACCCATGGATATTATTATCAAGTTCTCAAATGCAGTGGTTCTCAAGGCACTTTTTTTTTTTTCCACATAACTTGGGATAAATCTCGTGTATTCAACACGGATTGAATTCAGATGCTAAAATATTTCTTATGGTTGTAACTGGGGGGAAAATAAGGCAGAGATGGAAAGGTGGGGATAAAAAAATCACAGATATATTAATAAGTAGTTTATCATCAAAATAAATTTTGTAATTTAAGTAAGCTCAGCCCTTTGGGTAAGAGGCTGCCATTAAACTTCCCCTGTCTCCTCACAGAACACATTTGCACAGAGAGATGTCCTTCAGAAATTCTCAGCCCAGTTCATTTTGCAGTTTCTAAGACCAGCAGATCAGTTTTTCTGATTTTGCTGTCTCAATACAAAAAACATTTACCTCATAAAGATAATTTTGTTCTGTATCATTTGGAAGAGAAGTCTGAGACACTGAAATTTTCCAAAGTTTACAGCGCTGAAGCGTCTCAGAGTCGTCCCTGAAAGAAGGCTTTGAATTGAGATCTGTGCTGATCTGAATTATGATGGATGGACACGACGAGGGGCAGCAATAGTGCATTCTTGTTTTCTCAAGCGCTTCATCATTCACCAGCAGACAGTGTTAGCAAAATTCCCATGTGCAAGAAATCTGAGCAACAGAGCCTCTCCCCAGCGCCCGGAGGCTGCCTGCACGATAACCTCATTAGTGCAGTGTTAGTCTGAGCTCAGAGAGTCCTGTCCTCTCAAGAGTTTGCAAACTCCAGTCCAGAGCTGGCTTACAGCCACATGGTGGGGAGGATGGCACTGCTCCTTGGTGTTTGTTTGCAGCATACTCTGCAGCTACACTCTGCAGAGTAGTTATAAGAAACTACTCTTGCACTCCTCCCATCTGTGGAGAGCTGAAGGTGCAGTATCTGTTTCAAGGAGGATGGACTCAGCCTTTGCTGGAGATGACCCAGCAAAGGGTGCCCAGTTTGGCTGTTTTGGCTGGTAACACCATCTGGAAGAGCACAGCTGAAGCGTTGCTGCCCCTGCCTGTGCAAAGCCTGAAGCCAGCAGCTGGCAAACCAGTTTGGTTGGGTTTATTTCGAGTTTTGCCCATACATGGACTTGAGCCTTGCATAAACAGTATTTTTAGTTAAATAAGTCCTGAAAGATGATTATTATGCCAGACTTGTGTGTGTAGTGGTGGAGGGGTTGTTCTCTAAGGAAATCCATCTTTGTCTAGGTAGAGGCACAAGCAGCAAAAGGAGTCATGGGAGTTCCTTCACTGCTGAACACAGGAGGAGATTATTGGGTATCAGTGAGTGGGACACTTCATAACTGAGGGAGAAAGTTCCTGAAACTGAAGACAGTAGAAAAAGTCCAGAAGGAGGAAGGGACTATTGGGAGGCCATGTTCAGATTTTGAGTGGATGTTGCTGAAGTTCAAGGAGCTCGGGTGAGAGTGCAGGGGACTCTGTCCCGGCAGTGACCGAGACACTTGGGCTGGCGCTTGCGTGTCTCTGCCGAGCACTCTGACTTAGGAGCTGTCACCATCACATGCCTTGCCTGGATGCAAACAGAGAGCAAGCTCTGCTTTCTTAGGGTGATCGTGAGATTTAGTGCAGCTGTGTTTCCAAAGGTTCCATATCAAACGGATTTAAATGTTACAAAAACAACCGGCTGCGTTATTTTCTCCCATCCATTCCAATGGAAGCAAGTTAGTGATAGGTCTGCCTCTGAGTAGCTAAATCATGTGTGTACAGTAGCTAAGACATAATATTCCTCCTTTAATGGGTCTAATTGTACTGGAAATATTGAGGGTTAGGGTGTGAAATGAGTTTAAATTTGATAGGACACAATTCAAGGAAATGGCAATGTAACTTCAATTGAGAGGCGATCGTTAACTAAAATAATTCGTTTCCTGACTTTTTCTAGGAAAATGTCTAACATTTTACAAAGAAAGGTAACACATGTTGGACTGAGTAAAACCAAGCATGAAAGAAAAAGCCCACTTTGGCAGTAATGAGGGCTGGTGGTGCTGGGTGTGTTTCCCAGGCCGTTACTGGGTTTGTCTGTCAGGCTCTTCCAAGGGCTCGGTGAGCCAGCATTGCTTCCGCTGGGTTCTCTGCTCGGGTCACAAGGCAGCGTTTCTCACCAGGGCGCTGCTGTTTCCTCTTCCGACTCTAGTAGATTACAGATTATACTGGAACATGTCTGAGGAAAGGTCAGAAACGAGGGTGAAAGTCTTGGAACTGAAGCTGGGAAGCTTTCCATTCTCATCCGGGAAACTTTTTGTATTGAATAAAAAGCAAAGCAAAATAAACCACCACATCCATGACACTTCTGTTTTTCCTGCCATTTTTTGCCTACCAGTTAGAAAGGATTTTATTTCCCTTGCATTATACAATTAGGGAATGTTTAGCTGAGGAATCCTCAGTGTTACACTAAACAGAAGTAATGAAACATGGTTAATTTTCCTGTAACTTGGCCTGCACATGATTGCATAGCCCGGAGTTACTGCATTTTTATTTACCAAATTATAGATGTTTATATGTAGTGTTAATGTCAGTAGACTTTGTGGTACCCTTTGAAATGGAGTCTGTTAAATACTGGAAGATATAAAAGCTAATCAAGTGGGGTTTGAATTTTAATGACACTGCATTACTAAGCTTTTTGTATTGGAGTAATGGAAGAAAAATGGAAAAAATCAACATAGAAGCATTTTATTATAAGGCTGAGAGGTGCTTGATACCACTTTACTTTTTCAACTAAAGTGTATAGAGAAGCTAAAATCCTTTTGATCATTACTTTCCTACTAGAAAAAATTGTCTGGGCCAAGTCATCTTTGCTTTGCTCGCTGGCAGTTTACACCAAGGAAAATCCTGCAGCACTTGAAGACATGTCATACACATACACAAATTTAAGGGGTAAAAGGGTTTAATTTCAGTTTGTTGATAAGTTGGTGTCTGCATCCCTTAGGTGTGAGGGTGTAGTTTTGGTTTTAAGCTTGGCTGTGATTTAGGAATTCCATTTCTGTGCACAAATGGGATCTGTGGTTCTGATAGATTCAAACTTGGTTGAAATCAGATAAGAAGTGATTTGGTTGCATTATTGTGGGACTATGCCTGGACTAAAGAGCAGAGTAACAGGGGCTTCGTCCACATCATTCTTTCAGGGTCCTATAAAGTCTTCTTGCCACACTGTGTTGCTGCTGAACACAATCCCTGGGGCTGGGGAACGTCCCTGCCAAGCTGCATTTGGATGTATAATTGTGTCATTAGTAGTGCCAAATATCAGGGTGTTTCTCCTTCTCTCTCCTCAGAGCTGATCTCTGACAGCAGTGCCCTCAAGTGCTCTGCTCTAATGCTGACCAATTTGAAATCTGGCCTGAATTCATCAAGGCTCTTAGTTGATCAGAAGAGGACATGTAACTGTATTAATTGCTTTCAGTTGATTGATTGCTTTTTTAACAGTGTTAGAAGCTTGCAAGTCTTAAGTGTTTTCCCCTTGATGTAGCTTTCCTTTCTTGTCCAAAAAATACAGTTTGAAACCTTAAAGAAGAGTGATTTGATCAAATGTTTAAATCTCCTATTCAGGCCTATAGAGTGACTTACAGATTTAACGTTGGAGGTTTGTGGAGAGCTGAGGGTGTCTCTGCCCAGGGGCTGAGGAGGGGAGCGATGCTGTGGGACCCCGAGCCTGTCCGGCCATACCTGGGAGCTGCTCCTGATGGCTTTTCCACAGATGTCCAGCTTTGTCAAAACCCACTAAATCTTACGAAGTTTATTTTCCTTATAGCATCTGTATTTTATAATGGTGCTTTTAATTTGTTGTTTCTTTGCCTGCTGGGATTTCTTTTGTCCGGCACTTGCAGGCCTCCCTTTTTTCCTCGGTGGAAGTGAGTCTGTCAGTGATGGCCGGTTTGGGAATACAGCTCGGCCCGGCTGCTCCCTCCCTCTCACAACAAAGCCCATTGTTGTTTTCTTTCTTCACTTTTATCCTCAGCTTAATCCATTTCTCCTTTGAGTGTCAGTGGAATGAAATATCTGGAAGAGAGTGGCTCAGCTTTTGGGGGACGAGGTGGTGATAATTTTGCAGACTCTCAGCAAACAGGTCCAAAGCCAATGGAGTGAGTTTTCCGTGTCTCAGTAGGTAATGTTTACCCAATGTAAGGCTGCACTTGCAAATAAACTTGTCAGACTCCAGAGCCACAGCTTCCTCAGCTTTTTGGAAGCCCCTTAGTAAAATTAGTAAGAGATTTACCAGCCTAGACTGGCTTTAATGTATCCCATGCACAGCTCTGATATGAAAGTCTCCTCTATGGCAGCCCATGGAAAGACAAATACTCGACCCCATGCCTTGCACAGGGCTCTGGGTGATTACCAAGGGAAAGTGCCTCCTTGCTTGGGATGCTCCACTGGAAATGATCCTTGAGGGGACACGTTTGCCATGGAATTGTGATGGTGATGACTGATTGCAATACAAGCATTCCTGGAGCAGTCTGTAGGATGAGATCTGTGTGTGTCAGTCTCCAGCCATTTACAGTTAAATGCACTGTCCACATGTCGGGGGGTAACTTGAGTTCAGCATTCTGCTGGATGAAAAATACTGGATATTTCTACCCGACTTAAACTTTGGCTTATTTGTAGCTTGTCCTTTGACAGTGAATCAACAACGGCTTGAGCTGTAGAAATAATGTTGATGCTTGACTGCATTCTTTGTGCTCTTTTGGCCCGATCTGACTGCCTTGTGCACACAAGTCCTGTTTGCTGCAGGAGTTTCCTACTTGGAAGGGCTGGAGGAACGGAAGGGGAATTTTTGGGATTCCTGGATGGGTACAGCAGCACGCCAGAAAATTCGGGGGTTTTCTTTGACCTTAATCGTCCCCACCATCTTAATACTCTTGTAGTTAGATTTAGAAGAACAACTTTCCTGTCAGAAATAATTTTTCTCCTCTTTGTAGCATTCCAGCTCTTAATTTTTGACTAGTATCACTTTTAATTACAATTTTTGCAGTTAAGCAACTGACTGTTGCAGCAGAAAATGCAGGTTGGCAGGCAATGGTTATTGTGACATATGTTTGGTATTTACAGCTTTTCCATTTGTCACAGCAGAATTTTTTTATCATGTTTGTGCTGTGAAGTGCTATGTGTTCTGAGGTCTGGTTTAGTTAATTTTTTATTGAGGTTTGTATACATCAGATTTAGCTGTACTTCCAGATACATAGTTACAAATTAAATGCTTGACCTTCTGAATGTTTTTTGGTTTCCTTCTCAAAGAAGAATCATCTTATGTTTTAGTCCCTTTCAGAATCTCTTTTACACATATTCATTCTTTTGATTATTGTTTAGTACCTTTTTTGTTGGTTTAATAATGTTTCCTTATATATGAGCCTAAGATATTGTAAGATCTTGTGCCTACAATTAGTAAAAAACTCTGAAGGGATGAGATAATCCTGCAGTTTTCTAAGTATCCCTAACTGCTCTGAGAGTCCTCAGCTCGTATGGAAGCAAAGCAGCTCATCCTTGTTTCGGAAGGACGTCTGTAAATTCCTCATTTCCCTGCATGCAAATGTTCCATTGAATCAGCTGAAGGCTTTGCATATGGAAAACCACATGAAGCTGGGAGCAGAGGGCACTGAGACCTGAAATGTGCCCTGAGAGGGGAGAGGGGGCTGTTCCAACCCAGCCTGTGGAGCAGTAGTTCAGAGTTAATCATTAGATTCTGAACGAGTAGAAGAAAACAAATTACAGACATTTGGAGCTCCCTCAGTAGATACTGTCGGTGTTTGCTGTGCCCATGTGGGTCCAGGGGAATATGGGAGAGGGAGACACTTCCAGAGAGGCCTTGGCTGCAGGAACAGTGACTAATTAGGCAATAATGCACAAAACTATTCATACGCCTTCCTGCAAGAACCAAAAATGCATTATAAACTAATCTTAAAAAAAAAATTAATTGCATCTCAGTCTTATTTAAAACTGAGCTGGGTTTTTTTTTTTCCTTTTCCTTTTTCTTTGTATTCCAAGTTGGTGCAGGAAAATTGCTATTAATGAAATCTGCTCTCTGGGAACTTCAATAGGCTTGTTCTTCATTAAAGCCTTGCTATTTCTCTTAAAACGTATTGATGGATGCTCAGCCAGATACTTATGGCAAAATACACTTTGTAATTTCATCATTTCTGTTATTGTGCTTCTCTGAGATGCAGAGGTCTGGGTGCTTTGCAGAAATACCCAAATAAAACCCCCAAGCTCCCAGTTATATAGTAGTAAAAGAAGGGTGAAGGAAGCATTGAGTGTCTTTAGGATGATGAGACATTCATTAAGATTTTTCCGCCTTCCTTTTCCTATTTTCAATCCATCTGAAGTACCATTAAAGCTTTTCAGGCAGCTTCCTGTGAGAAACCCTTTGCTGTGCTGTTTTTCTTCCTTGAAAAAAGGTGGCTGCTCTTGAGGCAGATTGTATGGATTTGGCCTGGGATTTGTATAATATCTGTGCAGAATGCATCGGTTGTTTAGGAACCTAATTCCCAATATGGTTCCCTTTTGATTAAGAACAAAGCCAGCGTTTCACAGCATTATAGGAACACAGAAAAACAAGTTAATGATCTAAACCTTTTAATTCATGGTTGCTTGTCTATTTAAAGTACTTTTGATTCTGCTATAAACAGACTGGCCCCTTTTTTTGTTTAACTTCTTTCTTTGGTTTCTTCACATTTCTTTCTTTACTGTCCATGAAATTTGGAGCTAGTTTCCTTTTCCAACTGAAGAATGAAAGGTTGTGACTACAGAGTGATACAGCGAGTAAGAAAGCGTATCCAAACTGGGCGTCCATCCAGCACAGACCTCTTTGAAATCAACTAAATTTAGGGTTGTTGAGGGCTTTTTTGTTATGTTTTCCCTTTCCTTTTTTTCAGTACCTGTGTTTCGTTTTCATCTTTCTGAATGAATATGAAATTTGTTGCTTTTTTTTGATACTTTTGCCATTTTTACATCTAGTTTGGCGTGGCTTTATTTGACATAGTTACTTGATATTTCCCTCCAGCCTTAGTTCTGCAGATGATTATTCTGCGTGTCTTTATCCGTCGAGACAACAAAAGCGACCTTTTCAGGACTTCCAATTACCAACACTGTATGTGGTACTTTAGGAAAATAATTCCCTTCCAGATACTCCTTTTTTTTTT